>JAZKJV010003557.1:600000-867337 GCA_037367405.1 Ottelia alismoides | reverse complement strand
TAGAGCCCAGACCCGCTCTCCGAACCTGAGTTCGACTCCGCCCTGTTCCCCCTTGACCACCCTTCTACTACTCCTGAGTTACGAGTGCCAGATGCGAGACAGCAGACAGATGATTTATCAGCACCTAAGTTTGGGTCTTTTGCCTTTGCAGAGACCATGGCCGGCAGCAGTGATGACCGCACCAGAGGCCCCCGAGGAGAGCAGACATTTATCCTGGACCAGGGTGCGATCAACAGCACCCCGATTGCCTCCCTTGAGACAGTACAACAGAAGTTGAAGGATCAGGGTGCATTCATGATTGAGATGCAAAGAGAGATGGAGCAGATGAGAGACGACCACGAGGAGCACGGGCCCAGAGACGGATCGAGGATACCCGGTGATGCGGCAGCAGCCGCAGCAGCAGCAGATCCGCCGAGACCGATGCAGAGTTGCACAACCCCGGATCGACTTTGACGCATCATTGGGTCGTACTACCATCTATCGTGGGGGACTTCAAGTTCCCCCCGAACACTCTGTAGCTTCTACCCCGGTTCCATGGGCTCACCACTGAGGAGCCCCATCTTCATCTCCAGGAGTTCGATATGATTTGCAGCACCGTCCACGACCATCAGGTGGACGAGGATACCATCAAGATGATTGCTTTTCCTTTCTCCCTAGCAGACAGAGCAGCCAACTGGCTGAAGCACTTAGGGAGGTTTGTATACACCTGGGAGCAGCTCCGCACCGAGTACTTGAACAAGTACTATCCACTCGGGCGGATGAATGTAGCCAGGGCCCTGATCAGCAACTTCTCCATGCTCCCCAACGAGCAGTTTCACGAGGCATGGGAGAGGTTTAGAGAGCTTACCGACAGATTCCCGTACCATGATATCTCGAAGTTGAACCTTGTTCAGAGCTTCTTTTGCGGGTTGACACCAGAGCTGCAGGGCCTGGTGAACGCTTCTTGTGGTAGGTCCTACTTCGCTAAGGATCATGATCAGGTCTGGGCCATCTACGCTGAGATGGTCGAGAACTATACAGTGATGTCCCAGACCAGACTCTACACTCAAGGACGCCCCCAGCCACAGACCGTGCAGTACCAGAGGATAGCACGGGTCGACGTCGATCCTTCCACTTCATCAGCAGCAGCCGCATAGGCCGAGTCCACAGCCGCCGACATGGGCAATATCAGCGAAAAGCTGGATCGGATGGAGATTATAGAGAAGAAGCAGTGCCAGAGCATATCACAGATGGATCAGATGGCACAGACACTGAGTGACTTGAAGACACAAATCATGTGTCTCCAGGAGGCACAGATGGCTTCTCAGCCCCGTCTTCAGTCACGAGGAGATCCGAGTGGCAGTGGCAGCTCGTCCCAGTGCTCCAGCTCCAGCCAGCCTAGACAGGTCCACCTTGTACAGGCGCAGCCATACCAGCAGCCGCAGCCTTACTACCAGTCACCACCATCCCAGACACTCAGATGGTGTTCTACCATCCGGATCGGCCTCTGGCAGTACTCCCGCCACCCTCCTACGAGCCCGAGCCGTTGATGGATGTCAACGGGATCTGGTACGACCAACCCCAGCCCGGTATCCAACGAGACCATCCTGGATTCCGTTGGTCGGCCGGAGGTGCAAGCACCCAACAACAGCCTTCAGGTCATGGTGGTCAGTATGTCCATCAGCGAGATCACCAACAGCAGCAGCCCCTAGTGTACTAGCAGCAGCAGCAACAATTATCTCAGTATGGTCCTCGTCCCTATCATCAGGGACATTCTGGGAGGCGTGATCAGCCTCAGCAGTAGCATCAGCAGTACCCCTCTCACCACCCACAGTAGTACCCGTACCAACAGCAGCAGCTTTACTACCAGTGAGGCCCCCCGTCAGGTTCTCATGGGCCATCCTATGAGAACCATGCCTTGGACGACATAGCCCGCCTCGTGACAGAGCAGCAGGCTACCTTCCGACGGGAGATGGATGAGTTCCTCCAGGAGGTGCGGGAGATCGTGAGAGGGAAGACTGCCATCCCTGCCCAGATTGAGCCGAACCCGAACAACCTGAAGAGGAAATCTGAGCAGGTAGATGTCACAAAGTATGCTACTCCTAGTGATTGATGAATCCATGATTCATTAACTTTTCTGTCGCATTTTGTCTTAAAACACTTAACAAATACATGTAAATATTCATTAATTCTCATATTTTAACAAAACAATATTCATGTGTAAATATTCACTTTTAACCACCAAAATCATGTAATTAAATAAAGAACCAGAAAAATAAAGAAAATGCAGATTGAATATATGTATATATATGCAATATGACTTAAATATAAATATAGCTGTAAGATATATTTATAACCTAACCCCAGAGACCAAGTCAGCATGGATTGGTTGACAAACCAATAAGTAGGGGGAGATAAGGAAAGAAAATCAAAGAAAAATAATTTAACACACACAACTACACCCTTCATTATTTATAAAATAAATACAAAACTTCAAAGAATTTTAATTATTTCATATGAACATATTTTTCACCAAACTCTTCTCCTAATTATTCTTAAAAATGTATATAAAAATATAAAAATAAGTTAAAAATATTACCCTATATATATGTCAAGAAACCCAGCCTGCAAATTGTCAAAATATCAACTTCCGAACATCATAACTTCTTCATACGAACTCCAATTTAACTCTACTCACCTTTAAAGTTCATAAAATAATATTCTCTAATTAATAAAGGTGATTTCATCGAATTCGGAGTCCGTTTGCAAAAAGTCGGTTTTGGGACCAAAAGACAAAGGGGTTTCTGGGTTATTTATTTTCTGTAACACACATTATTTATCATTTTCTTAATTTTATAATTTTTAATTTATTTCATGACCTTGTAGTTTAACCATAAATTATTTCATAATTTTTGGAGACTATTTATTATTTTTATAAAATAAAAAAAACACCAAAACATAGGTATAAATGACCTATGTAGATACTAACCTTATTTATTAAAATATGTAAATTAATTGATAAAAATCTATAAAAATTCGTACAATTCTTATTTAATATCCTAATAATTAAGAATATATAAAATTGATTTTTACTTATTTATTTATTAAATTAAAAATCTTAAACCTAATTATAAATACATATTTATTAATAAAATATTTATATCTTAAATAATATTTAATATTTATTAAAAGTATTTATACCATAATCTAGAAAATTAATTTATTTAACTTTCTTGTATTTATACCTATTTAAAATAACGTAATTTACTAATATATATTTAATTAATAAGGTATTTCAGCTTTTAGACCAACCAGGTGCTGACACTTGTCAGCACCTGGGTCGTCTTCCCCAAGAATCTGGTAGACCGGAGGTTGTTCAACCAGCCATCTTCGCGCATTTTTCTCGCGGCCATCCAGAACCCTCCAACCCATCTAAACCCTCCGTCGTCTTCCCCCAACTACCCTCTCCATCGCCACCCTTCATTTCTACTTGGAGCCCACGCCATCTCTCCTATAAATAAGCTCCAAGCCTGCCATATCCAACAACTTTTTCCCAACTGCCTGAAGCTCCAGCTCCAGACTACCGATCCCCCACCTTCCTAGCTTGAATCCGGCCAACCCACAGTGGTGACAGCACCAAGGCGGAGCCCGCGAGGAAGAGGAGTCGACGGAGGAGGTTCCAAGGCCAAGCTTGGCCTTGCGTCGCCGCCATCGCGCGTCCAGCTCCGGCCCAAAAGTCGACCGTCGAGCAGCTCGTCGAGGTAATATACCTTGACATTCCCAGACTTTTTCCTTCATTTTATCTCGATTTCTTCTCGATTTTTGTGCCATGATTAGCATGGTTAATCACGTCTTTAGGTAGCTTAATCACCTATCTTCGACGCACATTCGAATTTCCCTCTCGATTCGTCTCAAATTCATCTCAAATTAATCATCAAACCATCGTCTTCTCCACGCGTTCTGAAAGTTGGCTGGAAACTTAACATTTTTACCATCTTTGAGCTTGTGATTTGTAACCACCTGGGTCGATTCGACATGAATCGAGCATACAGGCTTCTTGTTTGCAGGTCCATAATCGTCGCGAGTCATTAATCCGGATCAGGAGCCTTCAATCTTCCTCAAAAATCGTCTTCAAAAGAGCTTCGTCAGAACAGATCAATCTCCGGGTGTACGGAGTCATCACCTTCGTCGCAACGCCATCGCCGACCGGAACATCCTCAGCCGCCACCCTACCGCGGGCGAGCTCAAGGGGTGGAGGTGCTACCCCTCTGGCCCCGCCGGAGCGCCAGAACCACCGCCCGTCGGCTGGAATAAGTCGGAGAAGAAAGGCTCATCGGTAGGACTGCAACAACTTCAAGAACGCCCAACTTACATGCTTGTGCCACGTGGCAGAAGCCTGAGCGTCTGATCCGTGTCCGGACGTTATAATCTCAGCCATTAAAATCGAAGAGGTGGAAAGATTGCATACTTAGTCCAGCCGACCTCCAGTTCTTTCATTCCGCCTCCACAGTTTTCTTTATTTTCATTTAGGTCCCTCCGCGGGGACCTAAATGTAAATATTTGTTTAGATTTTCTTCAGAACAGTCCCTGAGGACCATTTTGAGAACATTTTAAGTAGTTTTCTTTGTGCTTATGCCCCTGGGCTGTAGGGGTTGTTTCTTGTTCTTGTGACCTCGGATTTCGACGATTTCTTGAGGGTAGTTACACAACTACCCCAGCTACTTAGTATAAAGTTTTCGCGGCTTTTTGACGAGTTTTCTACGTGTTTTGATTTTATCGAAAGCCGCTTCGTTTTGCTTTGTTTTCTTGTGTAGTTCGAGTTCACGGCTCGAACCTCGTTCACCCTATTATATAGTATCACTTAGATATTAATCGCTTATTATATGATAAATCTTTGAAAAAAATATACCTTTTTGAAAACTAAATAAAAAAATTAAAAATAAAAAAATCAAATAAAAATAATAAAAATAAAAAAATCAATAAAAAATGTTTTGACTTAGAGAAGAATTAAAATAAGATTACGAAGAGAGGAATCTAGGGAATTTATTCTGCCTCCTTGAGTTCGACCCAGGAACACTTGCCTGGTAAAATAATTAGTGAACGGTTTTCCGACAGAAAACCGTAATTTGTTTGATAGGTTCAAGAATCGTTTTTCTTGTTTCGCAGCTTTCGGCTACAACCGACAGTTTACTTACTTTCTTCAACAAAAAGTGAAAGCCGCAAAACTCGATTCTTTTGCCCTTATCAGTGATACATTTGGTGATATGTCTGCATATCTGTTTGATACTGATTTTATTACACTTAGGAGCGGTAGGATGCCAGCAGGCGGCTCCTCTTCTAAGCGACGTTCCCACGCTACTTCAGGAGCGTCAGGCGAGGAGGAACGCGGTGGTGCTTTTCCATATCTCAGCAGCCGGAGAGGAGGCCCCCACCGCACGCACGGAGCCGGCGAAGCTCGCCGACGAGGTGTTCTTCCAGGACCCTCCTCCGCCGTCCGTTCATCCTCGGAGCTCAAGGTGTGATCCAGACCATTTATTTGAGGAGTAGCTGCCCACCGTCAGATCCAGCTGAGGGTTGATCAGGACCGTTCGATCCAGAGAAGGGTTAGCCACGCATCTCAGCCTTCTGATCAGCCACGTGGCATCACCTCAGCCTTCTGATAATAGAGGATAATTTATACTTAGGCCCCTGTCATTTTGTTTTTACAATATAGTCCTGTAAATATTTGTCTCAGTTGTTTTTATTTTGGAAATATTGCACTTAGGACATGAACCTTTCTTGTATTTGCATTTTCATCTCTGCTTGTGTGAGACACGTGCTTCGTCACGTGATTTTTGGAGAAATTGCGTTGTATAGGCTAATGTTTTTATGAGTAATGGAATGAAATTTATTTTCTGATATTTGCATCCATACCCATGTGAATGATTTTATTCAACATGTGCTGAATTAGTTGGGTATTTTGCAACTTATTCCCTGGGATTTTAGCATGTGTTGCTATTAAGCCCCTGGAATTAAGTTTTCTTACATCTAGGTCCCTCCGTGCCCAGTACACGTGCAGCGCACATGCGTTCTTGGAGTTTTTGCACGAGGGACCCCGCACTTTCTGGTTTTGTTACTTTTAAGCCCCTGCAATAATTTTTTATTACGTATAGGTCCTTGTATACTGTGAGCCCTTGTGCTAATTAAATAAAATATCAAATTAGGTCCAAATTGCATGAAAATTGGATACGTGGCTCCTGCCACTGTGTAAAATTTTCATCAAAAATTTGGTACATTTTTGAGGTGTTTTGTTATTTGTAAAAATTCAAAAACAGTTGTTTTTGTGTCTGTCCAGATCAGAAAATCATAAGAAAATATAAAAGCTCTTCTAAAAATTATAAAACATTAGGTTTTGTTAATTTTGTTGTATTTGATTTTCTATGCAATTTCGGCTATTTTTGGATATATAAAAACCTTAAAAATTAAAAACTACTTAAAAACACATGAAAATTCTAGAAAATTATAGAAAAACCAAAAAAAATACAAATTCTTTTTCTAGATTTTCCTTGTTGTCTATATTTGTCATAAAAATTACCTTCAGGCTTTTATAGATCAATTTGATATTTTAAATTGATCTTTCATGCCTGATTGGACAGTTTGCTTGTGTTTTTGTCTTCTTTGATTTTTAAAAAATTCTATAAAAATCAAAAAAATCTCAAAAATTCACCAAAAACATTAAAAACCCTAAAAAGCATAAAATATTTTTGTTTGAATTTATGGTTCCTTTTTGAGTGTTTAAATAATTGGTTGAATTTGCTTATATTTACCTTTTCCTTATTTTCCTTCATTATTAAATATCCTAAAAAAATATAAAATTAATTAAAAATCCACCAAAAATACATTTTCTTCCCTTATTTTTGATTTGACTACTTCGTAGGCCGCGAGGCCAACTCGTGCTCCCTGAGTCCGACCCTGGGTGCTACACCAGGCTAATCTCATAGCCAGGGCATCTATTTTTGCTTTTATTGTTTTATCCTGTTGTTTGGTGGTCTGCTCTTTATTTTTCTTGATTGACTGTTTGATCTCCGAGATTCGGGTCGCAACGACCCTAGTTCTATTAAATTCACCCGAGTCTTGGTGAGCTTTTCAGTCATCAAGCGTCTCCTTCGATCCGTGGTTCCTCGCACAAGGTCAACAAAAGAGGAGGTTAGACAGTTCAACAGATATGTCAAAAATAAGGGAAATAATAAAATCCATGAAAATAGACAAACAATCACAAGCACAAGTAAAAACCCGAACTACGCGTTGTTGCTCTCCAGCAACGGCATCATTTGTTGAACGAGATTTTCCACGGGTCTAAAGCAACTACACAAGGCGGGATCACGATGTCGCTGAGGCGACCCACAAGAAAATCTCAAATTCAGACAACAATTAACCCACAACAATCAAATAAGGTAATCAAAGTGAATGTGGAGTTAAAATTTATTATAACTCTACAAAGGATGTGTATAGTGTGCAAGCAGTGTAATGGTTGAACACAGGGAGCAGACAAGTAGAACGGGGCAAAATTGCACAAAAAGTGAATGTGATCAAATGTCTATTTATGCTTTGTTTTTGTGAGTTTTTAATTTTATATTTTTTTTATTTAATTTTGATTTGATATTTTTATATTATGATTTTTTAATTTACTGATTTTTTATTTTATTTCATATTTTATATTTTTGTATTTTCTTTTTCTTTTAATAAAGATATAATATGTATAAGGAATATGTATACACTAGAGATAAGAGAGAGGTAAAAATAGGAAAAAATAGTCAAAATATAGGAAACAGAATGTTTTTATGATTTTTATATTTTTCTAATGTTTTTATGATTTTTCTAGATTTTTCTTAATTTTTTTGGTATTTTTAAAGGCAAAAATACTAGAAAATAGTGAAACAAATAGCTGGCCAAAATTAAAATGAGGATGAAAAATATCAATCAGTGTCCAAAATTCCTCAAATTAATTTTAAACTAAATACAATAAAATAGGGAAAATACAGAAATAGAAATTGTATTTTTAGGATTTTTATGAATTTTTAAGATTTTATAAAGATTTTAGGGGTTATGTAATTTTTAGGTGTTTTTTTGAAATTTTTCACGATTTTTGGAATGAAGTTAAAACACTAAAATAATCAAAATATATTTTTTGGGGAATTTTCTAAGTTATGTTTAAAATTTTTATGGATTTTATAATGCAAACAATGCTGAAAATACGTGTTTTGAATTTTTTATAAATATGAGAATACAATAAAAATGTGAAACAAAAATATGGCATGATAACATGATGCAACAGGAACACAAGGTAGATTTTGTGGATTTTTTAGCAATTTAGAGATGCATGAAATAAATAGAGGAAACAAAAAGAAATTTCATTCTCGTAGGAGTACTTGTGCAAATATGGAAAAGTCCGAGGGGCAAGATGCAATTTTCCCACAAAAATATATCCTGAAATAAAAACTTTGTAGACTAAATACAAATAGCAAAAAAGCGCAAGGATATGTCTACAAAATTGCCAATGTCACGTGCACAAGGCACGTGACTGGCAGGAATTAAATCCTAATTAATGACAACTAAGAGGGCTACGTTGCAATGTGATCACAAAATTATAACGTGACATATTAAGTTTTAGACTATTTTGAAATTAAGAAATTGGAGAGGGCTTCCGCACAAAATTCCCACGCCTCATGTGCACCAGGCACGTGAGGTGAGGTGGAAATGGGCCTTGTAGCAATCAGAGCACTATGGGGTGTTTTTGCAAATGTTACAAAATAAAAGAACGGCAGATGAATGTTTAAAGATTATAAACTAAATACAAAAATTGCTTGGGCGATCATGCAAAATACCCAAAGCTCCATGCGATCCGACGGCCTTTGATTCTTCACTGAGGACACATGTCGGACACGGGGAGGCGATGTCGGTTCACAACGGATGGCCGAGATTAGATGGTGCTTGGACGATCTGATGGCTGGCACGAACACGATCCAACGGCGGCTGTGCTTTTGGACGAACAGGGTCAATCGGACTGTTATGAAGTAATTGCGAAGAACAGGGAGGTGGGGAGGCGAAGATGAACTCCCTGACTCCCCTCTCTCTTCTCCGACGGCGTTGGAAGCCGCAAAATGGCTGCGAGGCTCCTGAAAGCTCCTCCTACCGATCAGCAGCTCCAAAATGGTGGTGGACCGCCAAAGCTCCACCACGATGATGAAGAAGAGGAAGAGCTCTAGGAGGTTCGGCTTCAACAGAGAAACGACCCCAGATGGGGTCCTTCAGCACCTGGGACCTGCAAAAGAAACACGAGACAACAGTAGAGGGTCCCCAGGACAAAAGCGGATGACTGGATGGCGTACGTGGCGGAAATGAAGGCTCGTCGGAGCAA
The DNA here is from genome assembly GCA_037367405.1 of Ottelia alismoides. NCBI lineage: Eukaryota > Viridiplantae > Streptophyta > Magnoliopsida > Alismatales > Hydrocharitaceae > Ottelia > Ottelia alismoides. The sequence goes on along the minus strand of JAZKJV010003557.1, from coordinate 857,961 downwards.
GCTCCGGCGAGATGGTGGAGATGGTGGATATTTGAGCGTGGATCGGAATGGAGGATGATGTATGATTTCTACAACTACTGGAAATAAAAACAAGCAAGAAAAATGCATAAAAATTGCGACCTCCAGGGTTGAAAACCCAAGGCAAACCTCACGGCCAAGATTGGTTGGAGATGGGGTGGAAACGCCTCCGCGCCACTCCTCCGCACCTCCTGACGATGAGGTGAGCTTGTTGTCACCTCCCTCAAACCTCAGCACACGAAAGAAGGGAGGAAGAACGGGCAAAAAGGGTTCGAAAATGGAAGGGAAGTCGGACGGGATTTTTGAACAAGTGACCAACGGGGCAAGAAGAATGAGGAATCCGGAGTGCCTCAGTGATCCACAAATCGAGATAGACCCCCGGCGTGTATCATGGATACTATGGGAGGAAATGTCAAGAAGAAATCTATGCGAAAAGATGAAAGGAGACTCCTCGAAAAAAATCGCAAAAATAGTCAAAAACCATAGTCTGACACAAATCAGACCTCGGTCAGAGAGTTGACTGAGGTCAACCAACAGTTGCATTTGGTCGGTCCACGTGGACCAACAAGAAAAATCGTTGGGAAAATGATTAGAAAATCGATCAAAAATAATAAATGATTTTGTTAATTTTAGATTTTGTAATGAAAAATATTTATTATTTTCTGAATTATTTTATTACGATTTTATTTATTTTTTGAGGTATTAAATTACAAATTTCCTTTTATAGCTTATATACAGGTATAATCATCTATATATTTTAGTGTTTTATTTTTATTTTGTCTATTTAATTTTATTATTTTATAAATTTATATAATCTTTTTATACACTTAAATGTATTTTTATTGTATTTTTCTGAGGTATTTTGTTCACTTAATAAAATAGGAGTATTAAGTATACAGGCATATTTATAGGTATTATACCTAGATATTTTATACACGTATTTTATTTTTGAGTATTCTTTAGTGTTTTATTTTGATTTTAATGTACACATATATTATAAATATTATTTACAAAAATATAAAAATATAAAAATATGAAAATAAAGAATAATAAATAAAATGAATATTTTAAATTGTACAAGTATACAATAGGGGTCCAAAACTCAACTTTCAAACCGTAGATCCGCCAAATGCGAAACCTCCTTCGTTAAATAGCTTATTTAAAATTATATACAATTGAAGGTGAGTTTGACGTATTTCGAGTTTTTATTTGAGAGATACAGGTCTGGGAATGTGGGATTTTGGAAACTTATTCAGATCATAACTTTTTATCTTTACGTTATTTTTTGGTGAATCAATTTTGTATTTTTCTTTATTTAATTATATACAACTTTCATGTACAAAGTTTCTTTATTTGAAGTATAAAAAGTGGAACCAAAAATAGTTCCCAAAATGAATAAAGAATGAATGAAATAAAAGGTGTTTTCATTATATTTTGGCCCTTATCTCCCCCTACTTTATTCCTTGTCGACCTAGTCATCGAGATGCCTAGGTCTCGGGGTTTCGGGTCATAAAATATTTGCAATATTTTATTCTTTTTCTTTTCTTTTCTTTATTCTATAATGTTGGCTTTAAAAATCGTATTTTATACAATATTTACACAATGATGCATGAATGCTAAAATACTTAAATGAAGCCTATTTACATGCAATTACTAGGGTTTTTAAGGCCAAAATGATTGAATAAAGATGATGAAACGTAGATTCATCAGGGTCGTCCCAAGATGATTGGAGGACGATCCACAGTGGTGGAGGTCTCCATGCGCAAAACAACAAAGTCTGTAGTAAAGCTCATGCTATGAATCAGAATGACGACGTTGTCAAGCATACCCTTCAACCTCTTTTTTATCCATCAGCAAATTGAACAATCATCATGGTTTTCTTGAGAAACCCAAGATGAATAAAATGTACCAACGAGAAGGGTATTATATTGATCGATGCACCATCATCAAAGAGAGTGTTGTCACATAGATAGTCAGAGATGGTGCAGCTTACAAGAGGTGTGACAATGTTCATTTTCCTAGAATATGGATGATGGGCGATGGTGTAGGCGGTGGCCATGGTCAAGATATGATGCTCAGATATGCTCCTTTGCTTTCTCTTCTTATGATGAGGAGTGGATAATTAGGTCATGGCCTATCGAAGTGGGGCATCAATGATCTCATGAATAGCGGTCACTACTTTAGGTTAAGTTAACATTTTTTGAATTTTTGGATCTCCTCCATAGAAGGGAGGAAATCAAAACCATCATCTACACGATGAATGCCATAAACAGTCTGTATAGTGACATCCTCAGGCTCTATGGTGTGACAGGGTGTGAAAGGATGTGTGGTCAAAGGATCTAGAAAGTGGGCACTTTCCTCACAGTCTAACTCAACCAAATGTCTCCTAAAATCTTTTTTGTATTTTTAAATTTTGCTCTTTTTTGTATTTTGGGCAACTACAAGCTCTCATGAAAATCCACAAGTGAATCCATTGAAGGATATGGTTAGATCCTTAAGAGAATCACGGAAGCGTGAGCGTCGTATTGAATGCGACGAAGAACGACTAGTCGGACTAGTTATTCTATGCAGCGGAAATTAAAATTTTTTAATGCGACGAAACCACATGATCCAAGAATACTTCTCAGATCGTTTCGTCTAAACCACAAACAAGTAATAGGATTACCTCTTGAAGCATCGTTGCAATCAAATCTCTAAACGAAGAGACCTCCTGTCTCAAGTTTGATCCGACGGAGGAGACGCTTGCGAGCGCGGGGATGAATCGTGTGCTTCTTGCAATCCATGTTGATGATCCAAGCGGTGTATCTCCAGATCTCGACACACGAGATCCATCATCTTTTTCACGAGTGAGGTGCATCGAAGGAGATGGAGATCCACGAAGAAACGATCAGGAAGCATAATGACGACGTTGCTGTGATGGAGAACCTCTCTAGGGCATCCATGGCGGACGGGCATGAGAGAAGAAAAGAGAGGGCTGACATGTAGAGAGAAAGAGAGAGAGATGTGCTTCTAAAGCATTGTGTAAAGAAGAGCAATGGGGTGCCCCTCCTTTTATAACATTTTGGGATCCATGGATTTCAATCCACGGGCAACACAAATCCAATGGTTCTCATTGATTGTGTTTCTTTTAATGGCTAAGATTTGTGTTGGTAAAAGCAACCAACAATTAATTTAATTTAGAATAAATCTATATATTGATAAATCAATATAAATCAATCCCAAATTAAATTAATCAAGCATGGAGATTATGGAATGAAGATTGCCTCCTTCCATAATCTTGGATTTGGTGGAAATCTCATGTAATCTCATGAGATCTCATAAGATTACATTATTCCATGGAAATCTCCAAGATTTACAACAACACTTGTTGTAAATTATTCAACAAAAATAATTGATAATTTTTTGTGAATATTGCAATCTTGCCATTGGAAAATTGTGAATCATATTCACAACCCAAAATAAAATGTAAATTACATTTTCAATTTCATGTCCAATATGAATCCAATTCACATCAACATTTAATTAACAAATGTAAATTACAAATAGCTCTCTCTTATATATTATAAATCACATTTATAATATATGTGACTAATATGGATATTGCTATCCATATTATTCATATCCATGAAAATTCAATCATATTTAATTGTCTGAGATCTCTATTCTCATGTGCCCAAATAATATGAATCACATTCACATTATTTACATCTTTGATAATCAAATCACATTTAATTATCTTAGATAAATCTCCTTATAATATGAATCAATATCATATTATTCATGATAATTAAATCACATTTAATTATCTAATTCTCAATGGTCGGATACATATATCAACAATAGAATTATCCTGAACCCATTCAAGAATAATGCGCTTTCTCCGCGGATACTTGGAGATAAGGACGGGGAGATTGTATTGTTCTACGTATAGTGACTTGAATATTGAGATCATATCTCAAATCCAGATCACGGGCCTCCCACAGATGCTTGATTAAATCAAGACCGCAAATCTAATCTTCTCATTGCATATGAATCACATTCAGATTAATGTCCAACATTTGGACCAAGATCAGATCACTTCTCTACTGAGAGGAGTCACTAAAATCCAGACTCGTTTCATCACTCCCTAGGAATGGAAGCGTCATGGTTATACAATCGTTTGTGATCACATCACCCTCAAGTATTCCCAATACCTATACCTCTTGCATACTGGAAGACTCAGATTAAACCCGAAGTATTGGATCAATTTTATACTATCTACTTCATGGTTTTATCAGTAAGTTTCTCATTCAATCATTGGGAGTCAGCATCAATCATATACTTTCCAAAAGCATATATCATACCTAGGTCTTGATCATATACTTTCTGAAAGTATATATCAAACCAACAAATTCAGTCAAGCTTCCAAAGTGAGACGAACGTACGCATGGAATTTGATTCTTCCCAACATCTCATGAGTGAGCTCATGTCTTCCGGTTCAGAAATTGAACCTGTATGATCCCTTTGAGAGATCTTATTACTCATATGACCTTATATGCACACTAGTGTGCCGGTGTATAGACCTTGGTTAGGTCATCAACCTATTGGTCTGCCTAATGTACATACTCAAACATATAGTAACACATCTGTCACTGGTCAGAGGATGCATGCCTGTATCATGACAGCATACGCTATAGGACTTTGGTTATCTCGATCTTGTTAAGTCAACACTTTGACCTAACTAATCTAACACCTCCGAATCTCTATTCCTATGCAGAGGACCTGCATCAAGAGGTCGGTCAGATATCAGCCTAAATGAGAAAAGATTGTCATCTCCTACTCAGGCTGGAGATCATCTCTTAACAATAATTTGACGGTGCTTGATGAGTCCTCAATCTAACTCTTTAGATATTCATCCAAGCACCAGCCTCTATGATTCAATAGTTGAATTAACAGTTGTATGATCATCAAGATGGCCATGGTACATAACCCTAATTGTACTATAGGACCTATAATGCAAATTATTTATTCTTCATTTCAGATAAGGAAATGATATGTGCAATAACATTTATCGCAAAATGGCTCGCTGTGGGCTCGCATGTCCAACAATCTCCCACTAGACCAAAGATCCATTAATGGCTAATCATTTAAACCCACACTCATGTGACAATCATAGGCTATTTAGAAAATAGCTAGGTAAGCTGATCAGTCACTCTGTTCCCATGAGACTACACCAAGTCCTTTTACGGCACTTGCATATCCCCAGTAACAGTGCTCGCATCTAATGCGAATGTTGAATCTCATGCAACCAATACTCAATCTTGTTAGTTACAGTGTCCTTGACACTTACAGCTTAATAATTATCATAACCAGTATTTCCATAATCCTTATCAGAATACCCTGGAGATCACTATCTCTTAAGGTATTCATAGTTAAGACCTTTTAGATCTCTATCTATAAAGTCTTAAGCTTTTAAAGATAAGACTTTGAGATCGCTATCTCAAAAATCTTGTCATCTGAAGATTTTGTTATTACTGCAATCAAGTTTTTTTCTCTCCATAGTAGGATTAGCAACACTTTAGTACTCCCACTGCATGGTAGATATCTGGCTTTTGTACACATCTTGCATACACTCAGCTTCTCGTAACTAATGCACAAGTGCAAGTAGTTCTAGCTTTCACTTCCTCCACTCTTTGAGGTGTTATCCCTTTAGATAGGTCAGTACCATATCTGAAGGGGTGGAAGCCTTTCTTGGAATTTTCCAAAAAGTGGAACATGTCCAAGGTGTACTACAAATGTGACAGTCCTAATACCCTCTTCCCTGTGCTCTTGATCACCTTCAGAACTAAGATACAAGAAGTATCCTTGAGATCATATCTCAAGCTATGGAACAACCAGATAATAAAACATTTATTATTATCCTTATATCATTTTAAATGATTAGGATATCATCTACATTTAGCACGATGAACACAAAGGCACTCCCACTAAGCTTCACATGGCACATCACGATTTTATCTGAAATCATAACATTTATAATTTCATCAAATCTTATGGTACAACCTCAAGAAGCTTATTTAAGTCCATAGATAAATTCCTTAGCTTTCACACCTTGCTTTTCTCAACCATGAAGCCCGGGGGCTACTTCATGTGAATATCCTAAGAGAGGTATTCATAGAGGAATGCAATCTTGATTTCTTTCTCTTGAAGATCCATGTACACCTTTATGGATCTTACACATATAGGTGGATCATGGAGGGTCCATATACAACACTCGTATATGAAATCTACTTTAGACTTTCATTGCTAAAATCCATCTTTCCATGTTATGATCCTCAGGATTTTCATCACATGAAATCTGATGACTGACACATGGAATACATCCTCAAACTCATTTGAAAAAGTATTAGTGTTTCATCTTTAATGTCCTTTTAGTTCCTGATTTCAGGAGCCTCATTATCTTCTCAAGATTAAATGAGTTCCTACACTTCATTTTCATCTTGATTCTCAAGAGAGTTATCCTCTAAGAATCGCATTCTTAGAGACGACATCTTTTAAGAATCTCAAGGTCATAAAGTAGGTATCATATACCATCCTTTCTTTTCCTAATGAAGTAGCACTCTCAAGTGATAGATTCCATCTTGCATGGAACCTTATTAAGGATATACAATGTAGTCTCTACTACACATATATACCTGGAAACTAAAGGATAATTATGCTAAAATCCATCATTGATAAGATCATGTCACACATGATCCAATTGTATCTCCCTATAACTCTATTGAGTCAAGGTGTATTAGGAGGATTGAGATATAAATATTATTCATATCTCCATAAGGTATTATTTGAATCCATCTAACAGGTACATGCTACCTAGATTAGATCAAATTCATTTTATCTTCCTTTAAACTTTGGTTGTAACCCAAAATGATGAAATCTTTGAACATTTCAAAGGTTTCTTTAGGTGAAGAGAAGAAATCTCATATCATACATAATCATCAATAGATATCACATATCCATAGTGTTTACTATGATATGGATGATCCACATACATCAATATGTATGAGATCCTGAATACCTTCACATCTTACACCATTCCCAAAGAAGGGTGTATTGGACATTTTACCTTTTGAATACAATATTCATAAGTATGTAAGTTTTCAAATTTCAGACATTCTAAAGTTTCATCTCTTACTAGTCTATTGATCAAATCAATAGACAAATGTCCAAGGCTTGATGCTAGATCATTGTCAAATGATCTTCATCCTCCTATTGATCTTAAGGTTTAATTTCAGTATTTAGAAACGTTAATGGACCATTCATCAATTTTCTAATTTGATGGAGTCCACTAGATTTTAGATACTTTCTGAAATATCTCCATCATAACTCTTTATGACAGGTCCATTCCAGAATTCATGTTTATTTCCAACATTTGGAAACAAACAATGAGTGTATTCTAATGTTTAGGTCATAGAGACATTCTCTAAGACTAAGGGCTCTGCCACTAAAATAATGAAGTCTAGTGATCCAATGGAAATTGTTGCAACAATTGCATCAAAAAACCATGTAGATGACTATTAAACCAGAAGATCAAATTCTCCAGTCTTCTAAAGCATATGCAACCCATTGCAAGTGTTGTTAGAAAAATGAGATACAATATTAAGCCTTTATCTTATTTAATAAGCAAGTCAATATCAATGATTTATGTAGAGTATTTTGATGCTCTATCCGAGTCCTTCTCTAAGGATTCTAGACAGACTTGATAGTCATACTATCAACACATCAACTTATTGCAGTATTGGCATTCATCCAACTCTTTGGATGCCATATGGAAGTCACAGAAGTACAATCAACTCTTTGACTCTACTTCTTTCTTGGGTCCAATCCATGCTTCCATTGCGCTCCCTTTATCTATGAGAAACCATTGCTTAAGACTAAGGATCTCTTACGTTAAATTCAAAAGAATTCAATGTAAGATCATTTCAACATTTATACATGCTTCATTAAATTCATACAATATGAATATTATGAAGCTTCATGAATGACTAGAGTATAGATAGTAGAATGATGACACTCATCATCTACATCCATCTAAACTCTTAAAACATAGGTTCAGGTATGTACTCAAAGAATTTGAATACATCATCTCTTATAGAGCTACCATTCTACATAATGCAGTGAACCATGTCATTCATGATAAATGTCAAGAGCATGTATGTATGCCAGAATATCTTCATTGATTTTATAAGGATTATTTAACAATTGCGATCATCATCGACATGTCACTTCCAAAGTACATCCGATGAGAGATCAAGACTATAGAGACATACAAACCCTAGGATTGTAGTCCTGTTATCTATTTAATTGTCATTCCTCATTATTATGAGGAAACTTGCACATTGCAACCACATACATTATGTGTCCAACTGCAAGTACAATATCTGGATCATGAGTCCAATCCATGATATTTTACTGGTTATTATTGAATATAACATTGAGTGGGTTTAATGAAGGATTATCTGAAATAAGGAATTTGCATAAGTGTGTATATCTATATATATACATATTTTACTTTGATTTAGGAATTTTTATATCAAAGTTATCTTGCCTTGTCAACACTAAAAGTGCATTCCTTAATCACTTTCAATGTAAGAGATACACTTACCATCATATCTCAGCAAGATCTGGGATCTCCTTCCTTATCTTTGTTACATCCCAATAATATGAGAATTTGTAACTCCGATAAAAAGAAGCGGGAACACATTCCGCCTTGCAAGTCCAACTTGCATTTCCCAATTCGGTCTTTAACACCCGGGCCCATCACCCCTAAGGTGATGTTCACCCGTCATTAATTGAACCAACCGTCAACAAGAATACAACTCGCTATGCGCAATCCAATAGCGCCCCAATAATATGAGGATCCGATATTGGGGTCACTACGCATACGTCCTTACTCTTTCGAGAAGCGAAGAGCCCGATCCATATGCGCTTGCATACATAAGCTGTCACTTCAGACATGCATCTCCTATATACAATCCCTGGCGACGGAACCCTTCGCCTTGACGGAAGACCATGGATGTCACTTATGTGATCCTCCATATCATATTCAAATTTTATTTAATCACTATGAATAATATTCATTACGATTAATTCTTCCAAGGGAAATAACACATCTATATATAATAGAGTGTCTTAATTTTAATTGGATTCCAATTAATCTAATCATATTAAATTAATGATCCAATTAATATCCAACAAACATTTTAAATTGTTACTTGCATTATGGTATTATCTCAAATACGTATTATTTTGAATTTTATTAATTAGAAATACATCATGAATTCTTAAGTATTATACTAACCCTACCCGCTGTCATGGCCAGTATCGACGGGAGTGGGATGGACCACATACGTTACAACCCGCTACCCCAATGCTCTCCGACTAGACACCATATCCACCTCGGGAAAGGATAATGCGAAATAGATCACTTTTTACTTGAGATGATCATCGGTTCTTCAACCAAAATTATACCATATAATAATAATCAAAACACTTTTGATTAACATTACAATGAGATTTGCTAAACAAATCCCAAATCCTATTCAAGCAACATGTTTGTTAGAATGTAGATCATGTAGATCATGTAACCAATTAGTGATCTAGATCACATCTAATCAAATATTGGTTAAGGCGATGTCATTTAAGGAAATAATAATCATCAAATATTTCACAAATATTTATGCACAATTATTCCAGGAAATTAAACAATTTAATTTCACTAATTGATTAAATGGCAGTCACTAGGTTCTTGATTAGGAAAGTATTTGCAGCAGTGACCCTCACTTACTAAAAATACCATATCTCAATGAATGTAAATCCAAATTAGGCAAAGTAAGTTCCTAAAGTTTGCTAATTTGATTTACAACAGAACCTAAGTGATTTACATGCATTTCAAGGCATTTCAAATCCGCAATTAACATCATAATTACGTTGAGATTCGCAGTCCCCAAAACTGTGGATACATGTTCACTAAAATGAGCATAACTTGAGCAAACAGAATCGAAATCACGTAAACTAAAATCTTTAGGTTTCTTTATTTAATGGGGAACAAAATCCAATTATTATTTTCGTGTATAAACATTTTAAACAGTGCCGAAACTAATCTCAAAACAGAGATGCGAAAAAGAAATGCAAGAAAACTTTCACAAACCCTAATGAACCCAAGTCATCCTCGGTTAATGGATCGTATCCAAAAACACCGACCTAAGGCTATGATATCACTTTAAAGGATATGGTTAGATCCTTAAGCACATCATGTAAGCGTGAACGTCGTATCGAATATGACGAAGAACGACTAGTCGGACTAGTTGTTCTATGCAGCGGAAATTAAAAAATTTTTATGCGACGAAACCACATGATCCAAGAAAACTTCTCGGATTGTTTCGTCTAAACCACAAACAATTAATAGGATTACCTCTTGAAGCGTGGTTGCGATCGAGTCTCTAAATGAAGAGACCTCATGTCTCAAGTCTGATCCGACGGAGGAGACGCTTGCGAGCGCGAGGATGAACCACGTGCTTCTCGCAATCCATGTTGATGATCCAAGCGGTGTATCTCCTGATCTCGACACACAAGATCCATCATCTTTTTCACGAGTGAAGCGCATCGAAGGAGACGGAGATCCACGAACAAACAATCGGGCAGCATAACGACGACGATGCGGCGATGGAGAACCTCTCCAGGGTATCCATGGTGGACGGCCATGAGAGAAGAGAGAGGGCTGACATGTAGAGAGAAAGAGAGAGAAATGTGATTCTAAAGTATGTGTAAAGAAGAGCAATGGGGTGTCTCTCCTTTTATAATATTTTGGGATCCATGGATCTCAATCCATGGGCAACACAAATCCAATGGTTCTCATTGATTGTGTTTCTTTTAATGGCTAAGATTTGTGTTGATAAAAACCACCAACAATTAATTTAATTTAGATTAAATCTATATTGATAAATCAATATAAATCAATCCCAAATTAAATCAATCAAGCACGGAGATTATGGAATGAAGATTGCCTCCTTCCATAATATTGGATTTGGTGGCAATCTCATGTAATCTCATGAGATCTCATAAGATTACATTATTCCATGGAAATATCCAAGATCTACAACAATACTTGTTGTAAATTATTCTACAAAAATAATTGATAATTATTTGTGAATATTGCAATCTTGCCATTGGAAAATTGTGAATCATATTCAGAACCAAAAATAAAATGTAAATTACAATTAAATGTCCAATGTGAATCCAATTCACATCAACATTTAATTAACAAATGTAAATTACAAATAGCTCTCTCTTATATATTATAAATCACATTTATAATATATGTGACTAATATGGATATTGCTATCCATATTAGTTATATCCACGATAATTAAATCATATTTAATTATCTTAGATCTCTATTCTCATGTGCCCAAATAATATGAATCACATTCACATTATTTACATCTTTGATAATCAAATCACATTTAATTATCTTAGATAAATATCCTTATAATATGAATCAAATTCATATTATTCATGACAATTAAATCACATTTAATTATATATTTCTCAATACTCGGATTCATATATCAACAATAGAATTATCTTGAACCCATTCAAGGATAATGCGCTTTCTCCACGGATACTTGGAGATAAGGACGGGGCGATTGTAGTGTTCCACGTATAGTAACTTGAATATTGAGATCATATCTCAAATCCAGATCACGGACCTCCCACAGATGCTTGATTAAATCAAGATCACAAATCTAATCTTTTCATTGCATCTGAATCACATTCAGATCAATGTCCAACATTTGGACCAAGATCAGATCACTTCTCTACTGAGTGGAGTCCCTAAAATCCAGACCCGTTTCATCACTCCCTAGGAATGGAAGCGTCATGGTTATACAATCGTTTATGATTACATCACCCTCAGTTATTCCCAATACCTATACATCCTGCATACTGGACGACTCCGATTAAACCCGAATTATTGGATCAACTTTATATTGTCTACTTCATGATTTTATCAGTAAGTTTCTCATTCAACGTTTGGGAGTCAGTATCGATCATATACTTTCCAAAATCATATATCATACCTAGGTTTTGAATATATACTTTCCAAAAGTATATATCAAACCAACAAATTCAGTCAAGCTTCCAAAGGGAGACGACCGAATGCACAGAATTTGATTCTTCCCAACATCTCATGAGTGAGCTCATGTCTTCCGGTTCAGTAACTGAACTTGTATGATCCCTTTAAGAAATCGTATTACTCACATGCCCTTATATGCACACTAGCGCGCCGGTGTATAGACCTTGGTTAGGTCATCAACCTATTGGTCTGCCAAATGTACATACTCAAACATATAGTAACACATTTGTTTCCGGTTAGAGGATGCATGCTTGTATCGTGACAACATACGATATAGGACTTTGGTTATCTCGATCTTGTTAAGTCAACTCTTTGACCTAACTAATCAGACATCTCCGAATCTCTATTCCTATGCAGAGGACCTACATCAAGTGGTCGGTCAGATATCAGCCTAAATGAGAAAGGATTGCCATCTCCTACTCAGGCTGGAGATCATCTCTTAACAATCATTTGACGGTGCTTGATGATTCCTCAATCTAACTCTTTAGATATTCATCCAAGCACCAGCCTCTATGATTCGACAGTTGAATCAACAGCTGTATGATCATCAAGATGGCCATGGTACATATCCCTAATGGTACTAAGGGACCTATAATGTAAATTATATATTCTTCATTTCAGATCAGGGAATGATATGTGCAATAACATTTATTGCAAAATGGCTCGCCGTGGGCTCGCATGTCCAATAATCTCCCACTAGCCGAAAGAGCCATTAATGGCTAATCATTTAAACCCACACTCATGTGACAATCATAGGCTATTTAGAAAATAGCTAGGTAAGCTGATCAGTAACTCTGTTCCCACGAGACTACGCCAAGTCCTTTTACGGCACTTGCATATCCCCAGTAACAGTGCTCGCATCTAATGCGAATGTTGCATCTCATGCAACCAATACTCAATCTTGTTAGTTACAGTGTCCTTGATACTTATAGCTTAATAATTATCATAACCAGTATTTCCATAATCCTTATCAGAATACCCTTATGCCTGGAGATCACTATCTCTTAAGGTATTCACAGTTAAGACCTTTTAGATCTCTATCTATAAAGTCTTAAGCTTTTGAAGATAAGACTTTGAGATCACTATCTCAAAAATCTTGTCATCTAAAGATTTTGTTGTTACTGCAATCAAGTGTTTTACTCTCCATAGTAGGATTAGCAACACTTTACTACTCCTACTGCATGGTAGATATCTGGCTTTTGCACATATCTAGCATACACTCAGCTTCTCGTAACTAATGCACAAGAGCAAGTAGTTCTAGCATTCACTTTCTCAACTCTTTGAGGTGCTATCCCTTTAGATAGGTCAGTACCATATATTAAGGGGTGGAAGCCTTTCTTGGAATTTTCCAAAAAATGGAACATGTCCAAGGTGTACTACAAATGTGACAGTCTAATACCCTCTTCCCTTTACTCTTGATCACCTTCAGAATTAAGATCCAAGAAGTATCCTTGAGATCATATCTCAAGTTATGGAACAACCAGATAATAAACACTTATTATTATCCTTATATCATTTTAAATGATTAGGATATCATCTACATTTAGCACGATGAACACAAAGGCACTCCCACTAAGCTTCACATGGCACATCAAGATTTTATCTGAAATAATAACATTTATAATTTCATCAAATCTTATGGTCCAACTTCAAGAAGCTTATTTGAGTCCATAGATGGATTCCTTTGCTTTCACACCTTCCTTTTCTCAACCATGAAGCCCTGGGGCTACTTCATGTGAATATCCTCAGAGAGGTATTCATAGAGGAATGCAATCTTGATTTCTTTCTCTTGAAGATCCATGTACCCCTTTATGGATCTTACCCATATAGGTGGATCCTCGAGGGTCCATATACAACACTTGTATATAAAATCTACTTTAGACTTTCATTGCTAAAATCCATCTTTCCAAGTTATGATCCTCAGGATTTTCATCACATGAAATCCGATGACTGACACATGGAATACATCCTCAAACTCATTTGAAGAAGTATTAGTGTTTCATCTTTAATGTCCTTTTAGTTCCCGATTTCAGGAGCCTCATTATCTTCTCAAGATTAAATGAGTTCCTACACTTCATTTTCATCTTGATTCTCAAGAGAGTCATCCTCTAAGAATCACATTATTAGAGACGAGATCTTTTAAAAATCTCAAGGTCATAAAGTACGTATCATATACCATCCTTTATTTTCCTAATGAAGTAGCACTCTCATGTTCTAGATTCCATCTTGCATGGAACCTTATTAAGGATATACATTGTAGTCTCTACTACACATATATACCTGGAAACTAAGGGATAATTATGCTAAAATACATCATTGATAAGATCATGTCACACATGATCCAATTGTATCTCCCTATAACTCTACTGAGTCAAGGTGTATTAGGAGGATTGAGATATAAATGATATTCATATCTCAATAAGGTATTCTTTGAATCCATCTAACAGGTACATGCTACCTAGATTAGATCAAATTCATTTTATCTTCCTTCAAACTTTGGTTGTAACCCAAAATGATGAAATCTTTGAACATTTCAAAGGTTTCTTTAGGTGAAGAGAAGAAATCTCATATCATACATAATCATCAATAGATATCACATATCCATAATATTTACTATGATATAGATGATCCGCATACATCAATATGTATGAGATCCTGAATACCTTGACATCTTACACCATTCCCAAAGAAGGGTGTATTGGACATTTTACCTTTTGAATACAATATTCATAAGTATGTAAGTTTTGAAATTTTAGACATTCTAATGTTTCATCTCTTACTAGTCTATTGTTCAAATCAATAGACAAATGTCCAAGGCTTGATGCTAGATCATTGTCAAATAATCTTCATCCTCCTATTGATCTTAAGGTTTAATTTCAGTATTTAAAAATGTTAATGAACCATTCATTAATTTTCTAATTTAATGGAGTCTACTAGATTTTAGATTACTTTCTGAAATATATCCATTGTAACTCTTTATGATAGGTCCATTCCAGAATTCATGTTTATTTCCAACATTTAGAAACAAACAATGAGTGTATTCTAATGTTTATGTCATAGAGACATTCTCTAAGACTAAGGTCTCTCCACTGAAATTATGAAGTCTAGTGATCCAATGAAAATTGTTGCAACAATTGCATCAAAAAACCATGTAGATGACTATTAAACCAGAAGATCAAATTCTCCAGTCTTCTAAAGCATATGCAACCCATTGTAAGTGTTGTTAGAAGATTGAGATACAATATTAGGACTTTATCTTATTTAATAAGAAAGTCAATATCAATTATTTATATAGAGTATTCTGATGCTCTATCCGAGTCCTTCTCTAAGGATTCTAGACAGACTTGATAGTCATACTATCAACACATCAACTTATTACAGTATTGGCATTCATCCAACTCTTTGGATGCCATATGGAAGTCACAGAAGTATAGTCAACTCTTTGACTATACTTCTTACTTGGGTCTAACCCATGCTTCTACTACGCTCTCTTTATCTATTAGCAACCATTGCTTAAAACTAAGGATCTCTTGCGTTAAATTCAAAAGAATTCAATGTTAGATCATTTCAACATTTATACATGCTTCAGTAAATTCATACAATATGAATATTATGAAGCTTCATGAATGACTAGAGTATAGATAGTAGAATGATGACACTCATCATGTACATCCATCTAAACTCTTAAAACATAGGTTCAGGTAGGTACTCAAACAATTTGAATACATCATCTCTTATGGAGCTACCATTCTACATGATGCAGTGAACCATGTCATTCATGATAATTGTCTAGAGCATGTATGTATGCCAGAATATCTTCATTGATTTTATAAGGATTATTTGACAATTTTGATCATCATCGACATGTCACTTCCAATGTACATCCGATGAGAGATCAAGAATATAGAAACATAAAAACCCTAGGGTTGTAGTCCTATTATCTATTTAATTGTCATTCCTCATTATTATGAGGAAACTTGCACATTGCAACCGCATACATTATGTGTCCAACTGCAAGTACAATATCTGTATCATGAGTCCAATCCATGATATTTTACTGGTTATTATTGAATATAACATTGAGTGGGTTTAATGAAGGATTAATCTGAAATAAGAAATTTGCATAAGTGTGTATATTTATATTTATATATATATATACATATTTTACTTTGATTTAGGAATTTTTATATCAAAGTTTTCTTACCTTGTCAACACTAAAAGTGCATTCCTTAATCCCTTTCAATGTAAGAGATATACTTACCATCATATCTCAGCAAGATATGGGATCTCCTTCCTTATCTTTGTTACATCCCAATAATATGAGAATCTACAACTCCGATAAAAAGAAGCAGGAATACATTCCGCCTTGCAAGTCCAACTTGCATTTCCCAATTCGGTCATTAACACCCGGGCCCACCACCCCTAAGGCGATGTTGACCCATCATTAATTGAACCAACCGTCAACAGGAATACAACTCGCTATGCGCAATCCAATATCGCCCCAATAATATGAGGATCCGATATTGGAGTCACTACGCATACGTCCTTACTCTTTCGAGAAGCGAAGAGCCCGATCCAGATGCGCTTGTATACAGAAGCTGTCACTTCGGATAGGTGTCTCCTATATACAATCCCTAGCAACGGAACCCTTCGCCTTGACGGAAGACCATGGATGTCACTTATGTGATCCTCCATATCATATTCAAATTTTATTTAATCATTATGAATCATATTCATTACAATTAATTCTTCTAAGAGAAAAAACACATCTATATATAATAGAGTGTCTTAATTTTAATCGGATTCCAAATAATCTAATCATATTGATATAATGATCCAATTAATATCCAACAAACATTTTAAATTGTTACTTGAATTATGGTATTATCTCAAATACGTATTATTTCAAATTTTAATAATTAGAAATACATCATGATTTCTTAAGCATTATACTAACCCTACCCGCTGTCATGGCCAGTACCGACGAGAGTGGGACGGACCACATATGTTGCAACCCGCTACCCTAATGCTCTCCGACTAGACACCATATCCACCTCGGGAAAGGATAATGCAAAATAGATTACTTTGTACTTGAGATGATCATCAGTTCTTCAACCAAAATTATACCATATAATAATAATCAAAACAATTTTGATTAACATTATAATGAGATTTTCTAAACAAATCACAAATCCTATTCAAGCAATATGTTTGTTGGAATGTAGATCATGTAGATCATGTAACCAATTAGTGATCTAGATCACATCTAATCAAATATTGGTTAAGGCAATGTCATTTAAGGAAATAATAATCATCAAATATTTCACAAATATTTATGCACAATTATTTCGGTAAATTAAACAATTTAATTTTACTAATTGATTAAATGACAATCACTAGGTTCTTGATTAGGAAAGTATTTCCAGCAGTGACCCTCACTTACTAAAAATATCATATCTCAATGAATTTAAATCGAAATTAAGCAAAGTAAGTTCCTAAAGTTTGCTAATTTGATTTACAACAGAACCCAAGTAATTTACACGCATTTCATGGCGTTTAAAATTTGCAATTAACATCTTAATTACGTTGAGATTCGCAGTCCCCGAAACTGTGGATACATGTTCACTAAAATGAGTATAACTTGAGCAAACGGAATCGAAATCACATAAACTCAGATCCTACAGTTTCTTTATTTAATTGGGAACAAATACAATTATTATTTTAGTGTTTAAATAATTTAAACAGTACGGAAAATAATCTCAAAACAGAGATGCGAAAATGAAATGCAAGAAAACTTTCGCAAATCCTAATGAACCCAAGTCATCCTCGGTTAATGGATCGTATCCAAAAACACCGGCCTATGGCTCTGATACCACTTTGAAGGATATGGTTAGATCATTAAGTGCATCACGGAAGCGTGAGCGTCGTATTAAATACGACGAAGAACGACTAGTCGGACTAGTTGTTCTATGCAGTGGAAATTAAAAAATTTTTATGCGACGAAACCACATGATCCAAGAACACTTCTCAGAACGTTTCGTCTAAATCACAAACAAGTAATAGGATTACCTATTGAAGCGTGGTTGCGATCGAATCTCTAAACGAATAGACCTCCTGTCTCAAGTCCGATCCGACGGAGGAGACGCTTGCGAGTGCGGGGATGAACCGTGTGCTTCTCGCAATCCATGTTGATGATCCAAGTGGTGTATCTTTTGATCTCAACACACGAGATACATCGTCTTTTTCATGAGTGAGGCGCATCAAAGGAGACGGAGATCCACGAACAAACGATACGGCAGAATAACGACGACGCTGCGGCGATGGAGAACCTCTCTAGGGCATCCATGGCGGACGGCCATGAGAGAAGAAGAGAGAGGGCTGACATGTAGAGAGAGAGAGAGAGATGTGCTTTTAAGTCATTGTGTAAAGAAGAGCAATGGGGTGCCTCTCCTTTTATAACATTTCGGGATCCATGGATCCCAATCCATGGGCAACACAAATCCAATGGTTCTCATTGTTTGTGTTTCTTTTAATGGCTAAGATTTGTGTTGGTAAAAGCCACCAACAATTACTTTAATTTAGATTAAATCTATATTGATAAATCAATATAAATTAATCCTAAATTAAATCAATCAAGCATGGAGATTTTGGAATGAAGATTGCCTCCTTCCATAATATTGGATTTGGTGGCAATCTCATGTAATCTCATGAGATCTCATAAGATTACATTATTCCATGGAAGTCTCCAAGATTTACAACAACACTTGTTGTAAATTATTCTACAAAAATAATTGATAATTATTTGTGAATATTGCAATCTTGCTAGTGGAAAATTGTGAATCATATTCACAACCTAAAATAAAATGTAAATTACATTTTCAATTTAATGTCCAATGTGAATCCAATTTACATCAACATGTAATTAACAAATGTAAATTACAAATAGCTCTCTCTTATATATTATAAATCACATTTATAATATATGTGACTAATATGGATATTGCTATCCATATTATTCATATCCATGATAAGTGAATCATATTTTATTATCTTAGATCTCTATTCTCATGTGCCCAAATAATATAAATCACATTCACATTGTTTACATCTTTGATAATCAAATCATATTTAATTATCTTAGATAAATCTCCTTATAATATGAATCAAATTCATATTATTCATGATAATTAAATCACATTTAATTATCTATTTCTCAATGCTCGGATACATATATCAACAATAGAATTATCATGAACCCATTCAAGGATAATGCGCTTTCTCGGCGGATACTTGGAGATAAGGACGGGGCGATTGTATTGTTCCATGTATAGTGACTTGAATATTGAGATCATATCTCAAATCCAGATCACGGGCCTCCCAGAGATGCTTGATTAAATCAAGATCGCAAATCTAACCTTCTCATTGCATCTGAATCACATTCAGATCAATGTCCAACTTTTGGACCAAGATCAGATCACTTCTCTACTGAGAGGAATCACTAAAATCCAGACCTGTTTCATTACTCCATAGGAATGGAAGCGTCATGGTTATACAATCGTTTATGATCACATCACCCTCAGGTATTCCCAATACCTGTACATCATGCATACTGGAAGACTCAAATTAAACCCGAAGTATTGGATCAACTTTATACTGCCTACTTCATGGTTTTGTCAGTAAGTTTCTCATTCGATCATTGGGAGTCAGTATCGATCATATACTTTCCAAAAGCATATATCATACCTAGGTTTTGATCATATACTTTCCGAAAGTATATATCAAACCAACAATTCAGTCAATTTTCCAAAGTGAGATGACGGTATGCACGGAATTTGATTCTTCCCAACATCTCATGAGTGAGCTCATGTCTTCCGGTTCAGTAACTTAACCTGTATGATTTCTTTGAGAGATCGTATTACTCACATGCCCTTATATGCAAACCAGCGTACCGGTGTATAGACCTTGGCTAGGTCATCAACCTATTGGTCTGCCAAATGTACATACTTAAAGATATAGTAACATATCTGTCTCCGGTCAGAGGATGCATGCCTGTATCGTGATAGCATACGATATAGGACTTTGGTTATCTCGATCTTGTTAAGTCAACTCTTTGACCTAACTAATCTGACACCTCTGAATCTCTATTCCTATGCAGAGGACCTGCATCAAGAGGTTGGTCAGATATCAGCCTAAATGAGAAAGGATTGCCATCTCCTACTCAGTCTGGAGATCATCTCTTAACAATCATTTGACGGTACTTGATGAGACCTCAATCTAACTCTTTAGATATTCATCGAAGCACCAACCTCTATGATTCAACAGTTGAATCAACAGCATTATGATCATCAAGATGGCCATGGTATATAACACTAATTGTACTAAGGGACCTATAATGCAAATTATTTATTCTTCATTTCAGATCAGGGAATGATATGTGCAATAACATTTATTGCAAAATGGCTCGTCGTAGGCTCGCATGTCCAACATCCATATCCTCAAATAGTGGGGCGACATCATGGTTCTTATTTAAATTAGTAAGATCATCAATCCTCGAGGTCATTTGCTCCATAATTTGGTTCAAGGTCTCAATTGTGTAAATCAGGAAAGGTGTCTCCAACAAATTAGTCTCGGGTGGGTGTGAAGGTGGAAAATCTGAGGTGGATGTGGATAAAAATCTGAGGTCTGAATCTGTGGTTGAGGTGGATATATACAAAAGTCAAGACCAAAATCCTCCTGGAAAAAGGGAGGAGGACCGACTAGAGGGTACGAAGGATCCGCAAAGTCCGGATAAAAAGCACTCCAGTCTTCCATCTCCAAAACAAGAGAAAATGATTGGGAGAGCATGATGATCAAGTCAAGAGAAATGAGAAGAATGCACATAAGTGATCTAGAATACACACAAACAATCACAATAAAACTCACACAATATAAAACCCCTCAATACACCTACTCAACTAGGTAGAGACCGTAGAAGTTCTGTCTTTTTATCTCGTTTGTTTTAGAGTTAGGTGAGAAGTCAAAAAGTTGTAAAAATACTTAGGAGGATGAATGGGATTTGGGAACTAGTCCTTAGGGTGTGCGCGAGCAAGTAAAAGTGAAGACAGTGAGGGGATTACTCGCCCCAAGACAAATATTCTCTTTTTGTTGTATTTTAGGGTCAATTTTTAATTATCACTTTTTTGGATTTTTAGTGAGAAATGCACGTACCTAATGAGGAATCAATTTACTTAGCACCTAGGTGATCAAAATCAGAGGGAGAGTCAGAAAAGCAATGCAAGCAGCAAACAATGATGAATGTTAAAGGCGTAAATGCTCACCTTGCATCCATCACTCTACATGCAAGGATGCTCAGTAGAATTGAAACCTACACTATATGTAAATGCAAGACGATGAAATCGTCCTAAGTTCTGAAATTGGTATTTTTGTGAAGAACCAATGTTAATGACTTAGAATGGAACCTAAGTTCTGGTCTTGGAGTCTCCTCGGTGCCCACGACAATGGGTCATGCAAGCAATTATCGAGGACTCTGCGACACGGGGTTCCGAGCCTAGATGAGTAGCAATTTAGACTTTAACTAAGTCCAAATGTATTCTATAGGCATATACAATGTTATTAAGGTTTTTGGACCTAATACTATCGACGAGAAAGTCCTAAAGCTAAGGTCTTAATCACACAAAAGAAATAAAACAAAACTGGGAAACAAATGAAAAAATGTGAAGAAAACACGAAAAACTATGGTGAGCCCCCAAGTGAACAAACACTTGGAAATTAGGGCCCAAATGTCCAGAGCCCAGAGTACCTATGTTATTACAAATTCAAGTCTCTCTCTCACTTCAAAATTATACAACAAATAAATATAAAAAATGTTAAAAAAAAGGTGTTTTCTTCAAAATTCCCTCCAAGTCCTTCTTGGTGCTTGGTAAAAGCCACTTCACGTGGTTACACATGCACTTCAAAGAGAGTGCCTCCCCTTATCCGCGTCCCTCATAACAAATCTAAATAAGGAGAGTCATTAGATAAGTTAAACAATTATATCAAAGATAAATGGATATGAAATCTAGACAATATCACAATCAAGTAAAAAGCCAATCTATACGTTGTTTCTCCCCGGCAACGACGCCATTTGTTGAACCCAAAAATCTAGCGGTCTTATGTTCAACACAAGGCGGGAACATAATTGTCGAGTTGACCGCGTGAAATCCAGATTAAAACAACAATTAACCCAAAATTGAGCAATAAAAAGCAGTACGGAGTTAAAATTTATTATAACTCTACAACAAAGATGTGTATAGTCCTCAAGTATGTGTAGAGTGTCGAACACAAGGAACAAGCATGATAGATCAGGCAGAGAATGCACAAAAGTGAATGTGAAGTATTTGTCTAGATGTGTGCTCTTTCTTGTGAGTTTTTAATTTTTAGTTTTTTTATTTTTTTATTTTTTTATTTTGATTTTTAATTTCCTGATTTTGTTTTTTTGTTTTATATTTTCAACTTCTTTTACTTCTTTTTCTTTTAATATAGATATAATGCTATATTAGAGTATAATACAATATAAGCTGGGGTTGACATAAAAATTAACAAAATGCCCAAATAAATAAAATAAAATATTTTTAGGTTTAAATTAATTTTCTCTATTTTTTATTTTTGAGATAATTTTGCTAATTTTTATAGATTTTTTAAGTCCAAAATACCCTAAAATAGGAATAAAATAAATACCTGAAATTAAATTGGAGATGAAAATTATAAAAGAGTATCAAAAATTCTCCGAATTCATTTTAATATTAAGATAATAAAATAAAGAAAATTCAAAAATAGAGAATATATTTTTGGGATTGTTTAAGAACTTTTTTATTTTTATAAAAGTTTTTGGCTTTTTCTATTTTTTAAGTTTTCTTTATATTTTTTAGTGGTTTTGGTTTGAAGTTGTAAAATATATAAATCAATAAATAAGAAATTATTTTTTTTTTAATTTTTCAAAAAGGTTTTATATTTTTATGTATTCTCTTCCTCAAATATGGACAAAAAGGGATGTTTTTCATTTTTTTATAAATAATAAATAGCTTCAAAATTACCAACTAAAGTTAAAGTGTGAAAGTAAATGCAATAAAGAAAGCTACAGATATTTTTTGGGATTTTTTAGATTTTAAATGCTATTTAAAATAAATAGAGACAACAAAAGAAAATGCAATACTGGCATAAGCATTAAAGTAGATATCTACAATTTTCCCAAATATATATATATAACATAATTTAAAATTTTTTGGACCAAGTATAAATTTTCGAAAAATGTGAGGGTCTCCGTGCAAAATGGCCACACACCTCATGCATACAGGCACATGAGATGGCGTGGCCAAGACCCAAATGCAAAGAAGCAAAAGTTGCGAGGTTGGATTGCAAATATTACAGAAATAATTGCACTGCAGATGAATAAATTTAATATGAAATATAAATTACAAAATTATGCGAGGGTGTGACTGCAAATACCCAATACACATGGAAGGTGACGGCTCAGATGAGTTCACTAAGGACACGCGTCAACCCTTGGTGGGACGATGCTATTTCACTGTGAATGGCAGATATTAGATCTCCGCGCTCGATCGAATGGTGTTGGCAATGCAAATCTGACGGACGTTCTATGTCTTCAAGAACAAGACGGATACAATGGTGTAGGGTGGATGTGGAAGAACTAGGATGAATCCACGCCACGGAAAGCTTTGATAAACCGTATCTACGTGTACAGAGCTCCAGCCTCACTGTGGACGGTCCAAAAATACTCCTGGAGGGGTCCTAAACGTCTGGCGGAGTCAAAATGGTGAATGGACCACCGGTGGGCCGCCGCAAGGTCGAGGATGATCACGGCTCCAGGTAAATGTGCTTGGTTAAAATAAACCCTTCAAGGGGTCTAAACCTTCAGAACCTGCAAGATTCATTAGCACACGTAGAAAGATGGTCCTAGGGCTTTGACTGGTGGGAAGGGATGAATGGGGCGTCGGGAGGATGTACTCCGGCGTAGTGGAGGAGTTGGAGCATTCGAAGTTAGATCCACAATGGATCTGATGAGGTGTAAGTGTGCAGGGCATGCAAGAAGAGAAGAGGAAGAAGCGGGGGAGGTTGGTGCATTGGAAAACAAAGGGGTGAACAATGGAAGGTTTGTCAGAGTTGAGCTTTGGCAAACTTCGAAGGTGATGGATTCGCTACTAAAACATGATTAATAAGTGAAATAAAAGCACTAATAAAACATAAGGCTAAAATAGGATAATAAAGACAAGAAAATAGGTATCTCACTGGCCAGAAGGCCAAGAAGAAGGACCTCAATGGTGGTGCTGCGCTGGAGGTGGTGGAAACCACCAAGGACTTCGTAGGAGCTCGATACTTGTTTCTGAAGACTCCCCTGTCACAGGAGTCGATCCAGAGAAAGAGAGGTGGGCTCATATAGGTCAAATGGGGTTTTGAAATCAGAGGAAAGATTGGAGGCAGGTTTTGCACAAGTGATGAGGCCATGGGAAGATCGAGGATTCTGGAGCGGATTAGTTATGCTCAGCCCAAGGAATCACTAGGGAGTGTATGCTCAAGGAAGAAAAGTGATGAAGGAAGCATCGCGAAATGGTGCAAGTAAAAACTTCAAAACAATCGCGAAGATGGGCAAAAACGAGGTCCTGACATTCACACAACTTGGTCAAAGAGTTGACCGAGGTCAACCAACGAGTATATCTGGATGGTCTACCTGGGCCAACAAGATAAATCCATGGAAAAATAAATAGAAATTCAATTAAAAATAATAAATGAATTTGGTAATTTAAATATTTATTATTTTATGTAGAATTTTATCATGATTTTATTTATTTTTTTAAGATTTAGAATTAAAAGTTACTTTTTTAGGGCTATATATAGTTATATTCATCAATGTATTTTAGTCTTTTACTTTTAATTTATATTTTTAACTTTATTAATTTAGTTTATTATTTTATATATTTATAACATAATTTTATAATGTTAAATATATTTTTATTATATTTTTATGAGATATTATATAAAATTAAATAAATAGATATGTTTTCTATATAGGTATTTCATCTATATGTTTTCTTTACATATTTTATTTGAATGTTTTATATAGTGTTTTATTTTTGTTTTCATATGCACATATATTATAAATAATATTTACAAAATTATAAAAATAATGAATAATAAATAAAATGAATATTTTAATCAGTATAACTATATAATAGGGGTCCAAAACCTAACTTTCACACTGTAACTCCAAAAAATATGAAACCACCTTCATTAATTAGCTTATTAAAAGTTATATACAATTAAAGATGATTTTTATATATTTTTATTTTTTATTTGAGAGATATGGGTTTGGGAAGTTGGCATTTTGGAACCTTATTTAGAGTATATTTTGTACACTGTATATTATTTTTGAGTTAAATCAATTTTGTAATTCTATATTTTATTATCTACAACTTTTAAGTTTAAAAATTTATTTATTTGAAGTATAAAAAGTGGAACTAAAATAGGTTCCAAAAATGAATAAAATAAAAGGGAATTTTATCGGTTTTTGGCCCTTATCTCCCCCTACTTTATTCCTTGTCGACCTAGTCATCAAAATGCCTAGATTTCAGGGTTTAGGGTCAAAAAATATATTCAATATTTCATTCTTTTTCTTTTTTTTATTCTATAATTTTGGCTAAAAACCATATTTTATACACTTTTTACACCATGATGCATGAATGATAAAATACCTAAATTAAGGGCATTTACATATATTTAAAAGGGTTTTTAAAGCCAAAATGATAGTATAAAGATGATGAAACGGAGATTCATCAGAAGGTGGTGATGGTTTGTTGAGAGATGGAATGATGATGGATTGAAGAGAGATCGGTGTCGGTTTGGACTCACAATTTCCAGAGAAGAAGAAGGTGTTAAGGAAACAAATGTAGCAGAACAAGAGAATAAATGATAATAGAAAAATTAAGAAGAAGAGACAAAAACAACTTGGATTTGGGTTGGCGGGTGACAGGGGAAGGAATTCAGGGTCGATCTCCAGTTGTCACCTCAAGATGTCGGCGTGCATCGAATCTTGACAAGATGTGGATCTTGCAACGTAGAGGACATCCATAGATCTCACTCATATAAGAACAGAGTCATCATCGCCTACAAACACACTCTACGATCCGCCACAACTCGCGGAGCTGAAGTTGGCGGCTCCCTTCCTCCCATTTGGCGAATGCAGTGGGATGGAGAGAGAGATATATATATATAAAGAGAGGAGGTGGTGGTCGGTCGTGAGATTCGAAGGAGAAGATGACGAAGCATGGCCCTTCGATCGGTTGAGTTTAAATGGTCGTCGAGTTAACACATGGAAAAGAAAAAGAAATGATCAAAGAAAAGAATATAAAAATAAAAAGGGGAATTAATCGAGACCATTGGATGAAGAGCTCTTCTTTCAACAGTTAGGGAAGAAGGCGAATGGAGGTTACGTAAATGGGGATGTGTGGCGACTCCAGGACTGCCACATGTCGTCCCCATAAAAATAAGATATTAAAACCAAAGAAAAAATATAATACCAAATAATTTCAAAACGAAAAATTATTCTTAATGGAAATTGTTCTTTTCAATGAGATCTAAAACTTTCGTGAAGAAATCAAGGTCAAAAAATGTAATATTTATAGTGTGTATTTTTTGTGGTATTTTATATACAAAGAAGCCATATTTTTTATGTTTTGCAATTTATGATTTTTAAATTAAGAAAAATTAAAACTAAAATAATATAAAATATAAAATAAATATCCACATATTAATATAATTTTTGCCATGTTTTAATAATTAAGAATATAAAGAAACAAAATAGGGGAGACTTGTGTATGGACTCTTTATACTTACATAGAACAGTTCATTTTCTTTGATTTTTACTACATTTTAGACTTGGATTCTTGCACACTTCATTAAAAAATAAATCAAAGAAAATAAATGAAATAGAAACAAATTAAAAAGAGTTTGGTAAATCAAAGTTAGTCAATATGAACTTAGATAGATGCACAAGAAGGACCCAAAACCCAAGTTTAACATATGAACTTAGATTCTTTTGAATTTGAACTTTTTTTAGAGATAGATTTATGTACATTAATTTAAAAGTAAGTAGGAATTCATAAAATACTCCATGTGAGAGATATTTCATATGCGACTTTTTGTCTCAAAACTAGGGTTTAGATTTATTTGATGTATATACGACTTAGTATTTTTGTAATATTTTCATTTGTTAATATTAGTAATATGTACATAATGGAGTTGTTTTTATTTGATTATGAGTTAGAATAATATAATAAAAAACAGGGAAGTCATGTTAATATAGATGATAATTGATGAATCCATGATTCATTAACTTTTCTGTCGCATTCTGTCTTAAAAACCTTAACAAATGCATGTAAATATTCATTAATCTTCATCTTTTATCCAAATTCCATTCATGAATAAATATTAACTTTTAAGCATAAAAACGTGTTAATAAATAAAAGAATAAAAATAAAGAAAAGAAAAGAAGGCAGATTGTGAATATGAAAATATATACAATATGACTTAGAAATATAAATATAACTGCAAGGTAGATTTATATAACCTAAACCCCCAGACCAAGACATCATGTATTGGTCGACAAACCAAAAAGTAGGGGGAGATAAGGAAAGAAAACTAAAAAAATAAATTAAGGCACACTTCATACATCTTTCACTATTTATAAAATAAATACAAAACTTCAAAGATTTTAGTTAACTCATATTTACATATTTTTAACCAAACTCTTTTCCTAATTAATTCTAAAAATTTATATAAAAATATAAAAATAAGTTAAAAATATTACCCTATATAGATGCCAAGAAATCCAGCCTTTAAATTGTCAAAATCTCAACTTCTGAACATCATAACTTCTTCATATGAACTCCAATTTCACTTTACTCACTTTAATGTTCATAAAATAATATTCTCTAATTAATGAAGGTGGTTTCATCGAATTCGGAGTCCGTTTGCAAAAAGTCGGTTTTGGGACCAAATGACAACGGGGTTTCTGGGCTATTTATTTTATATAGAACACATTATTTAAATTTTTCTTAATTTTATAATTTCTAATTATTTTCATGATATTTTATTTTCACCCTAATTTATTTCATAATTTTTGAAGCTTATTTATTATTTTAATAAAATAAAAAATGTTAAATTATAGGTAAAAATGAACTGGTTAGATAATACCTGTATTTATTAATATATGTAAATTAATTTATTAAAATCCCTAAAAATTCACATAATCTCTATTTATTGTTCTAATAATTAATAAAATATAAAATTAATTTTTAAATATTTATGTATTAAATTAAAAATCCGAAACCTATTTATCTATACATATTTATTAATATAATATTTATATTTTAAATAATATTTATTATTTTATTCCATAATTAAGATTATTTAATTATTTACATTTCTTGTAATTATACCTATTTAAAATAACCTTATTTATTATTTATTATTGAATTTACAAGCATTTTAAACCATCTGGCCGACCAGGTGCTGACACGTGTCAACACCTGGTTCATCTTCTCCAAAGAAGGCTCCAATAGAATATGTTCTGAACGGCCTCTTTCACCTATTTATCCCGCGCACCTCTTAACTCCTCCAGGCGATTTTAACCTTTGGATTTAATCCCCTAACTACCCTCTCCATCGCCAGCCCTTGGATACAACTTGAGCTCACGCAAGCTTCCTATAAAAGCCCCTCAAGTCTGCCATTTTCAACAACTTTTCTACTACCCAGGAACCCCAGTTCCAGTAGCCTTCCAAGGTGCTTACCCACCTTGAATCGCAGCTCGTGCCGCGTTCAGCTCCAGAGAAGATCGCCCGTCGAGCCGATACCTGAGGTAATACACCTCTGTTTCCCTAGATCTATTCCTCCATCTTCTTTGCTTTCTTTCTCGATTCTCATGTCCTAATTAGCGTCACTAAGCACGCCATTAGATAGTTTAATCCTCCACCTTAAATGCTCAATCGAAGTCAAATTTCATTTCGTTTCAAATCCCCTTCAAATCGCATCTCATTTTATCGCCATTCTCACGCACCTCAGACATTTCTTCTGGAAACCATTGTTTTGATCTTGCAAAAACTAATCTTGTGGCTGATTTTATCATAAATCGAGCATAGAAATATCTTATTTGCAGATCCATCTTGAATCTGGAGTAGTATCACGTAATCTGGAGTTCTCATTTATACGAAAATCAATCTCAAAGAAGGGGTGTCAGACTGCAACAACCATTCCTCAGACCAGGCTGCAGAGGATTGCCACCTTCATCGCCTCTCCACCGCAGCTCGAAGATGCTTCCGACCACCTTCCATTGCGGGCGAGCTCGAGGGGTGGAGGAGCCACCCCTCTGGCCCCGCCGGAGGTCCAAAGTCGTCGTCGTTAGCCTAAGAGAAATCGGAGAAGACGCGAGCTTCGTCAGTTGCTCAACAGATTCAAGAACCGCAAGAATGCCCCAAGCGCGCAGACTCGTGACACGTGGCGCGCGTAGGGACTTCAGATCAGTGCCGGCTATTTCTAATCTCGGCCGTCGAAAGCGAACTGGTGGAATATTTGCAACATAAGCCCGAAGGACTTCCATAAATTTAATCCCGCTCCCAAGGTTTCTAGTATTTGCGTTTAGGTCCCTTCGCAGGGACCTAAATGTAAAACATCTTAGTTTTCTTTCATTTTAGTCCCTGTAAAGGACCTAGTTGCAACAATGTTTATAGTTTTTTTGCGCTTATACACCTGGGCTGTAGGGGATTATTTTTGGACCCATTTTTAACCTTATTTTTTGTAGTTTTTTCTTGGGGTAGTTACACAACTACCTCCGCGAGTTTTCATTGATTTTTCGTATGTTTTTGTCGTGTTTTTATCGTGTTTCAATTCTTTGCAATTCGGATTCATCTTGCTTTGATTTTGTGTGCTTGTTCGAGCCCGTTGCTCGGCTTTTCACCTACTATATAGTATCATCTACCTATATTCCACCTATTATATAATAAATAAATTTTGTGAAAAAAACCTCTTTGAAAACTAAATAAAAAATTGAAAAAGATTAAAATCAAATAAAAATTTAAAATTAAAAAAAAATCCCTAAAAATAATAGTTTTCTCTCTGATTGCTTTAAGAAGAGATTAAAATAAAATCACAAATCTTTTCTCTTAAAAAAATCAAGGCACTCTATTCTGCCTCCTTGAGTTCGAGCCATGCAGACTCACCTGGTAAAATAAATAGTGTAGGTTTTTCTCTGAAAACCGAATTTGTTTGATCGACTGAGGTCTCTTCGTGGCTTTTCTAAACCGACAACTTCATAACATCAAAAACCGCGATCAGATTTTAGCCGCATCAAAATGGCGCCGTTGCCGGGGAGGCATTAGAGTATTTTGATTTTTTTCATATCTTTGTGATTTTTATTTTCTCTCTTCTTATTGTTTCTCGTAGTTTTTCTTCGGCTTTTCGTACGACTTTTCTCGACTCTTTTCTCGAGCATTTTTGTACGGCTTTTCGTACAACTAATCAAGTTTTGCAGGGCCTGTAGGATCAGCCGGCTTCTTAGGAAGCCGAGTCAGTTGAAAGAGCAGAGGCCGGCTCCTTCTTTACGAATCGGCTGCAGAGGGCAGATTTTGAGTAGTGTATGTTTTTGAAAAAAAAAGAGAGAAAGAGAGGGAGAGAAATAGTACAGAACTCTAGTAGAATGGGTCCACTAAGGACATTGATGACACGCCCGACGACTCGGGTAAAGGTAATCAAGGGTCGTTGCGACCCAAGTCACCAGGCGTGGTCAACCGAGAAAAAAATAAGACAACCAAACGAAGGCAAAAATCAACTGAAACTCAAGTAGCAGTCTCGCTATTATATTAACCTGGTATAGCAACCAGGGTCGAACACAAGGAGCACGTAATGGCCTTGCGGCCTACGAAGTAGTCGAAAATAGAATAAAGTAAAAGAAAATGGTTTTTGGTGGATTTTTAATGTTTTTATAATTTTTTTAGATTTTCAAATGAATTAAGAAAATAACAAAACAACAAATCAAGCAACTACAAACAATTATTAAACCACCCAAAAATTATCCAAAAATTCAAACAAAAATGTTTTTATGGTTTTTATAATTTTTACTGTTTTTGGTTAATTTTTGATATTTTTCTGATTTTTATTGAATTCTATAAAAATCAAACAAGACAGAAAAACAGAGGGATTGTCCAGTCAGACTTGGAGGGCCAATTTAAAATGCAAAATGGCCCTATCAAGGTCTAAAGGTAATTTTCCGGTAAAGAAGAAAATACAAGGAAAATTTAGGCACTGGAATTATTATTTTTGAATTTTTCTTTTAATTATTAGAATTTTTATAGGTTTTTAGGGGATTTGTAATTTTTATGGGTTTTATGAATTGAAAAGTGACCAAAATGGGTCAGAAAATCAAACTAGGCAAAATAGACTACCTAATTTTTTTGTAATTTTTAGAGGTGTTTTAATATTTTTTGTGATTTTTCAAGTTAGACAGTAAAGAAAATGTGTGTTTTTGAATTTTTAAAAATATCAAAAGGGCTCAGAAATTTCCCAAAAATTTAGTGAAAATTTTACACTGTGGCAGGATCCACATGCCTAAATTTCACAAAATTTAGAGTTAATTTGATATTTTATTTAAAACAATCGAAAGCCCACAGTGTACAAGGAGCTGATTGCAATAAAAATATCTTTGAGGGGCCTAATAGTAACAAAAATTGGGGTCCTGGGGGTCCTGGTGCAATTTCTCCAAGAAGTCACGCGCAAGGCGCGTGTCCTGGGCGCACAGGGACCTATATGCAAATACTTTATGTCCCTTGACTAATAAGTAACACGTACTAAAGGTCCGGGGCTTAAGTGTAAAATGCCCTCAAATTTCAACACATGTTCTAAAAAACCATGCATAGGGGCATAAGTGCAAATATGGAAACTATCAGGCCTCTATGCAAATATCCACAAAACTCACGTGTCGACGGACGTGTCCACAATGCGCAGGGGTATAAATGCACATAAAATAACTATCGGGGTCTAAGTTGCAATTTATCCAAAAATAAAACAAATCCACTCTATATTTACAGGACTATATAATAAAAATGAAAAACAGAGGGGCCTAAGGACAATTACCCCTTATTAACGATCCAAGGGCTGAGCGCGCGCCACGTGGATATCCAACGGTCTAGAATAGGGGACGCCTCGCTACAGAAACACTTGGCGCGATCCGACGGCTGGGAAGCTGCCATGTACGTGATCCGACGGTCGGGGAAAGGTGGTGCTTCTTCATCCAGATCGAATGGTCTTGATCGACCCTCCTCACGATCGTGCGGTGCTGGCGCTCCTGGAATAGATGGCTCGGATTGAATCTGCAGCTGGAGGACGATCCAACGGTATCTGGAGGTCGAGGAAGAACTGATGGTCGGCGACCTTTGCCAGCTCGCTGCATGCGCTCCCGGCCTCCTCGCGGGCTGCTGAATATCGGAGGAGCTTCTCCTTGTCCTCCCGCGTCTGTAGGATGCCTCCGATGGAACAACGGAGCTCCGGAGAGCTCG
The DNA here is from genome assembly GCA_037367405.1 of Ottelia alismoides. Taxonomy (NCBI): domain Eukaryota; kingdom Viridiplantae; phylum Streptophyta; class Magnoliopsida; order Alismatales; family Hydrocharitaceae; genus Ottelia; species Ottelia alismoides. Next base: position 825,171 of record JAZKJV010003557.1, on the reverse strand, counting down.
GTCAACTCCGACGGAGGAGAAGCTTTTGGGCTCGAGTTGGAAGACCTCAGACAGTCCTCGTCGTACCTGCAAAATGGCACCAGAAGACTCCTGGGTCGAGGGCAAAGTGCCTCGACCCCGTTAGTGGTGGTGGAGGTGATCGGTGCGGCGAGATGGTCGAGCTCCGGCAATGCGACAGAGGAGGAACTCGAAACCCCAGCTCCTGTGCGAGCTGGGTTGAATGGATGGGCAGAGAAGATGCGCGAGGGGAAAGCGATCATGATGGGTGATTCCGATGGCCGGGACGAAGACTAGGGTGGTCGGAATCAAAGGTCGTCGGCGACGACCTGATTTGGGCGAAAATCAAAATTAAAGACAAGGAAAGAAAACTACGGCTACTTGGGCAGATGGGTCGACTGGGCTTGAGATCAGGGATCTCTGGGTCGTCACCTCGCGGGTCGTCGAGGCCCGAGGCTCGAGCTCTACCTTCAGGCGGAGCACGGCGGCACGAAGACGCCGGATCTGAGATCCGGGCACCCTCTCCTCTCTGCGACACAGCCAACGGTGAGCTGTCACCTCGAGGATGGCAATGGAGGTCCTGGGATGGAGGATGGGGAGCCAAAGATGAGGAACAGGGAGGTGGAGCTCAGATTTTATATGGGTGCAGGTCCGAGAAGAATGGATCGGGCAGGGTTCCGAGAAGCGCGGATCCCCACGCGGATACGTCGGCGAGGATCTCGGGTGCAAGGGGGACGATCGGAGCTCAGGGGTTGCGGATTTGGAGGTCGAGTCGTGACGCGAAAAATCGGGGAAGTCGGGTCGGGCGTCACAACCCGTGGGAAGTGGTCCACAGGGGGGAGTTGACCGGGGGGTCAACGTCTCCCGTGGATCAATGAGGATCATCCATTTGGAAAATATTTGGAAATTCAAAAAGAAATAATAAATGGCCGAATCATGAAAAACTTAAAACATAGAAAATGTTTATTAAATTTTTTCTATTTTTTGTGATTTTCAATTAATTTTTCAAAATAAAATAAGGTATTTACACGAGGGTGCTATATATAGGTATATATACAATATAGGATTTTAATTTTTGATTTTAAATTTGTTATTTTTGTACATTTTTATTCCCATTTTATATTTTATTTATTTATAACATAAAATTAGGAATAAAAGGGTGTTTTTATTTTATTTTTATTATTTATATACAAGGGTGAAATAAATAGATATATACATCTATATACATGGTATATGTACAATGTTATTTTTGGTTTTTTAAATTTTATTCTTTTTTTTTTGTTTTTTGTTTTTTGTTTTTTTGGTTTTTATTTTATTTATTTACAAAATAAAAGATAGAATACGTACAAGTTTTATGGAAACTAATTTATTTATTTAAAGGGTGAAATAAATAGTGATGGGGTGTCTATGTACAAGGTGAATATGTACAAGGGAGTCATTTTTATTTTCTTTTTTTGATTTTTCAATTTTTGTTTTGATTTTATATTTATAAATTTGTACAAACCACTTTTATTCTATTTTTAGAGGAAAATATATTTATTGTATTTACAGGTATATTTACACACATGAGCTCCCTATCTCTCTCTACTCTGGCTTTTATGCGGTCAGGCCCATGCTGAGCCCTCCCTTGGGATTAGGTCGCTCAATATTTATTCTAAATATTTCCCTCTTTTTCTTTTTAATATTTATTCTTTTATTTTTGCATAAAAACATGCTAATTATTACTTTTTACACTATGCATGTCTTTTGGTAATTATTTGTATTTACACCTATCTACATGTATTTGCAAAGGTTTTTGTAGCTAAAATATAGGATCAAAGAGTGATGAATGAGTATTCATCACCCCCCTATACTTAACTTTGCTAGTCCCTTAGCAAACACTTATTTTAAAAAGAAGTGAAATAGAGAAAGAAAAAGAAAAAGAGGAGAATATACATGGATTAAGGCTGATTATTAAAACTGCCTTCATTAAATTGAAATATGGAGCTCGATCAGATCTTTGGATTATTAATGTGTCGGAACCTTATTTGGACTTAAGCTTAAGACTCAACAGCCTCTAAGTTTCACCAATCTATGGACAAGACTCCTCAATAAACCAGATCAGAACAAGTCTACATACACAAACTCTAATGACAATGAATCTTTCCATGCAGTGTAAGTGATATGTAGCTCCCCACCTCAGAAGTAACAAAGAAACAACCTCCCCCAACCTGGTAACTCTAATACCTCGGTCTAGCAACTCTTTCCTCGAGAAGCTGGGTATTTTCTTCTAAGTTCAAGTGCAACCGGCTCAAGAAGAGGGGGAAGAAGATGAAGGATGGACCATGGCCAGTGTAGCCATGTATCCCTGGGAGCCCAACCAGTGTAGCTAAGTCTCCCGTTGCAAGCTTCATGAGATGTAACATGGATACCATAAGCTTTTGCTTTATTTGACTGTATACACTCCGGTGGGGTTATTAAATTTTCAATCCGACCCCCCACTTTTTTGGAGTTCTTTTCTTTTTGCACACATTTTTTTTATGTGCAACTGTACAACATATCTACATGGTGCAACATATATACAAGGAGTTTTTCCTCTTGAGCCAGTAGACTATCCCTCTTTTGAAGCTTTATTGCAACCCATGGCTTCTGTCTTTAGACTTCATCACCACTACACCAAGTTGAGGCGCACTTCCTTCACTAGAAGAAGAAGAGAGGTTCCGCCTAGAAGTACTACCCTCATATGCTACCCCAAGCGAAAGGAAACTGCCTCCTCACCACCTCATCCGTGGAGAACTATGTGTAAAGTGTTGGTGCAAGTCAAGCCACTGTCTCTAAGAGTCATGCATGTGTTGTTAAGTGCTCTACTTAGGCTCATCAAGATGACATATGCTCATAGCCTAGTGGACTCAAAGAATTAAGTCCCAATGGACCTGAAAAGCATTAACCCTAAGCCCTATAAGGTTCCTCTTAGAATTAGGTGGATTAAGATCTTAATAAAGCTTCATTTCCCAATTTAAATGCAGGATAGTTTAAATGTCAACTATGATCCAGGAAAAACTATACAAATATTTACAAAGATGCTATTTACAAATATTTACAATCGTGCAAAATTTTTGAAAAATGTTTTGAAACCATGGATGTATGCATGAATGCAAGTTTTGCAAAAATATTTACAAACATTTACACAAGGTTTTTGCAAACTTTTTGTTTTCAAAACATTTTGGAAAAATTTTGTATTATATACATAATTTTGATATGAAAATATTTACAAATCCTTTACCCAAATCATTTTACAATCATTTGTACAAAAATTATTTGTATAAATAAATAGGTATGTGCAGATTGAATTTTATATACAAGGGAAAAATTTTAAATTTTATGTGTTTTAGCTATTTTTATTTATTCACACACTTACACAAAGTACGAGTTATGGCTAAAGTATATATGAAATATATACACACCCCCCTATACTTAGCTCGAACGATGTCCTCAGAGTGATCAAGAGCGATGAAGAAGACATAACTCGTGCTTAGTATAGGGACGTGAAAAGAAATGGCTATATACAGAGATGAATCAAAGAATAGAATGAATAGAAGATCAAGAGAGTCTCGGCTTTTCCCCCTATACTTAGGATCAAGTAATCCTAAGTATAGCAAGCTGTACATGAAGGGAAATCCGAGTGAAGGATGTACAGAATCTGCCCCCCCCCCATACTTAGGGTGAAATATCCCTAAGTATAGGCAGCAAAACAGGGGGTAGAAAGGATAAAAAGAATACCCAAAGGTCCTACATCCCCCCTATACTTAGGGTAAAGTACACCCTAAGTATAGCATAATCATAAGATGAGAAAAAGGGATGTGGGACTAAAGAATAGAGTGATATAGAAAACTGGATCTATACAGATCAGAAGAATAGTGATAATCAGGCGTGAGATGCACTGGATGTGAGTCGAGAGACCACATCTCACGCAAAATGAATAGGGGCAACATCAACGACCCGCGGCTTATGGTTTAGAAATGGTTTGAGCCGCTGGTCGTTCACTCAAAAGGTACTCTCAGAAGACAACTCAGATATATCAATGCTCCCGTTGTCGTGTACCATTCTCACAAGATAAGGTCCCTTCCATTTTCTCTGTAGCTTCCCTAGAAATAGACGAAGCCTAGCATCAAACAACCATACTCTCTGTCCAGGCTCAAAATGCTTGTGGTTGATATGAGAATCATGCCACTCTTTCACTCTCTCCTTGTAATGTAGGCTGTTTGAGAAGGCGGTATCTCTTAGCTCCTCCAAGGTTGCTAACTCTGCCCTCCTCTGGTCTCCTACACTATCCGGATCAAGAAGTATCTCAGTGACTGCCCAAAGTGACTTGTGCCTTAACTCAACAGGTAAATGGAACGGCTTGTCATAAACGAGGCGAAAGGGAGATGTGCCCAAAGGTGTCTTGAAAGACGTCCTATATGCCCACAAGACCGAGTCCAAAAGCTGTGACCAATCCTTTCAGTCAGGGCGGACGACTCACTGCAAAATAGTCTTGATCTCCCTGTTCGACACCTCAGCTAGACCATTCGTCTGAGGATGGTATGGAGTGGCAACTCGATGGTCTATGCCGAACTCGCTAGCAAGTGCCTTCACCTGGTCATTGATGAAATGAGACCCCCCATCTAAAATCAATACTCGAGGTACCCCGAACCGTGTTATGATGTGCTTCCTTAAAAAACTGCAAACTGTCCGGGCATCAGCGGTTCGGGCGGGGATGGACTCAACCCAACGACTCACATAATCGACGACCAACAGAATGTACTCGAATCCCTGACTCTTATGGAATGGACCCATGAAATCGATGCCCCATGCGTCAAAAACCTCACAGAAGTGAATGGGTTGCATCGGCATCATATCACGCTGTCCACAAGTGCCCATCCTCTGACAGTCGGTACACCTCTTCACGAACTCATCAGAGTCCTTGAAGAGGGTAGGCCACCACAAGCCGGATTGGAGCACTTTCTGTGTCGTTCTCCTCCCATAATGATGTCCTCCTACCTCAAGCTTGTGGCAGTAAGTGAGGACGCTATGGTGCTCCTCCTGAGGAATGCACCTATGCCAGACGCTATCCCTCCTTCGTGGTAAAGGATGGGATCCTCCCAGTGGTAGGACTTGGCCTTCGCGAGGAAGGTCTCAAGCCTCTGCCTGGGCCAACCTTGTGGGACTTTCTTAGCAACAAGAAAGTTCACAATGTCGGCATACCACAGGAGAGAGGCGATAGCAAGGATCTCCTCATCTGGGAAGGTCTCACAAATGGGATCAATCTGCTCAGAATCCTCAGGCTGCTCTAAACGGGAGAGATGATCCGCCACCACATTCTTTACTCCAGGCTTATCCTTGATCTCAATGTCGAACTCCTGGAGTAGAAGGATCCATCTAGTCAGTCTGGCCTTGGCATCCTTCTTTGCCATGAGGTATCGGATGGCGGTGTGATCAGTATACAAGGTCACTCTAGATCCAATAATGTAAGATCTGAACTTATCTAGGGCGAACACTACGGCTAGCGTCTCCTTCTCTGTGACTGTATAATTCCGCTGCGCGGAATCCAATGTGCGGCTAGAGTAATGGATAGCAAATGGGACTCCATCCCTCCTCTGTCCCAGCACGGCCCCCACGGCAAATTCGGAGGCATCCGTCATGATCTCAAATGGGAGAGACCAATCAGGCGGCTGGAGAACAGGAGCCTCAACAACACAATGCTTGAGAGTCTCAAACGATGAAAGACACTTGTCATCGACAAGGAACTCGGTGTCTTTCGTCAACAGGTCAGTCAACGGTCGGGCAACCCTACTGAAATCATGAATAAATTGCCGGTAGAAACCGACGTGCCCCAGGAATGACCATAACTGCCGCAAATTGGACGGTGGTGTAAGTTTTCTAATGACATCAACCTTGGTCGGATCAACCTCCATGCCCCTGTTGGAGATGATGTGGCCAAGCACCGTCCCTTGAGTCACCATAAAGTGACACTTCTCCCAAGATAGAACCAAGCGAACCTCTATACATCACTGAAGTACTCGGTCTAGGCAGTCAAGACAGGAGTCGAATCCATCGCCGTAAACCGAGAAATCATCCATGAAGACCTCCAAGCACTCCCCTACCATGTCTGAAAAGATTGACAGCATGCATCTCTGAAAAGTCGCAGGGGCATTGCATAGCCCAAATGGCATGCGTCGGAAGGCGTATGTGCCGAAGGGACATGTAAAGGTAGTCTTGTCTTGGTCCTCTGGAGCGATGGCCACCTGGTTGTAGCCCGAGTACCCATCCAGAAAACAATAGGGGCTCTTCCCTACCAGTCTCTCAATGATCTGATCAATAAAGGGCAGGGGGAAATGATCCTCCTTGGTGGCCTGATTGAGTCTCCTGTAGTCAACGCAGACCCTCTAAGAAGTGGGTACTCGTGTAGCGATCTCCTCTCCGAACTCCGTAACCACTGTAGTGATGCCCGTCTTCTTAGGCACCACATGTAAGGGACTGACCCACTTGGAGTCGGAGATGGGATAGATGAAATCGGTGCTCCACCACTTCAAAATTTCCTTCATGACAACCTCTCTCAGATTCGGGTTCAGCCGCCGCTGGAACTCACGCGACGGCTTTGCCTCATCCTCGAGATAGATGTGGTGATAGGACAGAGCCAGACTGATCCCCTGGAGATCTGCTACGCTCCATCCTATCACCTTGCAGTTCTTTTCAAGAACCCCCATCAGACAGGATTCTTGCTCTTCAGTCAGATCGGCAGAGATGATGACTGGGTACATCTCAGTCTCACTCGCAAGGAACCTATACTTCAGCGACGCAGGAAGCGGCTTCAGCTCTGCACAAACTGGTGCTGGAAAATCTGGCTTCGAAAGAAGCCATGTGTATGCTGCCAAATCTGCCCAGGAGAATGAGAACTTACTCTCACAAACTGGATCTGGAGAAGGCTGCTCAACTGAACTGTCTCTGCTCTGCTCGGCATCTACCTCCTCCCTATCTGCAGGCTCAGTGGAAGTCAGATCTGGCATATAGTCATCACAATCTGCCCAATCAGACTCTGACTCTGAGGGATATGTGTCATCCAAGGTGGCATCAGCACCACCATCATCGCAAGAATCTGTCTCGCGGTCGAGAACCGGCTCTGCTACCTCTGAAGTATCCTAGACCAGGAATGTGCTCTCCAAGCTCTCCTCTGCTGTCGTCTCTGTATCAGCGGAATTTGAAAATGAGAGGATGGCCTGTGCGGCTGGGTCTGCCCAAACGGCCTCATCGTCTGTGATCACAAAGTCACAGTCCTGGTGGATGTCTAGCCCTGTATCTGTCATCTTCTCTGTGTCTGAGGTGGTCTCTGAGCATGATCTGTCTCTGGCTCTGCTGTCCTCGACCGTCTCTATTTGTACACTTTCGCCCTCGACGCGAAAGTATACCTTCCCGCTATCATGGTCGGTCACTGCCTTGGATCTGGCCAAGAACGGGTGACCTAGAATGATGGGGGTATCGGTCACTGACTCAGGGATCTCCATGTCCAACACTACGAAGTCAACGGGGAATTGCAGGCCCTGAATCGTGACGACAACATCTCGCAACAACCCCTTCGGCCTCTTGACAGATCGATCAGTGAACTGAAGGACTGTCCTGCTCTGTCGAAGAGTGCCCAGCTCGAAGCGATCGAGAAGTACTGCTGGAAGTAGGTTGATCGACGATCCGTTGTCTAATAGAGTACGGTCGAACCTTTGCTCACTGATATGGCATCTAACATAAGGGGCTCCTGAATTTGGCTTCTTGGCCGGCAGACGGTTCTGGATCGCGAAACAAGTGGCTTTCGTCAGCACATGAATCTCTGATGGTGGTTCCTCCTCTTCCTCCTGACTGTGGTCCTGTCTCTAAGTGAACGCTGGAGAAGAGGGATGTGCTGCAAAGCCTCCTAAAGAGTCAGCTGAATGTGAAACCGATCTATCATCTGCTAGCTGAACTCTTCTTGATCTCTCTTTTTTGGATTTTCTTTTTTCTTCCCCTTCCCCAACTGAAGGGCTCTAGGGAAGGGGATCACAAGATCCTTCTCAGATGAAGGACTAGGAAAGGATCTAGACGGTTCGATGACCGGATCCACACATACATCATGCACCACAGTGGGACCAGAAGAAAATAAACCCTTTCCTTTATTCACAGAAATGTTCCGAGATACAGGTGCAGAAGAAGGAAAAACTACATGTCTCTCAACAAAAGCATGGGTGACCTCATTACCCATCGGCTGGATCGGCTGGAAGACTCGCAGCCTCAGTATCGCGCTCTGGCTCGGCAAAATGGGTGGCCTCAGTACCACCTCCTCGAACTGGTGAAACGACGGCCTCAGCACTACCTGTAGAATCAACATCCTTGGTGGCATCAGTACCACCGTCATCATCTCTAGCGGCCTCAGTACCGCTCTCCTCCTCCTCATCAGGCGCTCTGGGTGTATCCTCATGATGTAGCTCAGACGAGGCGCCGCCTGCTGGCATCCTACCGCTCCTAAGTGTGACAAAGTCAGTATCAAAAAGATATGCAGACATATCACCAAAAGTATCACTAGGAGTGGTATCCTCAGTACAAACTACCTGCTCAGATTTCCTCTTCAGGCTGTTGGGGTTCGGCTCTATCTGGGCAGGGATGGCGACCTTCCCTCTCACGATGTCCCGCATCTCCTGGCGGAACTCGTCCATCTCCCGTCGAAAAGTAGCCTGCTGATCTGTGAGAATGCGGGCTATATCATCCAAGACAGGGTTCTCATGGGAACCTGACGGGTAGCCTCTCTGGTAGTGAGGTTGTTGGATCTGCTGCTGTGGTTGAGAGGGGTAGGTGTGTGGATGATGCTGCAGCTGGTGAGGCTGATCACGCCTCAAAGATTGTCCCTGCTGATGGGGACGAGGACCATACTGTGACTGCTGCTGTGGTGGATACACTGGGGGCTGCTGCTGCTGATCTCTCTGATGGACGTACTGACCACCCTGTCCTGATGGCTGCTGCTGGGGTTGGGCACCTCCGGTCCCCCAACGGAATCCGGGATGGTCTCATCGGATACCGGGCTGGGGGCGGTCATACCAAATCCCGTTGACATCCATCAATGGCTTTGTGTCGTACTGGGGTGGCGGGAGCACTGCCAGAGGCTGATCTCGCTCGTATACCACCATCTGCATGTCTGGAGACGGTGGTGACTAGTAAGTGGTAAGTGGGCTACGGCTGCTGGTACGACTCCGCCTGTACAAGATGAACCTGTCTAGGCTGCTGGTGGGAGCTGGAGCGCTGGGACTGGCTGCTGGAGCTACTCGGATCGCCTCGTGCCTGAAGACGAGGCTGGGAAGCCGTCTGTGCCTCCTGGAGACACATGAGCTGTGTCTTTAGGTCACTCAGAGTCTGTGCCATCTGCTCCATCTGCGTGATGCCCTGGCACTGCTTCTTCTCAATAATCTCCATCCAATCCAGCTTCTCGCTGATGATCCCCATGTTTGCGTTAGTGGACTCAGCCTGTGTTGCGGCTACCGTGGACGAACTGGATGGACCAGCGTCGACCCGTGCTATCCTCTGGTACTGCACGGTCTATGGCTGCTGTGGTCTGCCCTAAGTATACAACCGGGTCTGGGACATCACCATGTAGTTCTCGGCCATCTCCTCGTAGATGGCCCAGACCTGGTCGTGATCCTTGGCGAAGTAAGACCCGCCACAAGAAGCGTTCAACAAGCTCTGAAGCTCTGGTGTCAGCCCGTTGAAAAGGCTCTGCACAAGGTTCGGCTTGGAAATGTCGTGGTGCGGGCATCTGTCAGTCAGCTCTCTGAACCTCTCCCATGCCTCGTGGAACTGCTCGTTGGGGAGCATGGAGAAGTTGCTGATCAGGGCTCTAGCGGCATTCGTCCGCCCGAGTGGATAGTACTTATGCAAGTACTCGGTGCAGAGCTGCTCCCAAGTGTAGACAAACTTCCCCATATGTTTCGACCAGGTGGCTGCTCTGTCTGCTAAGGAGAAGGGGAAGGCAATCATCCGTATGGTATCCTGGTCCACCTGACGATCGTGGACAGTACTGCAGATCATCTCAAACTCCTGCAGGTGGAGATGGGGCTCCTCAGTGGCCAATTCGTGAAAACCGGGGAAGAAGCTGCAAGGTGTTCGGGGGGAACTTGAAATCCCACACGATGGCTGGTAGCACCACCCAACAGTGCGTCAAAGTCGATCCGAGATTGTGATTCTCCCGCATCGGTCTCGGTGGTCCTCCTGCTGTTGTCGCGGCTGCTGCTGCAGCTGCTGCCACGGTTGCGGCTGCTGCGGCAGCTGCCACATCGTCGGGTCCTCCTCCGCGGTTCTCGCGGTCGTCTCTCATCTGCTCGAGCTCTCGCCTCATCTCTATCGTGAATGCCCCCTGATCCCTCAACTGTTGTTGTACTGACTCAAGGGAGGCGATCAGGGTGGAGTTGATCGAACCCTGGTCCAGAACGAAATGCTCCTCATGCGGACCTCTGGGGCGATCATCACTGCTGCCGGCCATAGTCTCTAAAAAATCAAAACAACCAAACTCAAGTGCCGATAAATCGTTTGTCTGTCTCTCCTCTGGCACTGGTATCTCGGAATCAAAAGAAGAAGGGTCGAGGGGGAACAGGGTGGAATCGTACTCGATTTCGGAGAGCGGGTCTGAGCTCCCACGAACCGACCTAGATGAGTGGGCTGGAGTGCTAAAAAGTGGTGCAGCCAGAGGCTGTCTAAGAGACCTCATGCCCATCATCGTGATCTGGCGAGTAGTGCGGATGAGATCTGGAAAAACTACAATCACAAGCAAACCCCCGGTTCACCAACGCAACGCGAGCTGAAGACCGTAAAGGCTTTGTCAACTATCTTGTCAATTTTATTTTGGTGAACAATCAAGATATCAGAGCGATTACGTGACCTGTTGGGATATCAGTCGAGAATAGTACCGGAGGGCTCTACCTAGTGTTTGGGTCACTCTCTCGCACAATCAAACCAAGCAATGAGGGGGTTGCTCTCCCCAAGACAAGTTTTCAAATCAAGTGTCTTCTAGTGATCAATAGTTTTAGCTGTCCCAATTTTATGGTTTTTCTTTTTAGATATTTTTCAATAAAAGAAAAAACGCCTCATGAATTTTTCGGTTCTCCTGGTTATTAAGTCCAAAACAGGGGGGAGAAGTCGAAAAAGCCGATGCGCGAAAATCAATGATGCATGCAGAGTAAGAGATGTGTACCTGACTCCAGCAATCTACATGCAGGATGATCCGCGCAGAATTGAAAGACAGAAATAAAACTACCTAAATGGTGCAGGTGGAAAACCGAGTCCCTAAACAGCAGTGCTACTCGAAAGAACGGCTAGCCGAACACTAGCCTCCAATCCAGAGAGTCCGGTCTAGATCTACCCCTCCTCTTCTCAACAGGTCGAGTTCAGGAGTAGCGCTTAACGGGGCAGGCTTGCGGCGCGTAGGCTCGGAGGTGATGGAATGGCTATTTTATTATTTTTTTATTTTTGGTCCAATTACCGATCTATAGGTGCAGGCAGATATATTAGGGTATTTGGATCCTATTTTTTTTTACGTCACAATCAAGCATAAAATCCTACGGCTAGGGGCTCGAAAATCCGCGTGAAACCGGAAAATGCAGGAAAGAAATAAAACTGCGAAAAGCTGCGTAAAAACTGACTAACTAAGGGGTCCCCCGAGCACACTGGTGCTCGACGAAACAGACCCCGGAAGTCCGAATCTCAGTCTGAGCGTCCTGTCCCTGTATTATTACAATAGTTTAAATATTGCAGGAAATAAATTCTAATCTATTCTAATCTAAACTCGCGGCTATTCCGCGGCTCCCGCACTTCTGCCTGCTCCTCGCGTCCTCCGGGTTCTGTAGAGAAGAGAGCCGTCTCTGACTCCCGCGGTTGTTCGGCTTCTGAAGAAAACCACCTCGGTCGTCAGGCCCTCGCAAGAAAACAAACAGAAAGTGATCAGACCAGATAAATGTATAAACAGGTCAAGAATATATATATAGAAAAATATATACAAAAAGCCGCGAAAAGAAAGCCGTGGGAAAAATCGAAAACCGACTACTAAGTCGTGCTCCCCGGCAACGACGCCATTCTGATGACATGTCAGACGACTCGGGTAAAGGTAATCAAGGGTCGTTGCGACCCAAGTCACCAGGCGTGGTCAATCGAGAAATAAATAAGACCACCTTACGAAGGCAAAAATCAACTGAAACTCAAGTAGCGGTCTCGCTATTATATTAACCTGGTACAGCAACCAGGGTCGAACACAAGGAGCACGTAATGGCCTTGCGGCCTACGAAGTAGTAAAAAATAGAATAAAGTAAAAGAAAGTGATTTTTGGTGGATTTTTAATGTTTTTTATATTTTTTTTAGATTTTCAAATGAATTAAGAAAATAAGAAAACAACAAATCAAGCAACTACAAACAATTATTAAACCACCGAAAATTATCCAAAAATTCAAACAAAAATGTTTTTATGTTTTTTTATAATTTTTACTGTTTTTGGTTAATTTTTGATATTTTTTTGATTTGTATTGAATTCTATAAAAATCAAACAAGACAGAAAAACAGAGGGACTGTCCAGTCAGACTTGGAGGGCCAATTTAAAATACAAAATGGCCCTATCAAGGTCTGAAGGTAATTTTCCTGTAAAGAAGAAAATAAAAGGAAAATTTAGGCATTGGAATTATTATTTTTGAATTTTTCTTTTAATTATTAGAATTTTTATAGGTTTTTAGGGGCTTTGTAATTTTTATGGGTTTTATGAAGTGAAAAATGACCAATGGGTCAGAAAATCAAATAGGCAAAATAGACACTACCTATTTTTTTGTAATTTTTAGAGGTGTTTTAATATTTTTTGTGATTTTTCAAGTTAGACAATAAAGAAAATGCGTGTTTTTGAATTTTTAAAAATATCAAAAGGGCTCAAAAATTTCTTAAAAATTTAGTGAAAATTTTACACTGTGGCAGGAGCCACGTGTCCAATTTTCACAAAATTTGGAGTTAATTTGATATTTTATTTAAAACAATCAAAAGCCCACAGTGTACAAGGACCTGATTGCAATAAAAATATCTTCGAGGGGCTAATAGTAACAAAAATTGGGGTCCAGGGGGTCCTGGTGCAATTTCTCCAAGAAGTCACGTGCGAGGCGCGTGTCCTGGGCGCACAGGGACCTACATGCAAATACTTTAAGTCCCTGGACCAATTAGTAACACGTACTAAAGGTCTAGGAGCTTAAGTGTAAAATGCCCTCCAATTTCAACACATGTTCTAAAAAAACCACGCACAGGGGCATAAGTGCAAATATGGAAACTATCAGGGCCTCTATGCAAATATCCACAAAACTCACGTGTCGACGCACGTGTCCACAATGCGCAGGGGTATAAATGCAAATAAAATAACTATCAGGGTCCAAGTTGCAATTTATCCAAAAATAAAACAACTCCACTCTATATTTACAGGACTATATAATAAAAATTAAAAACAAAGGGGCCTAAGGACAATTACCCCTTATTAACGATCCAAGGGCTGAGCGCGCGCCACGTGGAGATCCAACGGTCCAGAATAGGGGACGCCTCGCTACTGAAACCCTTGGCGTGATCCGACGGTTGGGAAGCTGCCACGTACGTGATCCGACGGTCGGGGAAAGGTGGTGCTTCTTCGTCCGGATCGAACGGCCCGGATCGACCCTCCTCACGATCGTGTGGTGTTGGCGCTCCTGGAATGGATGGCTCGGATTGAATCTGGAGCTGGAGGACGATCCAACGGTATCTGGAGGTCGAGGAAGAACTAATGGCCGGCGACCTTCGCCATCTCGCTGCGTGCGCTCCCGGCCTCCTCGCGGGCTGCTGAATATCGGAGGAGATTCGCCTTGGCCTCCCGCGTCTGTAGGACGCCTCCGATGGAACAACGGAGCTCCGGAGAGCTCGGTCTACTCCGGCGGAGGAGAAGCTCCTGAGCTTGAGTTGGAGGACCTCAGACAGTCCTCGTCGTACCTGCAAAATGGCACCAGAAGACTCCTGGGTCGAGGGCAAAGTGCCTCGACCCCGTTAGTGGTGGTGGAGGTGATCGGTGCGGCGAGATGGTCGAGCTCCTGTGATGCGACGGAGGAGGAGCTCGAAACCCCGGCTCCTATGCAAGCTGGGTTGAATGGACGGGTGGAGAAGATGCGCGACGGGAAATCGATCGTGATGGGTGATTCCGATGGCCGGGACGAAGACTAGGGTGGTCGGAATCAAAGGTCATCGGCGACAACCTGATTTGGGCGAAAATAAAAATTAAAGACAAGGAAAGAAAACTACGGCTAACTGGGCGGATGGGTCGACTGGGCTTGAGATCAGGGATCTCTGGGTCGTCGCCTCGCAGGTCGTCGAGGCCGGAGGCTCGAGCTCTACCTTCAGGCGGAGCACAACGGCGCGAAGACGCCGGATCTGAGGTCCGGGCACCCTCTCCTCTCTGCGACACGGCCACGGCGAGCTGTCACCTCGAGGATGGCAATGGAGGTCCTGGGATGGAGGATGGGGAGCCAAAGATGAGGAACAGGGAGGCGGAGCTCAGATTTTATATGGGTGCAGGTGCGAGAAGAATGGATCGGGCAGGGTTCCGCGAAGCGTGGATCCCCACGTGGATACGTCGGCGAGGATCTCGGATGCAAGGGGGACGATCGGAGCTTGGGGGTTGCGGATTTGGAGGTCAGGTCGTGACGTGAAAAATCGGGGAAGTCGGGTCAGGCGTCACGACCCGTGGGAAGGGGTCCACAGGGGGGAGTTGACTGGGGGGTCAACGTCCCCCGTGGACCAATGAGGATCATCCATTTGGAAAATATTTGGAAATTCAAAAGGAAATAATAAATGGCCGAATCATGAAAAACTTAAAACATAGAAAATGTTTATTTTATTTTTTCTATTTTTTGATGATTTTTAATTAATTTTTCAAAATACAAATAAGGTATTTACACTAGGGTGCTATATATAGGTATATATACAATATAGGATTTTAATTTTTGATTTTTAATTTGTTATTTTTGTACATTTTTATTCCCATTTTATATTTATTTATAGCATAAAATTAGGAATAAAAGGGTGTTTTTATTTTATTTTTATTATTTATATACAAGGGTGAAATAAATAGATATATACATCTATATACATGGTACATGTACAATGTTATTTTTGGTTTTTTAAATTTTGTTCTTTTTATTTTTGTTTTTGTTTTTGTGGTTTTTATTTTATTTATTTACAAAATAAAAGATAGAATATGTACAAGTTTTATGGAAATTAATTTATTTATTTATAGGGTGACATAAATAGTGATGGGGTGTTTATGTACAAGGTGAATATGTACAAGGGAGTCATTTTTATTTTCTTTTTTTGATTTTTCAATTTTTGTTTTGATTTTATATTTACAAATATTTACAAATATGTACAAACCACTTTTATTATATTTTTAGAGGAAAATATATTTATTGTATTTACATGTATATTTACACACATGAGCTCCCTATCTCTCTCTACTCTGGCTTTTAGGGCATGTTTGGTTGCAGGCTTGGGCAGGGTTGGATTGGGCAGGGGTACCCCTGTGAATAGTAAACTGTGAGGAGGATTGGGCTGTTTGGTTGGAGGGTTGGGAAGGGTTGGGTTGGCCCAACCCTTCCCAACCCTGCAACCAAAACGACCCTTATGCGGTCAGGCTCATGCTGAGCCCTCCCTTGGGATTAGGTTGCTCAATATTTATTCTAAATATTTCCCTCTTTTTCTTTTTAATCTTTATTCTTTTATTTTTGCACAAAAACATGCTAATTATTACTTTTTACACTATGCATGTCGTTTGGTAATTATTTGTATTCACACCTATCTACATGTATTTGCAAAGGTTTTTGTAGCTAAAATATAAGAATAAAGAGTGATGAATGAGTATTCATCAGACATCCTGACGTGTAATCCCCCCCCCTTTTTCGAGTTCTGATTCGCCGAGTACCATGTATTCGGTGGATCAGGGAACCCATCGCGATTTTTCTCGCTTCGACGGTTTTTCCGCGGCTTTTCTGATATATGCTTGTTTAGGTTTTTTTATTCTATCTGATTGCGCTTGCGTAGCTAGTTCTAGGACTTGAAACTTAGGTGCATGATTTTAGGATTATAAAAAGAAAAAATTGGTAGACATTTGTTTGAAAAGATACAAAAAAATTACAAAACCACGAAATAAAATCGGGACTGCTAAAGAAATCTGACTTAAAAACCGTAACGATTCATCTGATTTGGGAGAGTAATCCCCACCATTTCTCAGAGTGCACGAGCGAGAGCCGACACTTAATAAACACCCGATATCTCTCAAAATACTAGTTAGTTCATACACCTAATCACTGTTTTTCAGTGGGTACGCTCAGGTAGCCGGAAACGGTCCAAGTTTACTTAGCAGAGTAGGGGATTTAGAGGACACTGCGCAAGGCTTCATCCTCAAGCAACACGGGTAGCTGGAAATGGTCCGTGTACTTGCCACCATACTGGCTGAGAGCAAGTGGTTCTCTGTAAGGACTCGGGACAGTGTCGCGAGGGAAAAATCGAGCACCTATCTACTCGCACAGCGTACGATAACCGTAATATTTGTTTGCTAATTACAACCCTAAAATCGACAACTTCATAACATCAAAAGCCGCGATCGGATTTTAGCCGCATCAATAATATACACACAATTTTTGGCATTTTTATTAACGCAATTATGAAAGCTAAAATATGGATATTTTTTACACATGCATGAATGCTAATAATGTAATATAAATAATTAAATGCAATTAGTTACTTGAGAACAAAGCTTTATTTTCAGCTTTTAAAGTGATGAACCACATATTCATCAGTGTAAAAATATTTGTAATTGTGCATCATGACCCCCGAACTTTATTTGATTCGTACTTCAGTCCTTCGTGAGGTCACCTCATATGTCCCTATAGGTGAGGCACCTAACATTTTGTAAGGAACCCTCTAAATTTATTTATTTAGTTTTGGTTACTTATTTTGTGAAATAAGTGTAATATTTTAGGATTAATTGCATTTTAAACCATGGAAGCTATTTTATTGGTAAAAACACCCCTACCGGAAAGAGTTTAAATTGAATATATTTGAGCATTTTGCATGTATGTCCCCTGGACTTGCTTTTATTATTATTAAATGCATAAAACTTCTTGTAAATTACAATTAGGTTCATTATTTCCTGATTTATGTTATTTATTGTATTTTATTTTTTTAAAATACCATTTTAAGTCTAAAAATAAGAGGAAAACTAACATAAGAGCATGAAACCCAATTTTAACACAGATATTTTTCCTGGAGCATTTAAAGTGTTTTTCTATTTTTGAAAAATATAAAAACATGTTATATTTTCTTGTTTTGACTTTGAAACTATATAAAAAAAAATTCAAAATACCTCTAAAAATTCCCAAAAAACTATTAACTATTTCTTATAATATTATAATACATACCTAAAAATCATAAAAAATATAATTTAAAAATATTAAAAATTATAAAACACTGAAAATCTTATACAAATCATGTAAAAGATCCTAAAATAAAAAAAAATTGTTTTAAATTCCTATGTTTATCGTATTTCTTCCTGTTTATAGGAAAATTAATTGGGGCCCTATCTGATTTGTTAGATATTTATTAGGCCCACTTCAATATATTGATTTTTTGTTTTGAAATATTTTATTTAGTTTTCGTTTTAAAAATCCATAAAAAAATCTCAAAAATACCCAAAAAATTAATACAAATAAAGAAAAACAAAAAATTCTCAAAAATATTTTATTTTGGACATTTTGAATTTATTTGATATTTTAACCTTTCAAAAAATCAAGTTTCATTTATTTATATCTATATCTATGTTATATATCTATATATGTATTATATATATATATTACATATATTTTGTATCTATATATTATCACATTCAAAATCAATAAAAAACATTTGCAAAATTAAAATTCCATAAAAATATAAAGAAAATTAAAAACCCACATAACATTTAAAAACAAAATTGATAGAAAAATGCCTAAGTAGAATTATTCATTCTTTCTATATTCCCCTCTGCTCTGAATGGTTCCACACTTTATACATTTACCTTATACACACATTTTATAGAGTAAAATAAATTTCTAATTCACATAACTTTAATCTCTTTAAATTATTCGTGGGTTTGATTGTTGATTGACTTAGATCTTGAGTCAGTTGCAAAGCGATTGCTTTCTAATTGGTCAAATTAGCATACCAGACAAAAGCCATCTCATCAATAAGTAAGTCGAAGATCAGCCTTTAGAAGAAGAATGACGTCTCTTTTTCAAACTGGAGATCAATCTTGAATATCACATGATGAAATCAATTGTATCCTCTCAGTTGTAAGGTATTCAAGATGGCCATGGTTATAATCCTAATTATACTAGGGGATCTTAATTAAGTTCAAACATAAACATTCAATTCAGATGAAAAATAATTGTGTTTATTGTATCAATGGACCGCCAAGGACTTACTACCCAAACTTTGTTGCTAGAGCCTTCACAACTCTAGTCACTTTAAGTCATAGACCAATATGGTTAAGTTAACTTGTAAGCAACATGAACTCGGCTTATTCAAGCGGGTTGGACCCGCTTGCCCTAATCAAGTAGTATAACCTGGTACTAGGAATCGATACCAACCAAAATGTTATTATATTAATATATGTAAGTATATAAGCATCCGCAGATCTAGAATTTCTCCAAAAATTATGCTACTTATAAAACTATGTAGCCATATAACGAGGTTGAATAGGTGTCAAAAATTTAAGCATACATCTGAAATGATTCGAGGTTAGACCTAATGAAATTAGATATATAGACATAAATACGTCACGTGTGTGTATTCGTCTATCAATGGATTTCATAACAAACTTGCATATATAAAAGTATACCGCATTCTCCTTTATTGGTGATTACTCACTAACTTGCTATGGTTTTCTCTCCACTTTGTTGGTGTTTGTGATTTAAAGCATTTAGACTTGACAGTAGACTAACTACCTTCACTAGATATTATATATATTTCATTATCCAACTTTTCCATATAGATTTCCTTTCTACTTATGATGTGAATTCATAATCAGAATTTTGTCTTGACGAGACAAAATCATGTAGTGGATATCACTGTTGTCCTTGTATCGAGTACCTGTGATTTCTGAATGCTAACCTTTATAGTATTGGATGTTTCTAAAGACAGTACAATAATTAAGGGTTTTTTTACAGTGTTACCCCTATTGGATTATGCAATATTAGTTATGCCTATCTATTTTTTGTAGCATCAGTTGTGCCCATTCATTCTTATTTTATATGCCCGTATACCTTAATGGAATGGTAGAATTGTGAATTTTGTAAGAATACAGGGGCACAACTTATATTTCAAAAAAAGAAAAGCATAATTGATATTACCGAATCTAAGAGGGGGATAATTGTAAAAAATTCTAGATCTAAAGCCACAACTCGGAGGCTTGATTATGGAAAATTAGGTCGTGATAGGAATAAACTCACCTTATTCCCTACCTAACCTCATTATCCCACCTTTCCGCATTACATATATGCACCTTAAATTTCCTCTATTCTCAATTTATTTTATTATGTACATAAAACACATTACACAAGCTCTATATCAGACTTTTTATAAATAAATGTTATTTATTCCTCGTGTTTTTCATCCATACAAGCAATTTTTGTTTCTAGTATTTTGTATTGAATTTTTATCATTTGTGACGCTCTTAACTTGTACAATATAATTTATCACATCTTTTCGTAATATCAGTTATGCTCTTGACTTCTTACAAAAATTCACAGCTAACTTTTTTGTAATATCAATTGTACTTCTATTTTATCTTAACAGAAGGACGTAACTATAAATTTTAAAAGAAGTGATATTATTTAATAAGGAAAGAGCCTGAATGATGTTGCAGAAGTTAAGAAAGTAGAAGTGATAAAAACCCTTGTTTATTCGGCTCACACAGAAACCCTCTCCGGAGGACCCGGCATGTTCTATGTAACATGTATATTTCTTCTCCGTAACTTCCAGTGGTGGCTCGCGTAGCGGGGCAATCATGGAGGACTACTGCTGGAGTCTCGCCTTCTCTGCATTCGCCACCGCAGTGGCCCTCAAGCTCCTCCTCTTCTCCTCCGTCTCCCGCCGCAGACGCCTCCCCCCGGGGCCAGCCGTCTTCCCCGTTATTGGCAACCTCCTCTGGCTGCGCCACAGCGTCTCCGAGCTCGAGTCCATCTTCCACCGCCTCCGTTCCAGGTACGGCCCCATCATCACCTTCCACATCGGCTCCCGTCCCTTCGTCTTTGTCTCCGACCGCCGCATCGCCCACAAGCTCCTGGTCCACCACGGCTCCATCTTCGCCGGCCGCCCCCCGCCCCTCGAGGTCTCCCGCTTCGTCAGCAGCAACGGATACTTCATCAACATCTCCCAGGGCCCACGCTGGCGCCTCCTCCGCCGCAACCTCATCTCGGGGACCTTCCACCCTTCCCGCGTGAGGCTCTACTCCCACGGCCGCAAGTGGGTCCTCGGCATCCTCCTTGGCAAGATCAAGTCCCAGGCGGCCGAGCGCAACGGGGTGGTTGTCGTCATGGAGGCTTTCCAGTACGCCATGTTCTGCCTCCTCGTCCTCATGTGCTTCGGGGAGATGCTTGACGAGGAAAGCATTCGCGAAGTCGAGCGCGTGCAGAGGGACCTTCTCCTGTGCGTTAACAGCAGCCTGCAGGCACTTTCCTTCTTCCCGGGTCTCTCCCGTCTCCTCTACCGCACGAGATGGCAGGAATTGTTGGATATTAAGAAGAGGCAGATGGATGTGCTGACGCCTCTCATTAACGCTCCCAGGGAGAGGATGATGCAAGAGGAGGGATCCGGACAATGCCGTCCCTGACATTTCGTGGGCCCTAGGCGAGAGAGAAAAAAGGGCCCTTATAAATTTCGATGAACAATGTACCCTTATATAATTCCATGACTTTAGCATTGAGTTGTTCACTGAAATTTCGAATCTATAAGGGCTCATTTTTTGACGAGTTGTTTCATCAAAAAATCGATTCCATAAGAGCTCATTTTTTAACAAATTGTTTCATCGAAAAATTTGATTGCTCATTTTTCGGTGAGTTGTTTTATTAAAAATTTGATTCTATAGGATATGATATTTTTTCTAAATTAAAGGCTGAATACATGTAAAAATGGACCCCAACTACCTCATGGACGGTACTGATATTATCATGAGATTCACGGTATTACTACCGGATAAATACCTTACTAGACAAAATCATTCTTAAGCAAATGGTTTACTATCCAAACAACTTTCTCCCTTCAATTCATCTTCAATGTACAATTGCAACACTCACAACATTCCCTGTTATTGTTTTTATTATCTCTTTGGAAGAAGGAAACTAATGGCCTAAAGTCATTACGCTACAAGGAAATGTAACAACTACGTGGGTATTTGAACTCGCTCTTATTTTATGAACATAGAGAGAATATATATAGTTCAATATAGCATATGCCTCGTTATCTTGTTTCTATATATAGTTCAATATAGCATATGCCTCGTTAGCTTGTTTCTATATGTATTTCACCACGAAAATAAGAGCCATATATGTTCGTTTCCCAATGCAATACATGTTATATTAGTTAAACTTATTACAATATATTTCGATTTTAGCAGCATCCAGAAAAATATAGGAGACAAATTAAACAGAAAATCACGCATCTTCCATCCGTTGTTGATAATCACACAATATGTCGATCTTAATTAATTCGTATGCAATTAGCCGCGTTGAATCTCAATTAACAACACGTCCGATGTTATGAAATTTGTCCCTCATTGTACAATGCATGCGTGTCCCGCTATTGGTTAACAATAAATCCCTATGGAAAGCCGCAATCCCAGAAACTTAAAATAATCCTGAATTGCGAAACAAGTAAAGTATAGAAGATGTAAAAAATATGATAACATAATAATAACAAAAGAATTACCGGATCATAGAGAGCGCAAAGCACCCCAAAGCTCCCCCCCCCCCCAAGTCTGCAACCCCCTTAGCTACGACGGGCGTCTGCACTTGACCAGTGCCGTTATTCCCTTTCAAATTTTTCTGGAGAGAGATCAAGAGAATAAAGCATGGGCCTGCACTTGACTAGTGTCGTTCCCATTCGGAATTTTTTGGGAGATAGAGATCAAGAGAACATAACAATAAAGATATCGGGAAAGAGAGAGGGGGTAATGAATTAAATTAAGAATCGCTTAAAAAGGTAAAATGTGGTCATTGAGTATAGGATTTCATGGGAAGAGCAAACATCTTTTCCATATTAGGAATCTGGCAATAAAAATATTGAGGTAGTTGGAGATCAAAGGGCCTATTTTTTGAATTTTTCAACATGAAGGAAAATGGGCCCCTTAAAGTTAATGGGCCCTGGGCGGTTGCACTTCCAAACAACCCCCAGGGCCGGCCCTGGATCCGGATTCCACTGCTACTCCTACGTGGATTCTCTTCTCACCCTCCAGTTAACGGAGGAGGGGGGTCGTAAGCTGGAGGACAAGGAGATCGTGAGCCTCTGCTCGGAATTCCTCAACGGGGGCAACGACACGACGTCGACCGCGTTGCAGTGGATCATGGCCGAAGTCGTGAAGCACAGAGGAGTGCAAGAACGGCTCATGGAAGAGATCAGGCAACTAGGTAGTATTGATCAATCATGTTACGTCCAAGAGGAGGATCTTCAAAGGATGCCTTACCTTAAGGCCGTGGTCCTGGAGGGGCTGCGGCGGCACCCACCGGGCCACTTCGTGCTGCCGCACGCCGCGACGGAGGAGGTGGAGGTGGACGGGCACGTGATACCGACGGACGCCGTGATAAACTTCATGGTGGCGGAGATGGCGTTGGACGAGGAGGTGTGGAAGGAGGCGATGGAGTTCAGGCCGGAGAGGTTCATGGAAGGCGGGGAGGGGGAAGGCGTGGACATCACGGGCAGCAGGGAGATCATGATGATGCCCTTCGGAGTGGGGAGGAGGATGTGCCCGGGGTACAGCATCGCCATGCTCCACCTCGAGCTCTTCGTGGCCAATCTGATCAAGGCCTTCGCGTGGGAACCGGTGGGCGAGATAGACATGTCGGAGATCCGGATCTTCTCTGTGACCATGAAGAATCCGCTGAAGTCCCGAGTAATACCTAGGAATCTCGACTCTGTGACGTAATAGAATCCTCGTGTAGTCTACTTCGTTGTGTAAGATTCGAGTGGAAGTGATTATCTTAATTCTACACAGTAATAAGCCTCAGATAAATATGTTAGTAATTTATTATGCATTGTAGATGGTAAGTTTGTACGAGAAGGGTAATAATAGATAATATTGTGAATGAATTATTGGCATACTCCAGTTATGACAGACATAAATCTAGAATAGCGCATGATATGTATCGCAACTCATACTCTCACGGAGTATGTTTTAGGAGTTCTTCTGGAAGTTTTGATAATGAAAAATAATTTTGCATTTCTACGTCCTCTACAAGAATTCGTACGTGAAAATCCGAAAGGAGTTTGAAATAGGGTTATGTTTACATGCTTGGTTGTGAATGAGATATAGATCAAGTCTCGTGAAAACCTTTTGGGGCGTTTAAGTTCTCTTAATTTATTTTGGATCTTTATGCTTTCTCAATTTTTGGAAGTGTTTAATGGGGGGAGTTCACTTCGCAACTTCCGCTCTTATTATTTATTACTTAAGATATATTTAAAAACACGTGTGAAATTTAGTCAACTAAATGATGACAACAGGTTGTCATTCAAATTTCATAGAAATAGATATTATTAATCCGCATATGTATAAGAAGTTAATTTCAATAATTTTGACGTTAAATTTGACCGGCTTTATGAAGGGGATATAAACCTCAAATTAAGTAAAAGTTTGAATGAAAATATGATAATATAGTGATCTAAATCCTTCCAAGTGTTTTTAGAAAATTCCTTAAGAAATAAAATCAAAAAGGTATAGGTACTTAAAAAGTTGGCTCCATGTGGGGGTTAGTCCCATTACATCCATTTTGGAAAGCTCATCTTTCTCTATGTTAAAGGGGTTTCAAACAAGTGTTTAATGGACCCACCCCTAAGGGGAGATAACTAGGGATGCCAATCTAGGTCTATCCATTAGGTACCCGATCCCAACCCGTCCTATTTAAGGATCCGAAACCCATCCCATTTACTTTGGACGGGTTTGGGATTTGAATTGACTACCTATACGGGTATGGGTATGCGTTTGGGACTGCCTTGCGGGTACCCAAACCCAAACCTGCCCCAAATCCGAATAAAAAAAATATATAAAGATAGACGTGTGTGTTGTATTTTAATTAAAGTAGCCCCAAATCCATTTCATATCTAATATGTATTGATCTATATGTATAAATATCCAACTCAATTTTCTCCTTGTTAAGGAATGTAAAACTGTATATATTCTGTGAGGTCTAGGGGTCCTTATATAGGACTAAACCCTAGGGTGCTCAGAGGAGAACTTACATAAATACCCCTATGGGGTTACATAGGGAAACAGTTCATAAGGAAACAGTGATACATAAGGAAATAGAGGTAAATAAAGGAACAATAATATATTCTGTGATTCTCTAACACTCCCCCTCAAGTTGGAGCATATCCATCAATCATGCCCAACTTGGAAGATATCCATAAAAGACGCTTCTTTGGTAATGCTTTAGTAAATACGTCTGCAAGTTGAAAATCTGTAGAGATATGTGGTGTGACGATCTGTCCTCCTCGTATTGCATCTCGGATGAAGTGACAATCAACTTCAATGTGCTTCGCCCGTTCATGAAATACAAGATTGGTGGCAATATAGGTTGCAGACTTGTTATCACAGTATAGCGGTATAGGAGTAGTAGCAGGGAACCCAAGGTCTCGTAGAAAAGATACAAGCCACGTAATCTCACAAACAGCATGGGCCATTGCCTTATATTCTGCCTCTGCACTTGATCTGGAGACCACGGTTTGCTTCTTGCTTCGCCATGAAACAAGGTTACCACCAACAAACATAGCATAGCCTGTAATGGATCGTCTATCCTCAGGAGAACTGGCGTAATCAGCATCTGCATAAGCAGTAATATCAGTATGACCGTTGACCTTATAGATGAGTCCTCGCCCTGGTGATTCCTTCAAGTATCGAAGGATCAGAAGGACATCCTGTCAATCACTGTAAAGAGGTCTCTCCATATGGCGGCTGGCTCTGCTTACAGCATAAGATATATAAGGCCTGGTAACGGTGAGGTAGATCAGTTTACCCACGAGGCTTCTGTATCGTGTAGTGTCTTCAAACTCAGGATCAGTGGATGTAACATGTTTTCGTACCTCTGCAGGGATGCCAGATGGTTTGCATCCTTGTAAACCGACTTCCGTAAGAATATCCAAGCAGTATTTTCGTTGTGATAGATGTAACCCTTCTGCAGTACGTATCACCTCAATACCAAGAAAGTACCGGAGTTGTCCAAGGTCCTTGGTGACAAACACCTTCTGAAGGAAGGCCTTGGTCTCGAGAATTCCATTGTCGTCGTCCCCAGTGACCACCATATCATCAACATAGACAGCAAGTATCACAGTACCAGTGGATCGTCGTTTAATAAACACAGAGTAATCATATGTTGTCTTATGAAAACCAAGAGAGTTGATTTCACTGGTAAGTCTATCAAACCAGGCTCGAGGACTCTTAGGCCATAGATGGCCTTACGAAGTCGGCATACATACTCCCCCTCGACGGAGTAACCCGGCGGCTGCATCATATAGACCTCTTCTTCGAGATCACCGTATAGGAAGGCATTCTTTACATCCAGCTGATAAATTGGCCAATTCTTGTTAGCGGCAACAGAGAGAATTGTGCAAATGGACCCCATCCTAGCCACAGGAGAGAAGGTCTCAAAGTAATCGACTCCATATGTCTGGGTGAATCCTTTTGCCACAAGTCTGGCTTTAAGTCTGTCAATAGAACCATCTGGAGATTGTTTGGTCGTAAAGACCCATCTGCAAGCAACATGCTTAATACCTGTAGGACATGGCACAAGATCCCATGTGCCCCTGGATATGAGTGCATCTATTTCTTCATTCATGGCCTGTCTCCAACCTGCATCTTGGAAAGCACTGTGATGATCTTTAGGAATGGAGATAGTCATTAGTGCATCGGCATATTGTTTGTCAGTGCATGATAGTCCAGCAGTAGTAGTAAAGTTAGACATAGGATAAGTGGTACACTTTCTCTTTTGCCTCCGTAATGCAATCGGCAGGTCGTCTGGATCATCCGGGACAGTAGTGGAGGGGACAGTTGAAGCTGGCATATCATCCTGAGGCAGAGGTATGGGTAGAGGGACATCTGGTGATGAGGTCTGAGATCGATGGGTATGGATGCTTGGTGATGGAGGAAGATGTAAAGGGATATTGGTGACAGGTTGTGTGAAGAAGCTGGTTTGCTCAAAGAAGGTTACGTCTGCAGAGATGTAGTATCGTCTGTCAACAGGATCATAACATCTGTAACCTTTTTGAGTGTAGGAGTAACCAAGGAAAACGCATTTGATCGCACGAGGGGATATTTTGTCCTTGGTGTGAAATTGTGTACGAAGGAGACACACCCAAATATCCGTAGAGGTAGAGGAAAGGGAAGATCATTAGGGTGAAGCAAAGAAAATGGTGTAGAGCCTTTGAGAGTAAGAGAGGGAATCCTGTTGATAAGATGGACTGCAGTGAGAACAACATCACCCCAGTATGTTTTGGGAACTTTCAGCTGGGTGAGAAGGGAGCGGGCAATGTTTAAAAGATGACAGAGTTTGCATTCTGCAACCCCATTCTGCTGAGAGGTATAAGGACAAGAGGTTTGATGTATTGTCCCATGGGAAGCAAAGAAATCAGAAAGATCTCGTTGAGTAAATTCCAAGGCATTGTCTGAGCAGAAGACCTGAATATTCGATGAGAAATGATTTTTGACATAAGCAAAAAAGTTTTTGACAATTTTATTGATTTCTGAGCGTTCTTTAAGAAGATAGACCCAGGATGATCTACTGTAATCATCCACAAAGACAATAAAGTAGCGGTGTCCACCAATGGTTCGGACAGGACAAGGTCCCCAAACATCACAATGAATTAAAGAGAAAGATATAGCACGACGGGGTTCAGTCCTAGCAGGAAAAGATGCACGGTGATGTTTTCCGAACTGACATGCCTCACACTCGAAGGGTTTAAGCATGGACAGTTCAGGGAATATTAAGGAAAGAGCTTTAGCAGAGGGGTGACCCAGACGAAGATGCCAGAGAAGAGGATCAGCAGAGATGGAAGTTGCGTCAACGAAACTAGAGTTGGAAGGGATATCAAGGTAATATAAGCCGATCTTCTCATGTCCCCCACCAAAGATCTGTCTCGTCCGGATGTCCTGAAAATAACAGCATAAATCATCAAATATCACACGGCAGTTGAGTTCTGTACATAATTTGTGAACAGACAGTAGACTGAGAGGAAAAGCAGGAGCACAGTAAACATCTGTTAGTCTAAGTTTAGGGCTAAATTCCATGGTCCCCACACCAGTGGTAGGTGAGTAGGCTCCATTGGCCACACGAACGTGCTTCACCGTAGAGGGCTCCCTTGGAGAGGTGAGGAGACTACATTCTCCTGTGAGGTGGGTTGAGGCACCCGAGTCGATGATCCAGGTAGAAGTAGAGGTGGAGGCAGAACTGGAAATTGTACCTGTGGTGGCTGCTAGAGTCGCAGTAGGGCCTGAATGCGTCGTGTCAACAACTGGGTTCTGAAGGAGCTGGCGAAGACGAGCGAATTCTGCAGCAGTAAAAGATGCTGAAGCCTCTGTGAGAGACTGATCTTGGGAGGTTTCCATAGTATCATAATTCGTGTCATAAGATGTTGCCTCATATGCGTTATTAGCTTTGGGCATGCCAAAGGTAGCCCAACATTTGTCAGATGGATGGTTCCAGCGGCCACAATGAGTACATGCTGGATAACGAGCATTAGAAAAATCACGACCACGGCCGCGTCCTGAGTCACGTCCCCGTCCCTGTTCTCGTCCTCGACCGCGACCAAATGTACGACCTCGTCCTCCTTGGAAAGGTGGGTGTCCTCCAGCAAAGTGAGCAGCATTGTCTGTAGGAGGGGATGGGTTGGGTGACTCTAGCTCCTGTAATCTGCCAAAAATAGTTTCAAGAGATGGTAGGGCAGCTGCTGTCAAGAATTGATCTTTAACAGATTTGTATCGAGGGTGTAAGCCTGAGAGAAAACGGTACACCTGCCATTCTGCTCTTTCACCTATTTGCTTGTCACAGCATGCAGGTTGAAATATAAGCAATTCTTCAAATAATCCTGTGAGGAGCCGGTAATATTCTATCAAGGAGGTTTCTCCTTGACTTGCAGACCAAATCCTTGTGTAAATGTCAGAAAGCCTGGATTTGGTTGTTTTCTGGGAGTATGTATTCTCAAGACTCTCCCACATTTCTTTTGCAGTTATTTTGTAGAGCAAATTTGACGTAATATTAGGATCAACACTATTTGTCATCCAAGTGATGACCTGACAATTGTCGACGTACCAGGTGTCATAGTTGGCGTCTGTCTCGGCAGGCAGAATGGTAGTTAGAATATAAATCTTGCGTTGGCCACCAATGAATATTTTGAAGGATCGAGACCATAGTACGTAGTTCTCCGAGCCCTTTAGTTTGATAGAGGTGCCCTGTACCATCATAGATGAAGTAGGGTACAGGGGCTTGGAGTCCCAAGACGCAGGAGCAGATGTCATGGTGACCGCAGTGATCAAAAAATACAATGACCTAGTATGCAGAGGAAATAGATATCATACGCAACTAGCAAACCATTCCGATGAATCCGTGCAAGACCATCAATCTACGGTTGGGGGTCTAGGGCGCATAGAGCCAAAGGCTTTGCGAGGAGGATGCCGAAGAGGTCGCTGGAGCCGTGGGGCCATGTAGCAGGAGCAGTTGGGGCAGGGGCCGTCGGGCCTGGGGCCGTGGGGCAGGGGCCGTGGGGCCGAGGGGCAGGGGATGGAGGCCGATGGCCATGGGGTCGTGGGGAAGGGGCCTGCAGCAGGCGTGGAGCAGAGGCAGGAGCCTGGAGGGCGAGGTGCCGTGGGGCGAGGCAGGGGCCTGGAGGGCAGGGGTCGTTGGGCGAGGGGCCGTGGGGCGAGGGGCCTGGAGGCGAGGTGCCGTGGGGCGTGGGGCCAGGAGGGCGGGGGGTGGGGGGGGGGGCGCAGCAGGTGCGCCTGGCGAGGAGGGCGTGGTGGGAGGCGGGGAGGCGCACGGAGGTTGCGCGCACAGAGTTGGGAGGCGGGGAGGCGAGGTGCCGTGCGCGCCTGGAGGCGCGCCTGGCAAGGGGACGCAGCAGGAGGGTGCGCGCCAGGAGGAGGCACAGCAGGAGGGTGCGCGCCTGTCGGGGAGGCGCACAGGGGGTTGCGCGGAGGTGGTGGAGCGCGTAAGGCGAGGAGGGCAAGGAGGGCGCCGGGCGTGGAGGCCTGGAGGCGGGAGGCGCGGGAGGCGTGATGGCCTAGGGCGGCGGATGCCCTAGGGACCGATCATGACGAGGCTGGTAGGTGGGGTAGGGGTAGGGATCGAACATGCTCTGATACCATGTTAAGGAATGTAAAACTGTATATATTCTGTGAGGTCTAGGGGTCCTTATATAGGACTAAACCCTAGGGTGCTCAGAGGAGAACTTATATAAATACCCCTATGGGGTTACATAGGGAAACAATTCATAAGGAAACAGTGATACATAAGGAAATAGAGGTAAATAAAGGAACAATAATATATTCTGTGATTCTCTAACACTCCTCTCCATCTATTTATTCATATTCAACTAACTTTTTGTATCTTTAATAAATAAAAACTATCAACACAAAAGAGTTAAACACTTAACATATATAAAACTTTAATATTTTCTATATATTGCACATTTTTATGAATCGTCATATTACACGATCTCACTCTATTTCGTTTATTTGTGAAAATCTTGTATATATTTATAAACTACTTAAGATTTACATGTTCAAGATATGGGTACCCATTGGGTACACGGGTATTCGACGAGTATATGGGTACCCGCTAGAAATTACCCATTTAATAAATGGGTGGGTATGGGTAGTGATATTATAAATGGGCATGGGTTTGAGAATAGTAATACCCGCCTCAAACTCGACTTGCTGACATCCCTAGAGATAACTTCGCTACCTCTACCTTTATTTTTTATTTCTTAAGGTATTTCTAAAATTACCTGGAGGATTTAATCCACCAGGTGACAACATGTTGTGCACTCAAAATTCATGTAAAACATATATCCTAACTCGTCCTTCTATAAGGTGTGAATTTCAGCAATTTCGAGACCGTTAAAAATTTAACAAGCCTAATGGATGGGATAGGAGTATCGAATTGAATAAAAATTTGAATGAGAATATTGTGTCATATAACGATCTAAAATCCTTCGTATGTTTTTCAAAAAAATAACGGCATCAGAATTGCCGAAATTGACTCCTTTTAAATGGACGGGTAAGGTGTTTCTATTTTGTATGAAATTTTAATGACAACATGTTTTCATCTAATTGATTGAATTCTCTGCATGTTTTTTTAAAAAAAATCCTCAGAACTTAAAAATATGGACAGTGATATCCCATGAAATCTGTTATATTTGCACATATGATCTACAATATTGCATCCGCAAGCCATGTAATGAGTACAAAATATCTCAAGATAGTCCTCATGTATAGTAACAATCTATTGTATTTACGGTCATCTATATACCCATTTTAAGATGGGTTTAAGATTGTTGACTATTCAGAGATAATTATCCCATCACCACTTCTTCTTTCTCTCGCTCTTGCTCTCTCCTTCCAAGGTCTTTCTCCCGCTTTTTCTCTCTCCCTCCTAAGTTTTCTCGCTCCTTATTTCTCTCTCTTACATTTATCTCTCTTCCCCTGGTAGGAAAACTCATGTTCCCTCTCGTGCTTTCTCTCTCTCCCTTCCTCGGGCACAAAAAGGCGTTGTCCTCGTCTCACATTTCCTTCCTTTCTCTCCAAACACTACATATTCATCTCCCTTCATTTTTCCCCACCACATTTTCATATCCCTTTCTTTCTCTCCATGCTATATAGTTAAGATTAATCTTTTGGGTAAATTACAATTTGAGTCTCCATTTATGTATCTGATCAAGAATGGGTCTCGATCTTTAAATTGTAACGAGTCGGGTCTCAGAGCCATTAATGTAAGGAACTTTTTGAGCAGAATGACGAGTATGCCCTTGTTTAAAAGTTGGAACTCAACCATCATTCCCTTCCCAACAAGGGCATATTCGTCATGAAACCCAAAATTTCCATTTCCTAAAAGGTCATGGGACCCGAATCGTTACAATTTAACGATCAGGACCCATTCTGGGATCTGACCCATAGATGAGGACCCAAATTGTAATTTACCCTATTTTTTCATCTTCTGCAAATCCTCTCTCTCTCTCTCTCTATATATATATATATTAAAAATGGGGTTGCCCCTTAAGGGCAACCGACATGGCTACTCCCTCCCCATTCTTGGCAATTTTTTTTACTTTTTGAAAAAAATATCACATGTATATTCATCCCTATTTCCCTCTTATATGCCATTCAAATTTCGTCAGAAAACAGAGACTTCTACGATCTCCATTCAGACGTCATTTTTTAATGGTTGCATGATTTTTTAAATCAACTCTGTATGTATGGAGACAGTAGGAGTCTCTATTTATGAGAAATCCGAATGATAGTAAAAGAAGGATACAGGGATGAATACATGACGATATTTTTTAAAAAATTGACAAAAAATAGAACGGAGAAGCCATGTTGGGGGCAGCCCCCTTGACCCCATGTGTATGTGTGTGTCTGTATATATATGTGTGTGTGAAGGCTAACCTATTCTAGTAAATTGAATAGTTGTAATACCAATACCAGCACTCATAAAAGCTATACCAAATAAAAAAATATATAGAAAAGATAATATTTAATTGGATGAATTTAATGGGAACGGTTTTTACGGAATCATTAAACGTTTAACCGTATGATAACTTTAATTAAATTTATAGAAAAGCTTTAAAAAATCAATAATAGCAAATGAGCATTCTTAATTTTTATGAAAGGGTGACGTGCAATTTTCAAGTTTCATCTTGTATTTATTTATCGTATTCAATAAATATGGATAAGCTGATACCGATATTTCATTAATGTAATATGTAAAAATTTACACCGATAAGTATTATCATACTAAGAAATTAGTATTATATGATACACATACGTATCGTAATAGACTTATTGAAGTTATATTTGATATATAGTAGAATATTAACAAATAAAAATAATATGAGTTATAGCTTTGATAATACCATTATATTATATTTTAAACTCTCATGTCTCATCTATCGTAAATATATTTATGCATCTAACCTTCAAATTTAACTTTTGAAGTACATTATAACTTACATAAAAAATTATATTCAAGAAAATATCAAACAAAGATGTAATATATTTATTTGGAATTAATTTGTGCCTACCATCCGTCACTATTAATTATTCAATTCATGTTGGAGTTCTATTATTTTGTTGGATTTTAGTTGTTGAAACAAAATATTTTCTTCCAACATTTTATTTCAAATTGCAATATTATATTTTTAACAAATAATGACCTAAATAAAGTTTACATTTTGATCATGTTGAAAAAGGATAAATAAAAGTAAATTGGCAATTTATATTGCAATTTAGATACCCAACTAAGACGATGTTAAAATCTAACCATCAGTTTTTTTAAAAAAATAATGAGAATAAAAAATTAATTATAATA
This sequence comes from Ottelia alismoides, assembly GCA_037367405.1. Classification (NCBI taxonomy): domain Eukaryota; kingdom Viridiplantae; phylum Streptophyta; class Magnoliopsida; order Alismatales; family Hydrocharitaceae; genus Ottelia; species Ottelia alismoides. The sequence continues at coordinate 792,295 of JAZKJV010003557.1, read as the reverse complement.
TTTATTGTTATCATGATTGATCTGTTAGCATTTTATGTATAAGATAATGTTTGCAACGAATGAAATTGTAATATCCTTGTATACTATCGTAATAGCTTAAACAATTCAATGTTAAGGAAACATCAAATAAGTTTTTCTTATTTACAACATTATTACTAGAACAAGAATACATAGAATTGCATCTTTGATTTAACAAGTAAACAATGCAATCTTTCTTTGGGTTTGAGAGTAGACCAAACTACATCTACTCGATGGTTACTTTATTAATATTAAACAATTATCATCTAATCCTCTATAATATAAATAATAGTGTTATTTATTAAGATTGTGTGTAGTCTTCTATACCAGCAAAAAAATTTCCTCTCATATGTAGAATTTAAAAAGGGTATACAATCATTTTTTCATTATCATTTGATATCGAAAGTTCAATCCATATTCTTTGATTATTTTTGGAATAGTTAAAAAATGGAGATTTTAATAAGTAAAAGTTGAAGTCTCTTTCTAGGTTTCTTTCATAAGTTATACTCTTATGCGAAATAATATTATTGAATAGATAATAGTATATAGCTTTCTTTTTTTCCTATTTAACTTTCTGAAACTTAAAATATGACAAATTTAATTATAATTTATTCATCGTATGGTACAAGGTAAGGTATGTTTGCAACGCATGAACATACTACTTTTTTTTGAAAACATCTTGAAGGTATTCCTTGCCTCTCTTTCCCCTTTTCACTCTCCCTCCCCTAGTGTTCTCCCGCTTTCTCTAATGCTTCTCTCTTTCATTCTCTCTCTCTCATCCTCTTTCAATATATACCTTATCATATTATCAACTGTCAATCATGATAAATAAATTTGAGAGAATTGTATTCACTCAACTATTTTTTAATAATAAATTAAATATATTAGAACATATGTTTTTCCCCACTTTTCTTGTAGGTACTTCTCTAAAGCTCCATCTTTATATTCCTAAATGACAATGAAAAATTGATAATTTCTCTTACTTAATTTTTACTATTTTGTAATACTGCAAATGGATGCATTACAACAAATTGAACTATAGTGATATTTTTTTTCAAAATCTGTCACTAAATTAGCCGTTGTTAAATATATAATAACGATATTATTTGTTACGAAATGAGTTTTCCAACTCAAAGTTAGCAATGAATATCATATCTATCATTATATCATTAGCATCAATCTACATAGCGACACTTATCTGTTGCTATTTTTCAAAATATCAACTAAGTGTCGCTATTTTTTAGTTCAAATTTAGTGATGATTAATTAAATTTTTGAAAAATAGCAACGAATAAACGTCGTTATATGGACTGTTGCTAATGATATAATGACATATATGATATTCGTTGTTAATTTCGAGTATGAAAAATCATTTCGCAACGAATAATATCGCCGCTATATATTTAACAAGGGCTAATTTAGTGACGGATTTTGAAAAAAAAACGTCACTATAGCTCAATTTATTTTGTAGTGATGTATTTCTTTCAATCCGCCACGTAGCATGGGCTCACACACTAGTATGTGTAATTACAGGGTTTACATTGCTACTACGTAAGTTTTCAAGGGTGTGCATCCCGTGCATTAAATATGGATATCACAAATTTTTATCGGTAAAATTTTGTTTAATATTACCAACAAGAAATACAGTGGCTACAAAATGGGCAAATACAATCACGCTATTGCAAAAATCAGAAAATTGAAAGGTCATATGGCACTGGGAAGGGAAAAGTCCAAAGTCAAATCTTAAAACACGAGAATTAGCACATCATTCATGAGATAGTAACGATCTGGGCCCCAGAGGAGCAGACAAGACCATTGCCACATCTATCACCTCCAAATTTCCCAAGCAATAGTAACCACCACAGAGCACAAACGACCAAGAGCATCGTCGTTTGGTGGTGCCTTCTATCCAAATCAAGGTATCTAGGGATTCAATTTGGATTTACCCATTAGGTACTCGACCCAAACCCGCCCTGTTTAAGGATCCGAAACTCGTCTCATTTACTTTTGAACGGGATTGTGTTTTGAATTGACTACTCATGCGAGTATGGGTATGGGTTTGGGATTTCATTGTGAGAAACCCAAATAAAAAATATATATAAAGATAGATGTGTATGTTGCATTTTAATCAAAGTAGACCCAAATCCATTTCATATCTAATATGTATCGATCTACATGTATAAATATCGAACTCAATTTTCTCATCTCCATCTATTTTTCTTATTTAACTGACTTTTTGTATCTTTAATAAATAAAAACTATCAATACAAAAGAGTGAAACACTTAACATATATAAATATTTAATATTCTCTATATATTGTACATTTTTATTAATCACCATATTACACGACATCACTCTATTTCATCTATCTGTGAAAATCTTGTATACATTTACAAACAACTTAAGATTTACCATGTCGAAGATATGAGTACCCATTGGATACACGAGTATCCGACGGGTATATGGGTACCAGCTAGAAATTACCCGTTTAATAAATGAACGGGTAAGGATAACGATATTATAAATATGCATGGGATTGGAAATAGTAATACCCGCCCTAAACCCAATCCGTTGAAATCCCGTAGAGATGCAACAACCGTGACGACGTAGAGCACACAACCGACCATGTCACGACCCGTCACGCTAGCCGAGATGAGCGTGGCAAATATCCTCGTAATATTATTCCTTATCTTAATTAAAATATCCATAAAAATTTCGGCGGCAATTCCTCTATAACTTGGAGTTCTCCCAAAAACGCTAACCTGTACTGAAATGATATATTACATAAATCCAATAATATCACCACAGAAATTCAAATCACATCCACACCAATCCTTTCCAAACCTCAAAATTCCAACACAAAAATACTTAGTGCTTCACAATGTCACTTGTTCCCATATACAGTCGATAGTTACATGTATCAAAAGATTCGTCTTTCACGTCTACAAAAAAATCCCATTTCTATCTTATCATCCACAACATTTACCTGAATGATTCCAAAATGCGACTTCAAAAGTCAAAATGCTAAGTTTGCAACTTCTAGCTAAGTCAGTGACAAACCCAGGTATCTTAAGCTTCCTTTTCCGTTGAATCTGTAAATATATAAACAATAGAGTGGTGAGTCTAAACCCGAATAAAGAGTTTAAACTTAGTGAATGGTCCAAACTTTAAAATGAATATAGTTTATTCAACATACATAAAAAGGGCAATTATCATCTTAACCAGAAATGTCATGGGGTTGAATGTAAAAATATCATAACTGTAAATTTTGTAAAATTTTACTTTTAGCAGATGATAACATGCTTGCTTAACAGAAAGAAATAAACAAGATATAAAAAAAGAACAACTAATTCCATTTCATATGAACATAGATATGCACCACTATTTCCATCTAATCTTACTTGGTCTATGAATCATACTGCCAGGGAGGTTTTATCCATCCCTTAGTCTTACATATTGCCTAGGAGAGCGAACTCCACCCAGGACCTTATCTTACTGTCATACGCGCAGACGACACCAAAGGTCAAAAACACCCCGCATACGGCCCAAAGCCTCTATGTATATGGAATGCGGGCCCAAAGCCCTCTTACTTGTCCATGACTGTTCGTTTAGTTGGATCTAGGGTGCATTCTTCTCGACACATACATATTTTACTTTTCATGTATGGCACATATATATATATATATATCATAAATATCATAATCTTGCTCATAGACATAGTATTTTGCAAAATTGACAAAGGATAAAATTGCAATACTAATAGTAGCACCATAAATCATAAAACAGAACATAATATAAAGCATATTTGAAACTTGACGATGTAAAATAAAAGTTTGTAACTACTCATCTTGATAAATCAGGTGAAATTTTTGTCGTTTTTTTTCTGAGTTGTCGTGAACAATTCTTTTATGCATGTACCCTTTTCCTAAAGTCAGTAGATCTAATATCAATACATAATCTGAATGGGGATCAACAACCGTAACACGCATTTATTACATATGTATACTATTAATAAGTAATCTTCGTTACATCAAGTCCTCCTAATCTAATAAGAGACTATCAAAAGAAAATGCCATTGAGTTTTCAAGTATACTCTGAGTATTCAATTAAATAATGTAATTAATATCAATTGATTTTAAAAGGAGCTGAGTTACGTTACTGTTGGTTTTTTTTATACTAAAATTGAAAGGGAATTATACCCATGATTCATTCTTATATAAGTTTGTCAATTCTTGCAAACCACCACCCTCTACCAGTTTCCTCCAGAAAAAATCAAGTCGAAAATCTTATAAAGTCATGAGTTGCACACCAACTACAACAGTATCATTTTTTTCTGTAACGTTTAAATCTTTCTCCTAAATTTAGATTAGATTAGTAAAACCAACTTGCAATGATAATGGCAGACCAAGAGTTTTCATTTTATACGAAATGCAGTGACATGCTTCCTACTCAATTCATATACTCAACTATTTAATAAAATCCAACAAGGATTTATTCCTTGGTCTGAAATTTGATTGTTTGTATATACCAACTGGAACTAGAAACTCGATACACATGCAAAAACTCGTACGCTTTTATTGATGAAAATATAAAGTAACAGAGTTGTGAAGAGAGTGAACCTATGTTTCTACGGATGCCCCTCCCGTGCTTCCATATCAACCCTTGCCGACAACAATGGTAAAGAACCCCTTGCAGATAACACTCTCCAGTATATATATATTGCCGACCTGCAACTCCTAATTACTCTCTCTCTCCCCTTACACGTAATCCCTACAGATGTCCTTATCTTAATTTTTTTCTTGCGAAATAGTGAAGTTACGTATTTGGAAACTTATCCTCATAGCTATTATTATATAATATATTAATTTCTACATACGACTGTAAAATTCTAGGCATGAAACGAGTCCCAAAAAAAATACACGCATAAGAATAATTTACCTATTTTGTTTATATGGGATATAGGTAAAAATATAATCCATAAGAGAACTCTCTTTTTCATATTAAAAATTCATATTTAGTGAAGGAAAGTACGTGTCTCTAAATATATCCACAAGATTCTTATATTTATTGTTAATAATTCAAATACTAGTATAAAAATAACATATAATGTTCATTATATAGTTCCTCTCTGTCTCTTGTTTTGCCTAACATTTGATGATTCTAATGATCTGCATGCCACCATATAAAAATAACTTTACAAAATTTAGTGATGTAGATATTACAATACCTCCCTACTCATGAAATTTCGTCCTTGAAATTTACGTACCTAATTTGTGAAGAGACGTGGATACTGAGATTTCATTTCATCCTCTCTTTCCCATGTTGCCTCCTCTATAGCATGACTTCTCCATAATACTTTTACTAGTCGGATCTTTTTATTTCACAGTTCTTAAACCTTATGGTCTAATATTTGCACGAGTTTTTCTTCATATGATAGATCTTCTTTCAGTTCTACTTGTTGGGGTTCTATTACATGTGAGGGATCTGAAATATACTTTCTTAGTGTAGAGACATGGAAAACATTATGAATCCGTGCCAACTCTGGTGGGAGCAACAAACGATATGCCACCTGTCCGATTCTTTGAATTATTTCATAAGATCCGATATATCTTGGAGCAAGCTTTCCTTTCTTGCCAAATCTTAGAAGACCTTTCCAAGGAGAAACACGCAAAAATACTTGATCATCAACTACAAATTCTAGATCTCGCCTTCGTTTATCCGCGTAGTTATTCTGTTGACTTTGTGCTTCTTTTAAATGCCTTTTGATTTCTTCTATTTTCTCACTGGTAGTTTGGATCAATTCTGGACCGAGTAATTTTCGCACTCCAACTTCAGTCCAGCACATAGGCGTCCTACACATTCTACCATAGAAAGCTTCATATGGGGCCATGTTGATACTAGAATGGTAGCTATTATTATAAGCAAATTCCATAAGTGATAAGTGATCATCCCAACTACCTTTAAAATTCAAAGCACAAGCACGGAGCATGTCTTCTAATGTTTGAATAGTGCGTTCTGATTGAGCATCAGTTTGTGGGTGAAATGCAATACTAAAGTTTAATTTGGTGCCGAGTGCTTTTTGCAAACTTGGCCAAAGTTTAGAGGTGAATCTGGGATCTCTGTCAGATGTAATAGTAACAGGTGCTCCATGCAAACGAACTATTTCATCAACAAATAGTTTGCCTAACTTTTCAAGGGTATACTTCACATTAACTGCAATAAAGTGGACAAACTTGGTTAATCTATTAATAATAACCCATATTGCATCATGGTTTCTTGAACTGCGAGGAAGTCCCGTGACGAAATCCATTGTAATGTGCTCCCATTTCCATTCGAAAATCGGGAGAGGTTGCAACAGACATGGTGGTCTTAGTCGTTCTGGTTTAACCTGCTGACATACTATACATTTAGCAACATAGTCAGCTATTTGCCTTTTCATTCTGGGCCACCAATAGACATTCTTCAGGGTTCTGTACATTTTAGTGCTTCCTGGATGCATGGCATACAAAGAATTATGTGCCTCTTCCATGATTTTTCTTTTTATTCCTAAAGAATCTGGAATACATAGCCTTTGCTTAAAACGCAAAATCCCTTGCTCATCCAAACTATATTATGGGTTGTCAATCTTGACTTTTCCTATCATCTCTAAAGTTTTAGTGTCTTGTAGCTGGGTTGTTTGAATTTCGTTATAGAGTGTTTGCATTATTTGCAAGTTTGTTAAAAGTGCTCCACAATCATCGATTGCCAACTTTGTCCTTAATAACTGCAATTGTTTCAAAGTACTTTCATTCCTCATACAGTTCAAGCTTCCTCTGGACTTTCGACTTTAACGCATCTGCAAATACATTTGCTTTTCCGAGGTGATAATCAATTATACAATCATAATCTTTGATTAGTTCTAACACCTTCTCTGTCTGAGGTTTAATTCCTTTTGTGTAAAAATATAATTTAAACTCTTGTGATCTGTAAAAATTTGGCAGGTCTCACCATATAAATAATGTCTCCAAATCTTGAGAGAAAATACAATAGCTGCTAATTCTAAATCATGAGTGGGATAGTTCACTTCATGTCTTTTAAGCTGCCTAGAAGCGTAGGCAATGACTTTACCATGCTGCATAAGAACACATCCTAACCCTTGATGTGAGGCATCACTATATATCACATATCCCCCGTTTCCAAATGGTAGGTTAAGAATTGGGGCTGAAGTTAATCGTCTTTTGAGTTCTTGAAAACTCTTTTCCGAATCATCATTCCATGCAAATTTCACATCTTTCCGGGCTAATCTGGTTAACGGAGCTGCAATAATCGAAAAATTCTCGACGAATCTTCGACAATATCCTACAAGTCCAAGAAAACTCCGAATTTCTGTAATACTGGTTGGACGTTCCCAATTTAAGATAGCTTCAGCTTTAGCAGGATCTACTGAGATACCATTCCCTGAAATGATATGTCCTAGAAAATTCACCTTATGCAACCAAAATTCACATTTACTTAATTTGGCATATAGTTTGTTTTCCTTCAAGGTATTCAACACAATCCTTAAGTGCTCCTTGTGATCCTCTTTATTTTTGGAATATACTAGGATATCATCAATGAACACAATCACAAATTTGTCTAAATAAGGGTGAAGGACGCGATTCATTAAGTCCATAAAAGTAGCTGGTGCATTGGTCAATCCAAATGGCATTACTAGGAATTCATAGTGTCCATAACGCGTACGGAATGCAGTTTTAGAAATATCTGTCTCCTTGATTTTCAATTGATGATATCTTGATCTCAAATAAATCTTTGAGAATACAGAAGACCCTTGTAGGTGATCAAATAAATCATCTATACGAGGCAAAGGATAATTATTTCGAACTGCCACTTTGTTTAGCCTCCTGTAATCAATGCAAAGCCTAAGAGTACTATCTTTTTTCTTAACAAAAAGAACAGGTGCTCCTCATAGAGATATACTAGCTCGAATAAAACCCTTATCTAGTAGTTCTTGTATATGAACCTTAAGTTCTTTAAACTCAGATGGAGCCATTCGATATGGCGAAAGGGCTATAGGTGTTGTATTAGGAACCAGATCTATTGTAAATTCAATTTCCCTATCAGGAGGTAGTCCTGGAAGTTCATCTGGAAAAACCTCTGGAAAATCTCTTACTACGAGAATATTTTCTAGTGAGATAACTTGATCTTCCATATTATAAATAACAGCAACAAAGGCTAAGCAACCTTTTCTGATTAACTTCCTAGCCAATATAGCAAAAATCATACAAGGAGTATATAATCTTCTTTCACCATAAAAAGTGAATTCCTTTTCTCCTGGCTTTTGGAAAGTGACTTCTTTCTTATGACAATCTAGCACTACATGATATGAACTTAAACAGGCCATTCCGACAATAACGTCAAATTCTCTCAACTCCATAGGGATTAGATTCACATGAATCTTATGTTCATTGATCCACAAAGAATAATCTCTGAAGACATATTGTACAACTTCAGACTCTCCCTTAGGCATGGATATTAACAAAGTATGCTCTAATGAATCCAGTTATTTATCAGCATGTTTTGAAAAAGTACGAGAAATAAAAGAATGGCTGGATCCATAATCCATAAGAGTATGTGCATCCTTATTAAAAATTCTAGTAATACCTGAAACTACATCTTCCCCAGAAATGACCTCTTGAAGTGACATGTTAAAGTCTTTTCCCTGAGTATATGTCTTGTTACCTTTGACACCCTTCAAGTTACCTCCTTTATTTTCAACTGGATATATTTATAACTGCTTGTTTTCCCTACTGGAATGGTTCCTTGGTTTTGCTGGTATTCTGAACTAGATCAGGACAATTATATCTCAAATGACTAGTCTTTCCAAAATTATAACATATCTTTGAACCCTTCAGATATTCTCCAGAATGACGCTTTCCACATATATTGCATGTGGGATACTCTTGATAAGGACCACTGGATTTTCCTTCAGCTTGGTTTTGTTGGTTTCCCCTCCAACCTTGTGCGGATCTTTGAAATTTGTTTAGATTCTCAGCTCCCCGAGACATTTTACTTCCATAAGCTTTCCAGTTTGACCCTTCTCCTCCTCTTTTACGTGAATTGTCATTATTTCTTCTCCTTTCTTGAACCAACCGTTCTGCTCTTGTGGCTGCTTCCACCAGCTTTGCATAGACAGTGTACCCTTTAGTAGATATTATTGATCTGATATCAAGATGTAACCCATCTTCGAAACGTCGGCATTTGTCCTCTTCTTTTGCTACCAGTTCAGGACAAAATTGAGACAATTCTAAAAATCTCTTTTCATATTCTGCAACCGATAATCCTCCTTCGGTCAGAAATAAAAACTCGTGTCGACGTTCTTCTTGATAAACCCTTGGATAGAAATGATCATTAAATTCAGTCTGAAATATTTGCCATGTACAGGTAACAGGGTCTGGATATTTATTCATGACAGATTTCCACCAATCATAAGCACTTTCTTTAAGAAGAAATACCGCATACTTCAGCTTTTGATCATCTGTGTATTCCATCAAATTGAATACCCTTTCTGTCTGCTCAAACCAATTTCTAGTTTCTTTTGGATTAGTCGTTCCCTTGAAATGATGTGCACCGAGTTTAAGGAGATGTTCATATGGTAATTGATGTTCGTATGCATGCGACCGAATAGATTGTGCAGCCATTGAACCCAATGTTTGAGCGATCAATTCTAGTGTATCTTGTAAGCCATTGTTCGATGACTCGCTCCTATTGTGAGGACCTGATGCATTCCTAGAAGGTTCTGCAACCATCGCTTCCTAAACAAAGAATATATCATTTAGAAATCCAATAATTACTCTGAATAAAGTCTTGAGTACTAAAATATTAGAGCATCAATAACATAGATCATAACTCCAACTCTTTTCCTTTGACTCCCATCAAAATCTAATACATCAATCAATTATTCTTCAACATATCAACAGATCAAAATTCCAAATCCACGATTAAATCAAAATCCAAAATCAATGGCTCTGATACCAAAAGTTGTCACGACCCGTCCCGCTAGTCGAGATGAGCGTGGCAAGTATCCTCGTAATATTATTCCTTATCTTAATTAAAATATCCATAAAAATTTCGGTGACAATTCCTCTATAACTTGGAGTTCTCCCAAAAACGCTAACCTGTACTGAAATGATATATTACATAAATCCAATAATATCACCACAGAAATTCAAATCACATCCACACCAATCCTTTCCAAACCTCAAAATTCCAACACAAAAATACTTAGTGCTTCACAACGTCACTTGTTCCCATATACAAAGTCGATAGTTACATGTATCAAAAGATTCGTCTTTCACGTCTAAAAAAAATCCCATTTCTGTCTTATCATCCACAACATTTACCTGAATGATTCCAAAATGCGACTTCAAAAGTCAAAATGCTAAGTCTGCAACTTCTAGCTAAGTCAGTGACAAACCCAGGTATCTTAAGCTTCCTGTTCTATTGAATCTGTAAATATATAAACAATAGAGTGGTGAGTCTAAACTCGAATAAAGAGTTTAAACTCAGTGAATGGTCCAATCTTTAAAATGAATATAGTTTATTCAACATACATAAAAAGGGCAATTATCATCTTAACCAGAAATGTCATGGGGTTGAATGTAAAAATATCATAACTGTAAATTTTGTAAAATTTTACTCTTAGCAGATGATAACATGCTTGCTTAACATAAAGAAATAAACAATATATAAAAAAAGAACAACTAATTCCATTTCATATGAACATAGATATGCACCACTATTTCCATCTAATCTTACTTGGTCTATGAATCATACTGCCAGGGAGGTTTTATCCATACCTTAGCCTTACATATTGCCTAGGAGAGCGAACTCGACCCGGGACCTTATCTTACTGTCATACGCGCAGACGACCCCAAAGGTCAAAAACACCCCGCATACGGCCCAAAGCCTCTATGCATACGGAATGCGGGCCCAAAGCCCTCTTACTTGTCCATGAGTGTTCGTTTAGTTGGATCTAGGGTGCATTCTTCTCGACACATACATATTTTAGTTTTCATGTATGGCACAATATATATATATATATATATATCATAAATCTCATAATATTGCTCATAGACATAGTATTTTGCAAAATTGACAAAGGATAAATTTGCAATACTAATAGTAGCACCATAAATCATAAAACAGAACATAATATAAAGCATATTTGAAACTTGACGATGTAAAATAAAAGTTTGTAACCACTCATCTTGATAAATCAGGTGAAATTTCTGTTGTTTTTTTTCTGAGTTGTTGTGAACAATTCTTTTATGCTTGTACCCTTTTCCTAAAGTCAGTAGATCTAATATCAATACATAATCTGAATGGGGATCAACAACCGTAACACACATTTATTACCTATGTATACTATTAATGAGTAATCTTCGTTACATCAAGTCCTCCTAATCTAATAAGAGACTATCAAAAGAAAATGCCATTGAGTTTCTGGACAACCTTATACTCTGACTATTCAATTAAATAATGTAATTAATATCAATTGATTTTAAAAGGAGCTAGAGTTACGTTACTGTTGGTTTTTTTTATACTAAAATTGAAAGGGAGTTATACCCATGATTCATTTTTATGTAAGTTTATCAATTCTTGCAAACAACCACACTCTACCAGTTTCCTCCAGAAAAAATCAAGTCGAGAATCTTATAAAGTCTTGAGTTGCACACCAACTACAATAATATCATTTTTTTATGTAACGTTTAAATCTTTCTCCTAAATTTAGATTAGATTAGTAAAACCAACTTGCAGTGATAATGGCAGACCAAGAGTTTTCATTTTATACTAAATGCAGTGGCATGCTTCCTACTCAACTCATATACTCAACTTTTTAATAAAATCCAACAAGGATTTATTCCTTGGTCTGAAATTTGAATGTTTGTATACTAACTGGAACTAGAAACTCGATACACATGCAAAAACTCGTATGCTTTTATTGATGAAAATATAAAGTAACAGAGTTGTCAAGAGAGTGAACCTATGTTTCTACGGATGCCCCTCCTGTGCTTCCATATCAACCCTTGCCGACAACAATGGTAAAGAAACCCTTGCAGATAACACTCTCCAGTATATATATATATATATATATATATATATATATATATTGCCGATCTACAACTCCTAATTACTCTCTCTCTCTCTCCCCTTACACGTAATCCCTACAGATGTCCTTATCTTATTTTTTTCTTGCGAAATAGTAAAGTTACGTATTTGGAAACTTATCCTCATAGCTATTATTATATACTATATTAATTTCTACATACGACTGTAAAATTCTAGGCATGAAACGAGTTCCAAAAAAATGCACGCGTAAGAATAATTTACCTATTTTGTTTATATGGGATATAGGTAAAAATATAATCCATAAGAGAACTCTCTTTTTCATGTTAAAAAAAATTCATATTTAGTGAAGGAAAAGTACGTGTCTCTAAATATATCCATAAGATTCTTATATTTATTGTTAATGATTCAAATACTAGTATAAAAATAACATATAATGTTCATTAGTTCCTCTCTGTCTCTTGTTTTGCCTAACATTTGCTGATTCTAATGATCTGCATGCCACCATATAAAAATAACTTTACAAAATTTAGTGATGTAGATATTACAGACCAAACATCAAAAGGAGAACACTTGGTCGAAGAAGATGCTGTCATGAGTCTCTGAGAAGCTGTCACGCAACTAGATAGAATGTCTTCATGAAGGAAGAATCTGGTGGACGAGAGTGACTGGCTGTAAAGAAAATCAGTGGTTAGTTCTTTTTTCCGTCTCCACAAATCAATTAAGTTTGATATCCTTGGTGTATTGGATACATCGAATCCCGATCAGGAGTGAAATTTGAGATTACAGATTAAAAACTACTTATACACTAGTTGGAAAAACTAGGAAGTAACCCACCTATATATCCCACGGAGGGCCTATGTATCCTGAAACAGAGGGTGCATCCAGAGAAGATATGCAAATTCAGAATTTCGCAAGGCAGTTGGTGGTTGGGAGGAGATTGAGCACCATCTTGTAAAAGAATGCAAGAGAACTTAGGGTTCAAGTTCATAGCCCAAACCTCAGCGACACATCGGAGGAATTATAACTCCAATACGGAGGAAAAGATTGCATGCTTCCCAAAAGGATAACACCTTAGTTCAAGGGATCCAGGGGACCTTGCAAGACATCTCTCCCTGCCAAGAAAACTTTCCAAAGTAGACAAGTAAACTTAGCAAGCTCTGTTAGGAATACGAACTACTGGTATTGCCTCTGGTCAAATACCAGATGGGGATATGAATCACTTGATATGGATGCGGATACGCAATCAATCACCACTACAGAAGCTCGAATAAAAGAACAACCATATATAACGGTGGTCGGTACCTCTTACGACCACCGGAGAAGAAATATCACTATAAGAAGGAAAAGTACAACTCTTTCCGTTACCTCGATCTCTCACCTCTCTCTTTCTCTCTCTTCTCTCTCTCTTTCTTTCTATTCTCTTCTGGTATTGACTCTTGTTGTGGTATAGAAGCAATGCCTCCATTCTCCTTTATATAGAATCCGGTTACAACCCCATAGTACATTCCCAATCGTAGTATAAATAGAACATAACTCAACTACTATTAGGATTAGGAGTTCAATACCATTAGGATTCCTAAATCTATTTCCACTCTAATCATAACCATCTCCCACTTGAATTGAATTCGATCACGATCTCTTCATCATCTTGAGTCTGCACTGGACCATCATCGTCATCTACATGTCTCGTTAGTAGGATCTCACTAAGCCCTTGACATGTCCTCACTCAGGTTCTCACAAAACTCAACATTATGCCTCATCATGCGGTACCACAAATCTCTCGTAACTAGAGATTGTGCAGACATCCTCTGGTAAATTAATCGTACTTGCTTATCCTTGTTATGCACTTCTGAAACAGAGATGTCGATAAGTTTCTGATCTCTCATCGTACTGAAGGATATAGTTAGATCCTTAAGCACATCATGGAAGCGTAAGGATTGCTCGTATGCGATCGGAAGCGATTAGTGGTACTAGTAGCTTGAGGCAACGAAATTTAAAAAAAATCATGCGATGAAACCAAATGATTCAAGAACACTTTTCGGATCGTTCATCTGAACCACAAATAAGTATTAGGTTACATCTTAAAGCGTGGTTGCGATCGAGTCTCTAAACAAAGAGACCTCATGTCTCAAGTCCGATCTGACGGAGGAGACGCTTGTGAGCGTTGATGAGATGCATGCTCCTCACAATCCATATTTATGATCCAAGCAACGAATCTCCTGATCTCGTCACATGAGATCTAATGTCTTCTTCACGAGTGAGGCACACTGAAGGAGACGTAGATCTACGAAGAAATGATCTGACAACATAATGGCAATGCTATGATGATGGAGACTCTCTCTAGGGCATCATGGTGGATGGTCATAAGAGAGAGAGGGAGAAATGGTGTGTAAAGAGAAAGAGAGAGGGAGAGAGCCTTGATGATGTTGTAAACTTGAGAAGAGCAAGGGATGCCTCTTCTTATATAGGGTTTTGGGAGTACATGGATCACAATCCATGGACTACACAGAACCAATGGATGAGATTGATTTGTGCTTCTTTCAATGGCCCAGATTTTGTTGGAAAAATACAGCAAAAGATAATTTAATTTAAATTAATATATTGATAAATCAATATAATTTAATCATAAAATTAAATCAATTAAACTTGGACACAATGGAAAGGAGATAGCCTCCTTGCATATAGGTGGAGTAGACGACCACCTTTTCCTTATATGAATTAGTGGTCGTCCCCCTCTCCTATTAGCAAAGGGTCAATATTCATGTAATCTTCAAGATTACATTCCATATATCTCAAATATTTACAACAACAATTGTTGTAAATTATTCTACAAAAAATAATTCATGATTATTTTGTGAATATTGCAATCTTGCCATTAGAAATTTGTAAATCACGTCCACAACCCAAAATAAAATGTAAATTATTTTTTCAATTAATTGTCCAATGTGAATTCAATTCATATTAACATTTAATTAATAAATGTAAATCATAATATGCTCTCTCTTATATATTATAAATTACATTTATAATATACATGATTAATATGGATAGTGTTATCTACATTATTCATATCCATGATAATTAAAACTCATTTAATCATCTTGGATCTCTATTCTCATGTGCCCAAATAATATGAATCACATTCATATTATTTACGTCTCTGATAATAAATTAACATTTAATTATCTATGATAACTTTCCTCATAATATGAATGAAATTCATATAATTCATAATAATTAAATCACATTAATTACCAATTTTCTCAATGCTTGGATACATATATCAACAATGAAATTATCCTGAACTCTTTCAAGGATAATGCACTTTCTCCGCGGATACTTGGATATAAGGATAGGGCAATTGTATTGTTGGACGTATAGTAACTTGGATAATGAGATCGCTTCTCAAATTCAGATCTTGTGGACCTCTCGTTGATGCTTGGTTAAATCATACGGCAAATCTAATCTTCTCATAACATCTGAATCAAATTCATATCATTGTCCAACATTTGGACCAAGATCAGATTACTTCTCTACTGAGAGGAGTCACTAAAATCCATACCTGTTTCATCACTCCCTAGGAATGGAAGCGTCATGGTTATACAATCATTTATGATCACATCACCCTCAGGTATTTCTAATACCTATACATCCTGCATACTAGAAGATCCAGATGAAACCAGAAGTATAAGATCAATTTTACGCTGTCTACTTCATGGAGTTATTATTAAGTTTATCATTTGACCACTGGGAGTCGGCTTCTATCATATACTTTCCAAAATCATATATCATACCTTGGTGTTGATCATATACTTTACAAAAGCATATATAGAACCATACAATTCAGTCAAGCTTCCAAAGAGAGACGACCACATGTGGAATTTGATTCTTTCCAATATCTCATGAGTGAGCTCGTGTCTTCTTGTTCAGTAAATGAACCTATATGATCCCTTTGAGAGATTGTATTACTCATCTGCCCTTGTATGCACACCAACGCTCCAGTATATAGACCTTGGTTTGCTCGTCAACCTATTGGTCTACCAAATGTACATACTCATACATATAGTAACACTTCTATCTCCGATCAGAGGATGTGTGCCTATATCGTGACAGCATACAACATAGAATTTTGGTTATCTCGACCTCGTTAAGTCAACTCTTTGACCTAACTTATCTAACACATCTGAATCTCTATTCCTATCCATAGGACCTGCATCAATAGGTTGGTTAGATATCAACCTCTATAGAAAGGATTGCCATCTCCTTCTCAGGTTGGAGATTCTCTCTTAATAATCATTTGACGGTGCTTGATGAGTTCTTAATCTAACTCTTTAGATATTCATCCAAGCACTAGCCTCTATGATATAATATTGAATAAACAGTTGTATGATCATTAAGATGTCCATGGTACATAACCCTAATTGTATTAAGGGATAATTGAAGCGGATAATCGAGCGGTCTTATGTTCCACACAAGGCAGGAACATAGTCGTCGAATCGACCACACGAAATCCGAACTTCAGACAACAATTAATCCACAACAAATAAATCAAGCAATGAAAGTAAATGTAAAGTAAAAAATTATTAAAACTCTACAAAAGGTGTGCATAGTATAAGTAATGAAGAGGTTGAACACATGGAACAAGCAGGTAGATCGGGGCAAATTAATGCTAAAAAATGAATGTGATGTATTTATCTATAAGTGTGCTATTTTTGTGGGTTTTCAAATTTATATTTTTATTTAATTTTTTGATTTTATATTTTTATATTTTGATTTTTAATTTTATAATTATATATTTTCTTTTTATATTTTATATTTTTTATAATTTCTTTTTTTAAAAATATAAAGTATATAAAGAGTATATATACAAGCTAGGTACGAGAGAGATAATATATTTACAAGAATAGGTAAAAATAAGAAAAGTATATGAAATACAATATTTTGGGTTTTTGATAATGTTTTTGCTATTTTTGTGATTTTTAACAAATTTTGGTAATTTTTATATATTTTTAAACTAAAAAAATACCCAAAATAAGTGTTAAAATATATACCTGAAATTAAATTGGAGATAATATACCAAATAGTAACAAAAATTCTCCAAATTAATTGTAATACAAAGATAATAACATAGAGAAAATTCAGAAGCAAAAAATATATTTTTGTCATTTTTTAGGGTTTTTTTAGAATTTTATAAAGGTTTTAGGGGTTTTCTATTTTTAAAGTTTTATTTTATATTTTATATTTATTTTTGGTATGAAGTTGCAAAATACTTAGATAAATATAAAATATATATTTTTGGAATTTTTTAAAAAAAGTTTTGTATTTTTTATGGGTTTTATAATGCAAACAGGAGAAAAAATAGATGTTTTTGATTTTTTATAAATAATAAAAGACACAAAATGCAAAATAAAAATATGTTTGTGAAAGTATAATACCACAGGAACATAATGATATTTTTTAAGGATTTTTTTGAATAATATAGATGCATGAAATAAATAGAGATAATAAAGAGAAACTATACTCTTAGCAGGGATATTTTTGTAAATATCAGCAAACATGAGGCAAAATGCAATTTAACCACGAATATTATAACATGAAAAAATTGTTTCTGGACTAAATAACAATACCAAAAACCTTGGGGTCCAGTCGCAAAATCACCACCTCCAATATGGAAAGTTCAGGGGCCTTCCTATACATATTACACAAATATTATAAGGGCAAGAGAAGTTTAAGTTCTATATAATTTAAACAAAAACTTACGTGGGTAAAATCGCAAAATTCCCACACAAAGAGGCACGATCCGACGACTGTAGATGATCCACTAGATACGTGTCGCGCAACAGACGACCAATATCTGTTCGGAAAGGGAGGTCCACGATTAGATCAAGACAATGGTGCATCCGACGGCTGCTGCTTCTCAGGAAGATATGGGAAGATCCAACGGTGCTGGGGATATCTGGATGAACACTCGAAGAACTCAAGCTTGGTGAGTTTGAATCCGCCAAGACTCGAGTCTCCGTGCACCTAGAACCCCTCCGACGGTCCCTTTATGCTCTTGCAGTGATGGTGAATCTCCCAAGTGGCTCCAAATGCTCCAGGGAAGGCAGATTAATCCCCCTGGGGCTCATGCTTCGTCCGACCACCTGGAGAGGATGTTTTGGAGATATTCGAGACCTAGGTGCCTCCTTCAGGTTCTGCAAAGAAGTTTAAAGGCACGATAGAGAGAGGAGCAAGAAACCTAGCTATTATTGGTGAGTGAGTGGAGTGTGTGGAGTAGATGAAGGTGGCCAGAGCTCAAGCGCTCCAGCGAGGGTGTTTGATCGAAACTAGGGTAAAATCGATGATTACAATTGCAAAATAATGCACGTAAAATTTAACCGAAAGATAGAGAGAAGAAAGGAAGGAAGAAGAGGACCTCAACCAGCAGGAGAGCAGGGAGATGAAACTCACGGTGAGGTCTCACTAGAGGTATGGAACACGCTGCTACGTTGCCTTCCTCGTCCTAGCAACGGCTAGGCGAGACTCCTGTCACAGGACTCGACCCCAGGGATGCCAAAGGAGGAGAAAAAGCTACGTAAAAACAACTCAAAAAATTGGAGGAAGTTAGGTGAAGGGTATATGTACAGAAAGACGGCATGGATAGGGAGCGATATTCAACACAAAATCTAGGGCAAATCGAAGGTGATCTACCCCAAAAAACGTGTAGGCATGGATCATGGATGTACATAGATCAATTTTCATGAAGGGTAAACTCATCCTCGAGCAACAGATCATGCATGAAAATTGCGAGAAAAATGGGTCTTCATGATCTGTCAGAACGGTGGAGGTAACATACGTACAGTTGACATGGTTGTGAGAAGATCGAGATATATCCAGTAAATCGAAGATCTAATCCTCAATATAAAACATGGGCGCGTATGCTCAATGTATGAGGAAAAAAAGTCAAGAAGAGATCGAGGCATAATGGTGAAGGGATGCGAGCCCCAAAAATATGAAAAATGAGGCCAAAACGCAGGTCCAGAGGTCAAAGACCTGGGGTCTTGGAGTTAACCCCCGATCAACGGATGGCTTGTCCTGATTGGGCCACGACATCCGCAACAAGACAATAAATAAATAAAAGATTTGTAATTCAATCAAAAATAATAGATGATTTTATTAATTTTGGTTTTCCAGTAATAAACATTTATTATTTTATAAGGTATTTTGTTATGATTTTTATTTATTTTTTCACTGTCTAGAATTACAAGTTACCATTTTAAGGGCTATATATAGGTATATTTGTCTATATATTTCAATCTTTTATTTTATTTTTGTATTTTTTAAATTTTATTAATTAAATTTATTACTTTATATTGTAACTTAATTTTGTACATTTAAATATATTTTTATTTTATTTTTTCTGAAGTATTTTATATAATTAATTAAATAGATGTGTATTCTATATAGGTATAGATATAAGTATTTAGTCTATGTATTTTATACAAGTATTTTATTTTGATGATTTATTGATGTTTTATTCTAGTTTTAAATATATTATAAATAATATTTACAAAATTATAAAATTATAAAAATAATGAATAATGAATAAAATGAACATTTTAATCGGTACAAGTGTGCAATAGGGGTCCATAACCTAACTTTCAAACCGTAACTCCAAAAAATATGAAACCTCTTGCACTAAATAGCTTATTAAAAGTTATATACAATTAAAGATGATTTTGATATATTTTGAGTTTTTATTGGAGAGATATGGGTCATGGAAGTTGGGATTTTGGAATTTTATTCAGATCATATCTTTTTATCTGTATATTATTTTTGTATGAAACAATTTTTTTATATTTAATCATCTACAACTTCCTTGTACAAGTTTCTTTTATTTGAGATATAAAAAGTGGAACTAAAAATATATCCCAAAAATGAATAAGAATGAAATAAATAAATAAGGATTTTATTATATTTTGACCCCTTATCTCCCCTACTTTATTCCTTGTCGACCTAGCTATCGAGATGCCTAGGTCTCGAGATTTCAGTTCATAGAATATTTTAAATATTTTTTTCTTTTCTTTCTATATTCTATAATTTTAGCTTTAAAAAATGTATTTTATACACTATTTAGCCAATGATGCATGCATAATAAAATGCATGAATTAAGCCTATTTACACGCATTTACTAGGGTTTTTAAGGCCAAAACGATAGAATAAAGATGATGAAATAGAGATTCATCATTTCCCTATACTTTCCCTTTGCTAGTCCCTAGCAAACACTTAGGCAATAAGTGCAGAGAAGAAAAACAAAGAAAAGAAAAGGAAAAAAGATGGATTAAATTTAATTATCAAAATTGTCTTCACAAAATCAAAGTTTGGAGCTTAAGTAAGACCTATGGAATTTAAATACGGAAAGAACCTTAATGGGAATTGGATTTAAAATCCAACAGCATTCGAGAATCCCAAAACTCTGCTCAAATCTCCTCAATAGCCAGGTTAAAACACTTCAACCCATATGCAAACCCTTACGACTATGAATCTGACTCGTACAGTGTAAGTGATGGTGGCTCTCCCCAACTGAAATGACAAAGAGTCTAACTTCTCTAGTTTGACAACCCAATGATTCCCCAATCCAATAATTCATTCCTCGAGGAGCGGGGTATTCCCTTCTGTGTTCAAGTGACAACCAGCTCAAGAGGAGGGGGTGAAGAGAAGAATGGACGGTAGCCAGTGTAGCTACCTATCCAAGGATGCAGGACCAGGGTAGTCAAGTTATCCAGCTGCAGGCTCACATAATTTGACTTTGGAGCTCAAGCTTTCTTATTTACTATACAAATATATACACTCCAACAAGCATTTTACTATTATTTTTATCAGGCCTGTCCACTTTTTTGTGGAGGTTTTGCTCTTTGTTTTTTTTTTTGCTTTTTTTTAAAAACTATATACAACATCATTTACGTAAGGAGTTTTTCCTCTTGAGCCAGTAGACTATCCCTCTTTGGAAGCTTTATTGTAACCCACACTCTCCTGTATTCAAAATTCATCATTACCGGACGTGTTGGGGTGCACTTCCCTCCTTGGAGGAGGAAAATGTTTCCACTTGTGTGCATCTCATACTAGCATATCAAATCCCCTGACCACTCCAATTGAGTTGAGCCAAGTGAAAGGTACATGTGTCCAAGTTAGGCCATTATCGACAAGAGCCATGCATATACTTCGAAATACTCTACTTAGGCAGTCAAGAATCCATTGAACTAAGTCTTGTGATCCTCAAAGAATTAGGTCACCTAGACCTGAATTACATAAATTCCAATTCTTATAAGGTTCCTGTTAATTAGGTAGATTTACGGTCCAACCAAGCTCTAATCTTCGTATTTTACTTAGACTTGTTCAATTATCAAACTCAATCCGAAAAATGCTAATGCTATGCAAATGCTACGTAGGATGCAGAAAATCTTTTTGTGATTCAATTTTCAAATTGTTGAATTTTTTTATGGATTTCTGAAAAGATGATGCATATGCATTTCTGGATTTTTCAAAAGATATTTTGTGAAAGTTTTTAGATTTTTAATTTTGCAAATGTTTTTAGGATTTTTGAAAATAAAATATTTTGGATAAAAATTAGGTACAAATATTTACACGAGGATGCTTCTTATATTTACAAGAATTAGGTTTTTTAGGAATCATCAAAGGTTAAGTGCTCAATTTTATAGATATATATATAATGAATTTTGATGTGATGTATATTCCTCAAACTTATTTGAAAAGGTTTTTCAAACAATTTTTGAAAACGATAGTCCAAAATAATTTTTACAAACATTTTTTACAAACATGCACACATATTTGAAAATCATTTTGCAAAGGTTTTTCAAACAATATATATTGATTTTAAACGTATTTTTTAACCATTTTACAAATATTTGCAAATAGTTTTTCAAACATTTTTATTTCACACAAAGAAAATAATTTTTCAAACAAAAATGTTTTACAAGATTTGAAAGTATTGAACAAAATATTTTCCAAATAGTTTTCAAATGATTTTTAAAAAGGATTTTCAAACTATTTTTCAAACATTTTGCAAAAAAATATTTTCACCTGATTTATTAATCAGTATATACCAAAAGAATATGAGGAATAATGAACATCATTTATTAAGGTTTGTAATGAATTTTATAGTTAATTAGCCATTTTTATTAATAAAAATACGAAAGTAAAAGTTATGGCTAAAGTATATACAAAGTATATACAAACTCCCTATACTTAGCTTGAGCTATGTCCTCATAGATCAGAGAGAAAGAGAAGACTCGTACTAAGTATAGAAAAGCCTAAAGAATAAAGAACGAATAAATGAACGAATGAATAAGAAGTTGACCGTCCCCCTCCTATGTATTGCAGACTGTACACAAACAGGGAGGGTCAAGGGTAGGAATGAGCATATCATACTCCTTTCTCCTCCTGTACTTAGGGTAAGATATCCCTAAGTATAGACAAGAAGAGGAGACAATGGAGATGACCAAAGAATAGAAGAACTCGGGGTGCACGCCCCCTATACTTAGGATAAAGTACATCCTAAGTATAGAAAACTAACAAAAAGGGTGATACCTTTTCGGTATAAAAAGAAGATAGAAAAGGAAAAAGATGACGATGGAAGAAAATATAAGAGGGAGGATGTACATATCACTCCCCCTGTACTCAGGGTAAAAGAGACTCTAAGTATAGATAACAACAGGAGTGATGAAATGGAACGACGAATGAACACTCAACTCATCCACCTCCTTTCTTAGGACAAGATATGTCCTAAGAAAGGCACACACGATAATGGGGTGGTTAAGCAAAACAGAAGATAGACGGAGGCGAACAACAACGAATGTACAACAGAGATGGATGTACGAAGGACCAAGAAGGTCGAAAGCAAACCTTCTTACAGACCGATGAGGAATAGATCTGGTATGGTGCAAGTCGACATCAGGGTCCTCAGATGACACAAATCGATTAGGATCGACACAATGAAGATCCTCAATGGTCCTAGAGTGAAGAGGCATAGACGGGTGAATGGAAGTAGTATAGCTAGGTCCAACCTTGAGCGTCTTACAGATGTCATCGTGAGAAGGGACAAACTTATCATCGGAAGAAGTGTAGACAATGTCATCCTGCGAGGTGTCTCCTAGGTCAAAACCAAAAAGGAACAAACTCATCAGTGGAAATAGTCAAATCATGTTTGTCCTCAGGCAACTGGATTGTCTTTTTCATCAAAAGGCCCGAAGTCCTGGATAAAGGCAAAAGATCAAATTCATCCTTGTTATCATCAATATCTAAGTGGTCATGAGTGGACTCATCAGTGAAAGTAGTCAAGTCATGTCCATCCTGTCTAGTCTCTAAATCTACCCTTCGCTCAATGGTATCAATCGTGTAAATCCCGCGGATGTCATCAACACAATGCCAAGTCCCAGAAGAAGGAATTTCGAGGTCCATGCTTTCCAAGTCTTCCTCATTGGAGAGGAATTATGGGCTCTCAGTGGAATCCAACGTGCAGCAAAAGTCTCTGATCGTCTCATCAAGGTCATGGTCCTCAAGATCAGCCAAGATAGGTGTGGTCACATCAGGTGCAGGTTTCTGATCGGTAGTGGGTACAGTGATGACTACCTTGCTCTCGTCAGCATGACAGAGGCGAATCTCTCATGATCAATAATCAATAACGACCCTCGCAGAGGAGAGGAATGGTCATCCCAGGATGATTGGAGAGTGCTCCCAGTGGACGTCTCCATGGGCAATATGATAAAATCAACATGGTAGCTCATGCCCTGAATCGAGATGACAATGTTTTCAAGGATAACTTTCGGCCTCTTAATAGATCCATCATCAAACTATACTATCATCCTGGTTGTCTTGAGAGGCCCTAAAGGAAGAGACTATACCTGTGAGAAGGGTAATATGCTAATAGAAGCACCACTATCGAGGGGAGTGTGATCACAAGTATGGTTAGAGATGATGCAACTAATGAAAGGTGTGGTAGTGTCCCTCTTCCTAGGAATGGTGATCAGAATGTGACGTTCAGATCTGCTCCTCTGCTTTCTCTTCTTGGGAAGAGGAACATATAAAAGGGTCATGTCCTATTGAAGTGGGGCATGGATGATCTCATGAATGGTGGCCACCACTTCGGGTTCAGTCAATAAGTTTTTTATTTTTTGGACCTCTTCCACACAAGGGAGAAAGTTGGAAGTATCATAGACACGAGGAATGCCAAGAGTAGTCTATGCAATGTCATCCTCAAGGTCGAAGGTGGGACAAGATGTGAGAGATTGTGTGTCAAAGGATCTGGCAAGTGGAGTGGGCCCTCTCCTCACAGTCTGACTCAACCAAAGGTCTCCTGAAATATTTTTGGATTTTTAAAATTTTCTAACTTTTTTGTATTTTGGGTGACTGCAATCTCTCATGAAAATCCTCAAAAGAATCCATATCCTCAAATAGTGGAGCGACATTATGGTTCTTATTTAAACTAGTAAGATCATCAATCCTCGAGTTCATTTGCTCCATCATTTGGTTCAAGGTCTCAATCATGGAAATCATGAACGATGACTCCAACAGATCAGTATCGGGAGGATGTGAAGGAAAATGTAGAGGTGGAGAAGATGAGGGTAGATGTGGATAAAAATCCGATGCCTGAATCTGAGGCTTAGGTGGATAAGTACATAATTCAAGAGCAAAGTCCTCCTGGAAAAAGAGAGGTGGACCGACTAGAGTGAACGAAGGATCCGCAAAGTTCGGATAAAATACACTCTAGTCAACCATCTCAAAACAAAAGGAAAATGATCGGGAGAGCATGAAGGTCAAATCAAGAGAAGTGAGAAAGAGGTGCAAATGCATAGAGACGATCTAGAATGTACACAAACAAGTACAAACAAACTCACACAACACAAACCCTCAATTCACCTACTCAACTCGGTAGAGACTATGAAACACAGTCTTTTTATCTTGTCTGTTTTAGAGCAAGGTGAGAAGTCCAAAAGTTGCACAAACACTTAGGAGGCTTGATAGGATTTGGGCACTAGTCCTTATGGTGTGCGCGAGCAAGTAAAACGAAGACAATGAGGGGATTACTCGCCCCAAGACAAGATTTTTCTTTTTGATATTTTTAGGGTCAAGTAATATTAACAGTCCCAATTTTATTGGTCATCACTATTTTAGGTTTTTTAGTAAGAATGCACGAGCCTAACGAGGAGTCAATTTTACTTAATACTTAGGTTGGCAAAATCAGAAGTAGAGTGGTGGAAAAGTAATGCAAGCGACAAAAATGATGATGTATGTTAAGGCGTAAATGCTCATCTTGTCTCCAACATTCTACATGCAAAGATGCTCAGCAGAATTGAGACCTATACTATATGTAGATTCAAGCCGATGAAATGGCCCTAAGTTCAGGAATTTCTATTATCGTGATGAACCAATGCTAATGACTTAAAATAAAACCGAAGTGTCTGGTCTTAGAGTCTCGTCGATGCCCACAACAATGGATCCTGCAAGCGCTGTATGGAGAACTCTCACGGCGTGGGGTTTCGAGACTAAGTGAGAAGCAATTTAGATTTGACTAAGTCCAAACGATCTATAGGTATATGCAATGGTTATTAGGTGTTTGGACCTACTCTATCGTCAAGAAATCCTAAAGCTAACGGCTCAATTACATAAAAGAAAGAAAACAAAATCGAGAAACAAAGGAAAAAAAGCGATGAAAACCAACAAAACTGTGGTGAGCCCCAAAGTGAACAAACACTTGGAAATTGGGCCCGAGAGTCCAAAGTCCAGAGTATCTGTATTATTACAAAAATAGTGGTCTATCTCTCTCACTTAAATTTACACAAGTAATGAATACAACAATGAATGCTCAAATAATCGTCTTGAAAATTCCCTCCAAGTCCTTCTTGTTGCTAAGTCTAAGTCGCCTCACATGGGTGCATAGGAGCTCCAAAGAGGAGCTCCTCCCTCGATCCGTGTCCCTCGCAAAAAAATCAAACAAGAAGAGTGATTAAATAATTAAACAATAAGATCAAATAAATGAGAAAATAAATAAGGGAAAAATATAGACAAATAATCACACTAAAAAATGAATCTCAATCTAAACGTTGTTGCTCCTCAACAACGACACCGTTTGTTGAAGTGGATAATTGAGCGGTCTTTTGTATGACAAAAGGCGGGAACACAGTCGTCAAATCGATTGCACAAAATCCGAACTTCAGACAACAATTAACCCACACAGATAAATCAAGCAATGAAATAAATGCGGAGTTAAAATTTATTATAACTCTACAAAGATGTGTATAGTTCAAGTAATGTAGAGGTCGAACACAAGAAACAAACATGTAGATCAGGGCAAATTAATGCTAAAAAATTAATGTGATGTATTTGTCTATAAGTGTGCTATTTTTTATGGGTTTTTAATTGTATACTTTTTATTTAATTTTTGATTTTATATTATGATTTTTACTTTTCTGATTTTATATTTTCTTTTTATATTTTTTATATTTTCTTTTTTTCTTTTAAAATAAATATAAAACTATAAAAGAGTATATATATAAGTTAGGTAAGGGAGAAATAATATACATACAAGAATAGGTAAAAATAAGCAAAATACATGAAATAAAATATTTGTGGTTTTTTATAATTTTTTTACTATTTTTGTAATTTATAGCTAATTTTTCTAATTTTTATATATTTTTAAACCCAAAGAAACCCAAAATCAGGGTTAAAATATTTACATGAAATTAAATTGGAGATAAAAATATCAAATAGTAACCAAAATTTTCCAAATTAATTGTAATGCAAAGATAATAATATATAGAAAATTTAGAAATATAAAATATATATTTTTGATTTTTAAAGATTTTTTAGATTTTTTTAAAGGTTTTATGGAATTTTCTATTTTTAGAGTTTTCTTTTATATTTTTTAGTGATTTTTGGTATGGGGTTGCAAAAATACTTAGATAAATATAAAATATATATTTTTTGAAAAATGGTTTTGTATTTTTTATGGGTTTTATAATGCAAACAAGAGCACAAATAGATATTTTTGATTTTTTTATAAATAATGAAAGGACACAAAATGCAAAATAAAAATGTGTACGTGAAAGTACAATGCCACATGAATACAATGCTATTTTGTTAGGATTTTTTTGAATAATATAGATGCATGAATTAAATAGAGTCAACAAAGAGACTACACTCCTAACAGGGATTTTTTTAAACATAAGAAAACTTGGGGGACAAAAGGCAATTTAACCACAAATATTATAGCGTGTAAAATTTTTTGTGACTAAATGACAATACGAAACACCCTGGGGGTCCAACCGCAAAATTGCCACCCCATGTGATACGTCACGTGAGGTAACGTGGCTAGGACTGGAAAGTAAATATGGATAGTTCGGGGACCTTACTATAAATATTACACAAATATATAAGGGAAGGGGAAGTTTAAGTTCTATATAATAAAAACAAAAACTTGCGCGGGTGAAATCACAAAATACCCATACAAAGAGGCACGATTCGATCGCTGTAGACGATCCACTAGACATGTGTCGCACAACAAACGACCCATACTGGTTCAAAAATGCAGGGCCACAATTAGATCATTCGATGGGAATCAATAGTTAAGACGGTGGCTTATCCGATGACTGTTGCTTCTCTGGAAGATCAGGGAAGATCCAACAATGCTTGGGATATCTGGATGAACGCTTGAAGAACTCGATCTTGGCAAATTTGAATCTGCCAAGACTCAGGTCTCTGAGCATCTGGAACCCCTCCGGCAATCCCTTTATGCTCCTGTAGAGATGGTGAAGCTCCCAGGTGGCTCCAAATGCTTCGAGGAATGCGGATTAACCCTCCTGGGGCTCGTGCTTCATCATGCCACCTAGAGCGGAAGTTTTTGGCGATATTCAAAGGCCCATGTGCCTCCTTCAGGTTCTGCAAAGAAGTTTGAAGGCACGACAGAGAGAGGAGAAAAAAACCTGGCTATTATTGGCGAGTGAGTGGCATGTGTGGAGTAGATGAAGGTGGTCGGAGCTCAAGAGCTCCAGCGAGGGTGTTTGATCAAAACTAGGATAAAATCGGTGATTAAAATTTCAAAATAAAGCACACAAAATTAAACCTAAAGCTAAAGCGAAGAAAGGAAGGAAGAAGAGGACCTCAACCAGCTATAGAGCAGGGAGATGAACCTCATGGCGAGGTCTAGCTGAAGGTGTGGAACACGCTGCTACATTGCCTTCCTCGTCTTAGCAACGATGAGGCGAGACTCCTATCACAAGACTCGACCCCGGGGATGCCAAAGGAGGAGAGAAATCTAGGTGGAAACAACTCAAAAAATTGGAGGAAGTCGTGCGAAGGGTGCTTGTACAACAAGGTGGCGTGGATAGGGAGCGATATTCAACACAAAATCTAGGGCGTATCGAAGGCGATCTGCCCTAGGAAAGATGTAGGCGTGGGTCATGTATGTTCATAGATCAATTTTAATGAAGGTTCAACTCATCCTCGAGCAACATATCATGCATGAAATTGAGAGAAAAAGGGGTCTTCGTGATCTGTCAGAATGGTGGAGGCAGACGTACAGTTAATGAGGCAACAGGAAGATCAAGATATATCTAGCAAATCAACGGTCCAATCCTCGATATAAAACATGGGAGTGTATCCTTATGTATAAGGAAAAAAAGTCAAGAAGAGACCGAGGCGGAATGGTATAAGCTGCGATCCCCAAAAATCCGAGAAATGAGGCCAAAACACAGGTCCAACGGTCAAAGACCTGGGGTCATTGAATTGACCCCTGGTCAACGGATGGCGTGGCCTGATTGGGCCACGTCATCCGCAAAAAGACAGAAAATAAATAAAAGATTTGTAAATTCAAATAAAAATAATAGATGATTTTATTAATTTTAGGTTTTATAATAATAAATATTTATTATTTTATAAGGTATTTTATTATGATTTTTATTTATTATTTTCAAGGTTTAGAATTATAAGTTACCTTTTAAGGGCTATATATAGGTATATTTGTCTATATATTTCAATCTTTTATTTTTATTTTGTATTTTTTCATTTATTAATTAAATTTTTTATTTTAACTATTTATAAATTAAATTTATACACTTAAATATATATTAAATTTATTTTTCTGAAGTATTTTATACAATTAATTAAATAGATGTGTAATCTATATAGGTATAGATATAGGAATTTCATATATGTATTTTTTACAAGTAATTTATTTTAATACTTTATTGCTATTTTTATTCCAACTTTAATATTTAAATATATTATAATCAATATTTACAAAATTATAAAAATATAAAATTATAAAAATAATGAATAATTAATAAAATAAATATTTTAATTGGTACAAGTATACAATAAGGGTCCAAAACCTAACTTTCAAACTGTAGCTCTAAAAAATATGAAACCACATTCATTAAATTACTTATTAAAAGTTATATATAATTAAACTGATTTTGATATATTTTAAGTTTTTATTTGAGGGATATGGGTCTGGAAAGTTGGGATTTTGGAATTTTATTCAGATCATATCTTTTTATCCGTATACTATTTTTGTATGAAATCAATTTTGTATTTTTATATATTTAATTATCTAAACCTTTCATTTACAAAGTTTTTTTATTTGAGGTATAAAAAGTAGAAGTAAAAATAGGTCCTAAAAATGAATAAGAATGAATTAAATAAATAAGAATTTTATTGTATTTTGACCCCTTATCTCCCCCTACTTTATCCCTTGTCGACCTAGTCATCGAGATGCCTAGGTTTCGAGGTTTTGGGTCATAAAATATTTTCAATATTTAATTCCTTTTCTTTTCTTTACTCTATAATTTTGGCTTTAAAAACCGTATTTTATACACTATTTACACAAGGATGCATGAATGATAAAATGCATAAATTAAGCCTATTTACATGCATTTACTAGAATTTTTATGACCAAAATGATAGAATAAATATGATGAAATAGACATTCATCAGGTACCTATTATGTAAATTAATTATTCTTCATTTTAGATTAGAAAATGATATTCACAATAACATTTATTGCATAATGGCTCGTCGTGGGCTCACATGTCCAACAATCTCCCACTGGCCCAAAAAACCATTAATGGGATAATCATTAAACCCACATTCATGTGATAATCATAGGATATTTAGAAAAATAGCTAGGTAAGATGATCATTCGCTCTATTCCCGAGAGACTATGCCAAGTTTTTTCACGACACTTGCATATCCCCCAATAATAGTGCTCGAATCCAATGTGATTATTGCATCTTATGCAACCAATACTAAATTTTATCGGTTATAGGGTCCTTGAGACTACAACTCAATAATTTCTCTAGCCAATATATAATTTCTATTATCTGTGAACCCCCTCAGATCTGGGTGCCCGTTTACGCTGTATTCGCAATATTAGATTCATTGGCATCACATTAAATATATGAATTTATAGGAGTTTTTTGATGCTGCTTTGCCTTTGCATATGACATTCACATTCCACATTCATCAGATTCAAAACTGAGACAATTGCCACAAAAAAATTTTATTCCATCCATTTCCATAATATATACACATGTACATCAGAAGTTGACAGTTCATTCATACATGCATCCCAATATATATATATATATACAGAAGAGAAAAAGAAAAACTGAAATAAAAAGGAACATACCCTCCGGTATATACCCTATCGAATGGAATCATCAATAGCTGTTGAGCAGCATACTTTTTTCCTGCCAAAAAATGTTAGGAAAGAAGAGGCGTCAAGGGGCGCTGGTACCTCCCAAAAATTTATAAAAATAAATAGGCATTTAATATGTTCAAAAGCAAGCAAGTAGAAAGGCAGGAACAACTCAAATTTTTTTGTACTTACGTATATAAAAGGTTTTCAAGCTACTTGTAAACACCTCCCATGATCAGCCATTATCCCAACATTTCCCATATATAACATAATTATATTGTAATTGATTGATCATGAGTATGCATAAATTATTCATAGATCATGTTTGTGAATTTTGATGATGGAAAAGTTTGAGATTTGAAAAGGTTTCTTGATTTTATTTAGGTTCTCAAGTCTAGTAGATAGTCTATGGTCTTGGTCAGTGTGCAACCTCACACTATGACTCTAAGATATGGGGAATGCCTTAGGGTTGGGGTGCCTCCGTAGGCATGCGATGTTGTATAATGCATCCTAACTAAGTTCCCAACACGTCCACTAGCTTATAGGGATTTCGAATCAGATTATAGTCACTTCCAATCAACTCAATTTTAATTATAATTTCCTCCAAACCTCAACTGCAACTGTCTCAGATGTAACTGAATATGATTTAGATGTAGATATGGATGATGTGGGTGTAGAATCGCCAAGTCTGTTGGCGAAAGTAAACAAAACTCAAGCGGTGAGGTAGCCTACAAAAGGGCTCTTCCATCTTGCCCTCTAATTGGAAGTGTCGTCCAATAGAGGGAAAGGTCTACTCCAAAACTACACCCTAGAGACGGGTGAGACAGACTCTCCGGAAAAGTCACTTAAGAAAACGTCCCGACTAGTACAGGCAAACGAGCTCGCACGTAAAACTGAAAATCGAAGATCCTCCGCCTGGGTATCCTAAAACAAAAGGGGTCAACAGAACTGGTCAAAGTCGGGATGCCAACGAGGCGTAAAACTCTACGAGCTCACATAAAAACTGAGGAATGGACTGGGATCCTATACCCACGCACTTGGCGGCCGCTGCCCAAACTAGACTTCCTATCTCCTGCCCAGTTGAGGGTCTCCGCACCCTCGCACAATCAGGTGCAAAGGTCACCATGACCAACAAACTAAATTATAAGTCATTACTGATTCACGATCTTCATTTCTTGATTGTCAACTCATCTCTTTTCCAATACTTAGGTCAATTGTTTTTTTCCACCCCTCAAGATTCTCTTCAGCCTACAACAATTGTCAACATTCCTTGAGAAACAACAAAATCTTAGTGAGGAAACTTCTACCAACTATATGACAACTATTTGAGCCATTCCGTAAATTCGAATGGTTAGATCAATATCACGACCTAAGATTTCATTTATCATGAAAAGAGAACAATTATACTCAATACATTACCCTAGCATTTCAGTCCAAGTGATGGTTACTATGTACGAAAGATGTCTGCTTCAAAAGACAACTTGAAACGGTTCCAAATCACACAACTCATCACTGATTATTATACTTTAGATCTTATCTAATGTGCATTACCGGGATAAAATAATTTTTTCACAGTTTACTATATGAATAGCATTACTGATTTCTAAAAAAATCATAAAATAACATCACTGATTTCATTTACCTTGAATTCATATATTGCATTTGATCATGAAAATTCAACAATTGGTGTTCATGCTTAATGATTAGAAGTCCTTGTTAATTAGGGCAGCAATTGACATATTAGCCATTTTTTTCCATTTAGAACCAAAATCATGTTGATTGGTAGAATGAATATTGAAAATATCTCATTATAAAATAAGGATTTTGCTTTAGTGTCTATGAAATGGTTCGACATGATCGTTAAATCTGATAGAGTCTACTTTCTAAAGAGTACACTAGCAGACATTTTACTTAAATCTCTTTTTCGAGAAATCATTTTAATCCATTCGGAAACTGTAAATCAATTTGTGTATAAACAGAATAGGGTAATTGAAACACAGTCAGCCACATATTTAAATATTCTTTTCATGATTGAGGAGTATTGTCAAGGATCAATGGTCATCTCACATTACTTAGGTTTTCTGCTAATGAATTGGTATAAAGAGTATTGGCGATCTGCCGCTGACTGATATGCTTTGATCAATTCCATTCTAAGTATTTGGGTATAAAGAGCAAAGCTATTTCATGTTGACCATATATAACCATATGAATATTAAGTGAGGAGTAACTCCACATGTGTTTCATGGTTTCTCTACCAAAAGACTTTAAGGAAAGTAATTCCATTTGCAAAGCCTACTTACTATGACTACCGTAGATTTAATACCAAAGGTAAAAATTGTCACTGTCTGACAAATAAAATAAATTGCAAAAACATATGATAGCTATACATAAGATCCCAGGGCTGGACAATATTGAGAATAAAATGGCATGAATATAGCCTACATGATAATTACCTCGAACTACTACGTTGGTAGCTTCTTACCATCAATACCCCCAGCTTACAGTTTCTTAAATTTTCCCCTATATATGTTAATTGAGATCGACATTATATTGTCAACATTTAGGCTAACTGGATGAATCCATGGGGCCTACAAGAGAAGATTTAACTTGTTCATGCAGACACCAAGAAGGAAAGTAGAGTGTATACATGTATGACAGCAAGAGAAGGGGTAGGGAATGTACCTAGTTGAGTCTCAAATTTTGAAGAAGATTAACATGCATGACAAACAATTTGCTGTAGCAGCTCTTACTGTTGCTTTTGCAAAGAAATGAAGACTCCAAGCCTTGGATTTGGGGATCAAATTTTGGGCTCCAGCAAATATAAGAGTAGTATAAGGAAAGGAGAAAGTTTCAGCCTAAAATAGGGGGGCTGGAGATGTTCTCTGCGCTGGAATTGGAAAGGATTTTGGGTGAAAGAGAGAAAAATGAGGTGGGAAAGAAGATGGGTTTCGTTTCTTTTTAAGTAAATGGAAGAGATGGTTTTGATGCCAAATCGAGAGGAATACAAGGCCAAGTGGAAGTATTGCATTGGAAATTGGATTAGAATTTTTTTAGCACAATTTCCTGGAAAGCAGACCTGCTGCTTATATTATTTTTTATATTTTTTTCAACCGAGACTGTGTGGAAACTAAATAATAATTAATTTAATTGATAACATATTTATTTTTTTACTTTCTTTACTTAACAAACTTTAAAGTTGACCGTCCACGTATGTCAAGTTTCGGATTTTGATGCACGATATCTTCATTTGATCGTCTCTAGACGACGATCAAGATGATTATATATTTATATACTTTTGATCTATTTTTGAATACCCGCATTTTTAAGATATGATTTTGGTTCTAGGTTAATTTTTGTGAAATTAAAATACCAAATGATCTCCGATTGATGAACGGTCGATTTTGTTGATCTTGTTTCATCGAAACAGATCTAATGACGGTTTCGATTTGTTTTACAGTTTCTAAATTTGCATCGCGGCTTTTCCGCAACACGCATTATGATGCGATCGCATTTTGATCTAATTCACCTGAACGAATTTTGATTCAAGATCAGTTGATCGTTTTAAATTATTTAATAATGTCCGATAACTTTATTGGGTTAAACGGGCCCTAATCGGGTCGGACTCGGATTCAATTGGGAATCAGATGTTACAAATATAAAAACCTCAAAAGGAGTCTCGTCCTCAAGACTCGAGTTAAGGTCATTATGTATATTGAATTTCATATGGCCATAAGAACCACAAAGGGTTTTAAATCCATAAAAACCTTAAAGAGAAAACAAGCCATATATTTTCACATATATCTTATTACAAAAGCTTGTTTTGATTATTACCTCAGAAAAGCTATGGATGTCGTGCCCGCATGCCGGCTTCGGTCTCCCACGTCGCCTCTTCGACATCGTGTCAGTGCCATGGAACTTTGACCAATGGAATTTCTTTGTTGCGGAGCTTCTTCACAACGCTATCTAGTATCTGCACTTGCCTTTCTTCATAAGTCAAGTCTGGCTCCACGTCGAGATTCTCATAACTGATGATGTGTCGAGGATCATGTACATACTTCCTCAGGTTGGATACATGAAATACATCGTGAATGCCGAAAAGATGTTGAGGAAGGGTTACTCGGTATGCCACCTTTCCACTCTTGCAAGGATCTCGAATGGTCCAACATATCGTGGCACCAGCTTGCCACGAACACCAAATCTCTGAATTCCCTTCATGGGAGATACACAGAAAAATACCCAATCTCCAACCTATAATTTATAGGAATGTCGTTAGTATGAGATTAATTTGAACATATATAAGTCATAATTGAGTGGATGAAGAGAAAAGAATTGGATTACCTGAAATTCCAAATCTCTTCTCCGACGGTCTGCATAGATCTTCTAACGGCTTTGTGTTGTCTGAAGCCTCTGTCTCATTAGATCAACAACTCTCACAATCTCCTCAATAGATCTATGGAGTAGAGAGCATGATCACCTACCTCATGCCAACTGAGAGGTGTGAGGCATCTTCGCCCATATAGAGCTTCGAATGGTGCCATACCGATACTAGAATGATAGATATTGTTGTACGTGAATTCAACCAAAGGCAGATGGTCCTTCGAGGAACCTTTCCACTCCAAAGTGCAAGCGCGAAGTAAATCCTCGAGCATCTGTACGGTGCGCTCATTCTACCCATCTATCTGTGGATCACATCTTCAGCCCTGTCTGTAGTATTGACATGAACTGATGCCAATAATGCGATGTAAATCTCGAGTCCCTGTCAGACACCACCTCTCATGGTATACGATGCAGTCTGAAAATGTTATACACATATAGCTTGGCCAATGTGGATGGAGTGTAAGTCATGTTGACATGTATGAAGTGGGATGACTTGGTCAACCTATCAACAACGACCCAAATGAAATTATGACCACCCGGTGTCTTCGACAATCCCGTGACAAAAATGAAGTATAGGAACTCATTTAATCTTGAAAAGATAATGAGGAATCTGAAATTGGAAAATAAAAGGACAATTAAAGATGAAACACTAAAACCTTTTCAAATGAGTTTGAGGAAGGATTCCATGTGTCAGAGAAATCTGACAATGATCGAACTTCATGTGATGAAGCTTCTGAAGATCATAGCATGGATAGATGGATGATTAGCAATAAAATTCTAATGTAGACTTCATATACAAGTGTTGTATATAGAACCCCGAGGATCCACCTATATGGGTAAGACCTGTAAAGGTGTAAATGGTTCTTCAAGAGAAAGGGAACCTGATGAGAAGGTAGAGACCTTCAAAGCACGGTTCATAGCCATGAGCTACACACTGGAAGAGAAGACATTTCTTGCAATGAGACTTGCTCTTCGGTGACCATGCTTAAAATCATCGGAATATTGCTAACCTTGGCTGCACAACTTGACTATTGCATCTTCAAGATGTAAGTCAATATTGCATTCATCTATAAATACCTCTCTGAGGATATTCACATGAAGTAGCCCCAGGGCTTCATGGTTGAGGAAATCAAGGTGTGCAAGCTAAGGAATCCATCTAAGGACTCAAATAAGCTTCTTAAAGTTGGACCATAAGATATGATGAGATTATAAATGTTATAATTTCAGATAGAATCTTGATGAGCCATGTGAAGCTTAGTGGGAGTGCCTTTGTGTTCATCATGCTAAATGTAGATGATATTCTAATCATTTAAAATGATATAAGGATAATAATGAGTGTTTTATTATCTGGTTGTTCCATAACTTGAGATATGATCTCAAGTATACCTCTTGGATCTTAATTCTGAAGGTGTTCAGTAGCAAAGTGAAGAGGGTATTATGACTGTCACATTAGTAGTACACCTTGGGTATATTCCATTTTATGGAAAATTCCAAGAAAGGCTTCCATCCCTTAAGATATGGTACTGACCTATCTGAAGGGATAACACCTCAAAGAGTTGAGGAAGTAAATGCTAGAACTACTTGCACTTGTGCATTAGTTACGAGAAGCTGAGTGTATGCTAGATGTGTACAAAAGCCAGATATCTGCCATACATTAGTAGTAGTAAACTGTTACTAGTCCTACTATGGAGATAGAACACTTAATTGCAGTAACAACAAAATCTTCATAGATGACAAGATTTTTGAGATAGTGATATCAAAGTCTTATCTTCAAAAGCTTAAGACTTTATAGATAGAGATCTAAAAGGTCTTAACTGTGGATACCTTAAGAGATAGTGATCTCCAGAAATAAGGGTATTCTGATAAGGATTATGGAAATACTGGTTATGATAATTGTTAAGCTGTAGTGTCAAGGACACTATGACTAACAAAAATTGAGTATTGGTTGCATGAGATGCAACATTCGCATTAAATGCGAGCACTGTTACTCGGGATATGCAAGTGCTGCAAAAGGACTTGGCATAGTCTCGTGGGAACAGAGTGACTGATTAGCTTACCTAGCTATTTTCTAAATAGCCTATGATTGTCACATGAGTGCGGGTTTAAATGATAAGCCCATCAATGGCTCTTTGGGCTAGTGGGAGATTGTTGGAAATGCCAGCCCACGGCGAGCCATTATGCAATAAATGTTATTGCAAATATCAACCCCTGATCTGAAATAAAGAATGAATAATTTGCATAATAGGTCCCTTAGTACAATTAGGGTTATGTACCATGGCCATCTTGATAATCATACAGCTGTTGATTCAACTATTGAATCATAGAGGCTGGTGCTTGGATGAATATCTAAAGAGTTAGATTGAGGACTCATCAAGCACCGTTAAATGATTGTTAAGAGATGATCTCCAGCCTGAGTAGGAGATGGAAATCCTTATCTCTGAAGGCTGATATCTGACCGACCTCTTGATGCAGGTCCTCTGCATAGGAATAGAGATTCGGAGGTGTCAGATTAGTTAGGTCAAAGAGTTGACTTAACGAGATCGAGATAACCGAAGTCCTATATCATATGCTGTCATGATATAGGCACACATCCTCTGACCGGAGACAGATGTGTTACTATATGTCTGAGTATGTACATTTGGCAGACCAATAGGTTGATGACCTAACCAAGGTCTATACACCGACGCGTTGGTGTGCATGTAAGGGCATATGAGTAATACGATCTCTCAAAGGGATCATACATGTTCATTTACTGAGCCGGAAGACATGAGCTCACTCATGAGATATTGGGAAGAATCAAATTCCGTGCACGGTCATCTCGCTTTGGAAGCTTGACTGAATTTGTAGGTTTGATATATACTTTTGGAAAGTATATGATCAAGACCTAGGTATGATATATGCTTTTGGAAAGTATATGATCGATACCAACTTCCAACGATCGAATGAGAAACTTACTGATAAAACCATGAAGTAGACAGTGTAAAGTTTATCTAATACTTCGGGTTTAATCTGAGTCTTCCAGTATGCAGGATGTACATGTATTGGGAATACCTGAGGGTGATGTGATCATAAACGATTGTATAACCATGACGCTTCCATTCCTAGGGAGTGATGAAACGGGTCTGGATTTTAGTGACTCCTCTCAGTAGAGAAGTGATCTAATCTTGGTCCAAATGTTGGACATTGATCTGAATGTGATTCAGATACAATAAGAAGATTAGATTTGCGGTCTTGATTTAATCAAGCATCTATGGGAGGCCCGCGATCTGGATTTGAGATATGATCTCAATATCCAAGTCACTATACGTGTAACAATACAATCGCCCTATCCTTATCTCCAAGTATCTGCGGAGAAAGCGCATTATCCTTGAAAGAGTTCATGGATAATTCTATTATTGATATATGTATCCGAGCATTGAGAAAATGTGATTTAATTATCACGAGTAATATGAATTTGATTCATATTATAAAGAGAGTAATCTAAGATAATTAAATGTGATTTAATTATCAAAGACGAAAATAATTTGAATGTGATTCATATTATTTGGACACAAGAGAATAGAGATCCAAGATAAATAAATGTGATTTAATCATCATGGATATGAATAATGTGGATAGCAATATCCATATTAGTCATGTATATTATAAATGTGATTTATAATATAAGAGAGAGAGAGCTATTTGTAATTTACATTTGATAATTAAATGTTAATGTGAATTGGATTCACATTGGATATTAAATTGAAAATATAATTTACATTTTATTTTGGGTTGTGAATGTGATTCACAATTATTCAATGGCAAGATTGCAATATTCACAAAATAATTATGAATTATTTTGTAGAATAATTTACAACAATTGTTGTTGCAAATATTGGAGATATATGCAATCTTGGAGATTGCATTGGAATCTCCCTTTCCTAATAGGAGATGGGGGACGACCACTAATATGGAAGGGAGGAGCCTCCTTTCCATTACTTCCAATGTGGATTGATTTAATTTGGTGATTGAATTATGTTGATTTATCAATATAGATTTAATCTAAATTAAATTAATTGTTGTTGGTTTTTACCAACACAAATCTTAGCCATTAAAAGAAACACAATCAATGTGAACCATTGGATTTGTGTTGTCCCATGGATTGAGATCCATGGATCCCAAAACCCTATAAAGGAGAGGCACCCCATTGCTCTTCTTTACACAGAATGCTTGAGAAGCATATCTCTCTCTCTTTCTCTTTCCCTTCCTCTCATGGCCGTCCACCATGGATGCCCTAGAGAGGCTCTCCATCGCCGCGGCACCGTTGTTATGCTGCCCGATGTTTTGCTCGTGGAACTCCTTCTACTTCGGTGTGCCTTGCTCGTGAAGAAGACGTCGGATCTCGTGTGTCGAGATCAGGACATCCACCGTTTCGATCATCAACATGGATTGCGAGAAGCACACGATTCATCCCCGCGCTCGCAAACATCTCCTCCGACGGATCGGACTTGAGACAGGAGGTCTCTTCGTTTAGAGACTTGATCGCAACACACTTCGAGAGGTAATCCTAATACTTGTTTGTGGTTCAGACGAAACGATCCGAGAAGTGTTCTTGGATCATGTGGTTTTGTCGCATAAAAAACTATTAATTTCCGCTGCATAGAACAACTAGTGCGACTAGTCGTTCTTTGTCGTATCCGATACGACGATCACGCTTCCGTGATGCGCTTGAGGATCTAACCATATCCTTCAGAGCTTCCTTATCTCTCTCTAGTTGGGTTTTTATGCGGTCAGGCCCATGTTGAGCCCTCCCTTAGGATTAGGTTGCTCAATATTTATTCTGAATATCTCCCTTTTTTAAAAAAATTCTTTTATTTCTTTATTCTTTTATTTATGCACAAAAAAATGCTAATAATGCATATTTACACAATGCATGCTTTTTGACAATTATTGTTATTTACAGGAATATACATGTGTTTTGCATAGGTTTTGTAGCTAAAATAAAATAATAAAGAGTGATGAATGGGTATTCATCACCCCCATACTTAACTTTGCTAGTCCCTTAGAAAACACTTGTTTGAAAAAGAACTGAAAAAGAAGAAAGAAAAAGAAAAAGAGGAGAAAAATGCATGGATCAATGCTGATTATTAAACTTGCCTTCATTAAGTTGAAATATGGAGCTTGATCAGATCTTTGGATTATTAATGTGTCGAAACCTTATTTGGACTTAAGCTTAAAACTTAACAGCCTCTAAGTTCCACCAATCTATGGGCAAGACTCCTCAATAAACCAGATCAGAACAAGTCTACATACACAAACTCTAATGACCATGAATCTTTCCTTGTACGGTGTAAGTGATATGTAGCTCCCCACCTCAGAAGTAACAAAGAAACAACCTCCCCCAACCTGGTAACTCTAATGCCTCGGTCTAGCAACTCTTTCCTCGAGAAGCGGGATATTCCCTTCTAAGTTCAAGTGCAACTGGCTCAAGAAGAGGGGGAAGAAGAGAATGGACCATGACCAGCGTAGCCATGTATCCTTGGGAGCTCTAACCAGTGTAGCTGAGTCTCCCGCTGCAAGCTTCATGAGATGGAACATGTATACCATAAGCTTTTGCTTTATTTGACTATGTACACTCCGGTGGGATTTTTAAATTTTCAATCCGACCCACCACTTTTTTTGGAGTTCTTTTCTTTTTGCACATTTTTTTCATGTGCATTTGTACAACATATCTACATGGTGCCGCATATATACAAGGAGTTTTTCCTCTTGAGCCAGTAGACTATCCCTCTTTTGAAGCTTTATTGCAACCCACGGCTTCTGTCTTTAGACTTCATAACCACCAGACCAAGTTGAGACGCACTTCCTTCACTAGAAGAAGAAGAGAGGTTCCGCCTAGAAGTACTACCCTCATATGCTACCCCAAGCCAAAAGAAACTGCCTCCTCACCACCTCATCCGTGGAGAGCTATGTATAAGGTGCTGGTGCAAGTAAAGCCATTGTCTTTGAGAGTCATGCGTGTGTTGTTAAGTGCTCTACTTAGGCTCATCAAGATGACATATGCTCATAGCCTAGTGGACTCAAAGAATTAAGTCACCATGGACCTGAAAAGCCTTAACCCTAAGCCCTATAAGGTTCCTCTTATTGTTAGGTGGATTAAGATCTTAATCAAGCTCCATTTTTCAATTTAATTCAAGGCTAGTTTAAATGTCAACTATAATCCAGGAAAAACTATACAAATATTTACAAAGATGCTATTTACAAATATTTACACTTGTGCAAAATTTTTGAAAAATGTTTTAAAACCATGAATGTATGCATGAATGCAAGTTTTGCAAAATATTTACACAAATTTACACAAGATTTTTGCAAACTTTTGATTTTCGAAACATTTTGGAAAAATTTTGTACTATATACATAATTTTGATATACACATATTTACACAATCTTTACAAAAAAAGTTTTTGAAAACATTTTTACAAAAATAATTTGTACAATAGCTATGTATGTGCAATAAAAGAATGTTTATTTACAAGGAAGAAAATTTTTAAATTTTTATGGATTTTTGGATTTTTGGCCATTTTTATTTATTAACACACTCACACAAAGTACGAGTTATGGCTAAAGTATATATGAAATATATACAAAGCCCCCTATACTTAGCTCGAACGATGTCCTCAAAGTGATCATGAGCGATGAAGAAGACATAACTCGTGCTTAATATGGGGAAGTGAAAAGGAATGGATATATACAAAGAAGAATCAAAGATTAGAATGAAGAGAACTCAGTGTGTCCCCCTATACTTAGGATCAAGTAATCCTAAGTATAGCAAGCTGTACATGAAGGGAAATCCGAGTGAAGGATGTACATGTTCTACCCCCCTATACATAGGGTGAAATATCCCTAAGTATAGGTAGCAAAACAGGGGTAGAAAGAATCAGAAGAATACCCGAGGGTCCTACATCCCCCCTATACTTAGGGTAAAGTACATCCTAAGTATAGCAAAATCATAAGATGAGAAAAGGGATGTGGACTAAAGAATAGAGTGATATGGACAACTGGATCTATACAAGTCAGAAGAACAGTGATAATCAGGCGTGAGATGCAATAGATGTGAGTCAAGAGACCACATCTCACGCAAAGTGAATAGGGGCAACATCAACGACCCGCGACTCATGATCTAGATATGGCTTGAGCCGCTGGCCGTTCACTCGAAAGGTAGTCTCAGAAGACAACTCAGATATGTCAATACTCCCATTGTCGTGTACCTTTCTCACCAAATACTGTCCCTTCCATATGCTCTGCAGCTTCCCTGGGAATTATCTAAGCCTAGCATCGAACAACCATACTCTCTGTCCTGGCTCAAACTGCTTGTGGCTGATATGAGAATCATGCCACTCCTTCACTCTCTCCTTATAATGTAGGCTGTTTGAAAAGGTGGTATCACGAAGCTCCTCCAGGGTTGATAACTCTACCCTCCTCTGGTCTCCTACATTCTCTGGATCCAAAAGTATATCAGTGACTGCCCAAAGTGACCTATGTCTCAGCTCAACAGGTAAATGGCACGCCTTGCCACAAACGAGGCGAAAGGGAGATGTACCCAAAGGAGTCTTGAAAGACATTCGATATGACCATAAGACCGAGTCCAAAAGCTGGGACCAATCCTTTCGGTCAGGGCGGACGACTTTCTGCAATATAGTCTTGATCTCCCAGTTCGACACTTCAGCAAGACCATTCGTCTGAGGGTGGTATGGAGTGGCAACTCGATGGTCTATGCTGAACTCGCTAGCAAGGGCCTTTACCTTGTCGTTGACGAAATGAGACCCCCCGTCAGATATCAACACTCTAGGCACCCCGAACCGTGAAATGATATTCCTCCTTAAGAATCAGCAAACAGTCCTAGCATCTGCAGTTCGGGCGGGGATGGCCTCAACCCAACGACTCACATAATCCACGGCCAACAGAATGTACTCGAATCCCTGACTCTTTGGGAATGGACCCATGAAATCGATGCCCCATGCGTCAAAAACCTCGCAGGAGTGTATGGTCTGCATCGGCATCATATCAAGCTGTCCACAAGTTCCCATCCTCTGACAGTCAGTACACCTCTTCACGAACTCATCAGAGTCCTTGAAGAGAGTAGGCTACCATAGGCCGGATTGGAGCACTTTCTGTGTCGTTCTCCTCCCTGAGTGATGTCCTCCTGCCTCCAGCTTGTGGCTGTAAGTAAGGACGCTGTGGTGCTCCTCCTGAGGAATGCACCTACGCCAGATACTATCCCCTCCCTCATGGTAAAGGATGGGATCCTCCCAATGGTAAAACTTGGCCTTCACGAGGAAGGTCTGAAGTTTCTGCCTGGGCCAATCTTGTGGAACTTTCTTGGCAACAAGATAGTTCACAATATCAGCATACCATGGGAGCGAGGCGATATCAAGGATCGTCTCATCTGGGAAGGTCTCACAAATAGGGTCAATCTGCTCAGAATCCTCAAGATACTCCAATCGGGAGAGATGATCCGCCACCACATTCTTGAC
Source organism: Ottelia alismoides (assembly GCA_037367405.1). Taxonomy (NCBI): domain Eukaryota; kingdom Viridiplantae; phylum Streptophyta; class Magnoliopsida; order Alismatales; family Hydrocharitaceae; genus Ottelia; species Ottelia alismoides. The sequence continues at coordinate 748,588 of JAZKJV010003557.1, read as the reverse complement.
TCCAGGCTTATCCTTAATCTCTATATCAAACTCCTGGAGTAGAAGGATCCATCTGGTCAATCTAGCTTTGGCATCCTTCTTTTCCATGAGGTACCTGAGTGGCGGTATGATCAGTGAAGATGGTCACTCTAGATCCGATAATGTACGATCTGAACTTATCTAGGGTAAAAACTACAGCTAGCATCTCCTTCTCAGTGACAGTGTAGTTCCGCTGCACGACATCCAATGTACGGCTAGCGTAGTGAATAGCAAATGGGACTCCATACCTCCTCTGTCCTAGCATGGCCCCCATGGTAAAATCGGAGGCATCCGTCATGATCTCAAATGGGAGAGACCAATCGGGTGGCTGCAGGACAGGAGCCTCTATCACACATCTCTTAAGAGTCTCGAACGACGAAAGACACTTGTCATCGACAAGGAACTCGGTGTCTTTTGTCAGCAGATCAGTCAATGGCTGGGCAATCCTATTGAAATCATGAATGAACCGTCGGTAGAAACCGACGTGCCCCAGAAAAGACCGTAACTGCCGCAAGTTGGACGGTGGATTGAGTTTGCTAATGACATCTACCTTGGCCGGATCAACCTCCATGCCCTTGTTGGAGATGATGTGGCCAAGCACCATCCCTTGAGTCACCATGAAGTGACTCTTCTCCCAAGATAATACCAGGCGAACCTCAATGCATCATTGAAAGACTCGGTCCAGGCAGTCAAGACAAGAATCGAATCCGTCGCTGTAAACTGAGAAATCATCCATGAAGACCTCCAAGCACTACCCCACCATGTCCGAAAAGATAGGACAACATGCATCTCTAAAAAGTCGCAGGGGCATTGCATAGCCCAAATGGCATGCGTCTGAAGGCATATGTGCCGAAGGGACAGGTGAATGTAGTCTTGTCCTGGTCCTCGGGTGCTATGGCCACCTGATTATAGCCGGAGTACCCATCCAAAAAGCAGTAATGGCTCTTCCCTGCCAGTCTCTCAATGATCTTATCTATAAAGGGCAAGGGAAATGATCCTTCTTGGTGGCCTGGTTGAGTCATCTGTAATCCACGCAGACCCGCCAAGAAGTGGGTACCCGGGTAGCAATCTCCTCTCCGGACTCCCTAACCACTATAGTGATGCCCATCTTCTTGGGCACCACATGTAACAGACTGACCCACTTGGAGTCAGAGATGGGGTACATAAAATCGACGCTCCACCACTTCGAGATCTCCTTCATGATAACCTCTCTAAGATTCGGGTTCAGTCGCCGCTGGAACTCACGCGATGGCTTTTCCTCATCCTCGAGATAGATGTGGTGAGAGCACAAAACCAGACTGATCCCCTGGAGATCTTCTACACTCCATCCTATCGCCTTGCGGTTCTTTTCAAGAACCCCCATCAGACGAGATTCTTGCTCTCCAGTCAAATCAGCGGAGATAATGACTGGGTACATCTCATGCTCACCCGCAAGGAACCTATACTTCAACGATACAGGTAGTGGCTTCAGCTCTAGACAAGTCGGTGCTGGCAAATCTGGCTTCTGAAGAATCCGAGTGTATGCTGCCAAATCTACTCAGGAAAATGAGAACTCTCTCTCGTAAACTAGATCTGGAGAAGGCTGCTCAACTGGATTGTATCTACTCTGCATGGCATCAACCTCCTCCCTAGCTGCAGGCTCAGAAGAAGTCAGATATGGTATACGATCATCAACTCTACCCAATCAAAATCTGACTCCGAGGGATCTGTATCATCACAAAACATCTCTGTCTCACGGTCGAGAACTGAATCTGCTGATTGAAAAGTATCCTGGACCAAGGATGTGCTCTCCAAGCTCTCCTCTGCTGGCATCTCTGCATCAACGGTCTCTGAAGGTGAGATGATAGCCTATGCGTCTAGACTGCCCAAACTGCCTCGTCATCTGTGATCACAAAGTCACAGTCCTGGTGGATGTCTGGCCCTGCATCTGTCATCTGCTCTGAATCGGAAGTAGTCTCTGAGCGAGCTGAATCTCTGATGTCCTCGACTGTCTCTATTTGTACGCTCTCGCCCTCGACGCGAAAGTATACCTTCCCGCTGTCTTGGTCGGTCACTGCCTTGGCCGTGGCCATGAACGGGCGACCTAGAATGGGTCTGGGTTGCTGAAGCATGAAAGAATCGATACATACATCATCATACACCACAAGTAGATCAGAATAAAATAAACCCTTTCCTTTATTGCCAGATAAGTCCTGAGATACAAGAACATACGGAAAGACTACAGGACTCGCAGAAGTAGAAATGGTGGCATCAGCACCACCCTCGGCATGTCGACTTGCGGCATCAATACCACGCTCTAGCTCGGCAACCATGGTGGCATCAGTACCACCTCCTCCATCTGGTGAAATGATGGCCTCAGTATCGCTGGTGGGATCAACATCCATGGTGGCATCAATACCACCGTCATCATCTCTAGCGGCATCAGAACCGCTCTCCTCCTTTCCTGGCGCTCTGGAAGTGGCCTGGGGGTGTCGCTCAGACGAGGCGCCGCCTGCTAGCATCCTACCGCTCCTAAGTGTGACAAAGTCAGTATCAAAAAGATAGGTAGACATATCACCAAAAGCATCACTAGGAGTGGCATACTCTGTGAAATCTACCTGCTCAGACTTCCTCTTCAGATTGTTCAAGTTTGGCTCAATCTGGGAAGGGATGGCGGCCTTCCCTCTCACAATCTCCCGCATCTCCTGGCGGAACTCGTCCATCTCACGTCTGAAAGTAGCCTGTTGATCGCTAAGGAGGCGAGCTATGTCGTCCAAGGCGGGGTTCTCATAGGATGGCCCATGAGAATGTGACGGGTAGCGTCGCTGGTAGTGAGGCTGCTGCTGTGGCTGGTGCTGCGGGTGAGAGGGGTACTGCTAGGGATGATACTGCTGCTGCTGAGGCTGCTCTCGCCTCCAAGACTGTCCCTGCTAATAGGGACGAGGACCATATTGTGAGGACTGTTGCTGCTGCTGGTGTACTGGGGGCTGCTGCTGCTGGTGATCTCTCTGATAGCCGTACTGGCCACCCTGACCTGAAGGCTGCTGTTGGGAGTGGCACCTCCGGCCGACCAACAGAATTCGGGATGGTCTCATCGGATACCGGGCTGGGATCGGTCGTGCCAAATCCCGTTGACGTCCATCAATGGCTCAGGCTTGTAAGAGAGGGGCAGGAGTACTACCAGAGGCTGATCCGGCAGGTAGACCACCATCTGTGTGTCAGGCGATGGTGGTGACTGGTATGAGGGCTACGACTGCTGGTACGGCTCCACTTGTATAAGGTGAACCTGTATAGGCTACTGGTTGCTGGAGCGTTGGGACGAGCTGCCGGTGCTACTCGGATCGCCTCGTGCCTGAAGACGGGGCTGGGAAGCCGTCTGTGACTCCTGGAGACACATGAGTTGTGTCTTCAGGTCACTCAGAGTATGTGCCATCTACTCCATCTACGCGATACCCTGGCACTTCTTCTTCTCTATGATCTCCATCCGATCCAGCTTCTCGCGGATGATGCCCATGTCAGCGGCTGTGGACTCGGTTTGTGCTGCTGCCGCTGACGAAGTGGATGGACCGGCGTCTTCTCGTGCTATCCTCTGATACTACACGGACTGTGGCTGGGGGCGTCCCTGTGTGTAGAGTCGGGTCTGCGACATCACATTGTAGTTCTCGAACATGTCCTCGTAGATGGCTCAGACCTGGTCATGATCCTTAGCGAAGTAGGACCCGCCACAAGAAGCATTCACTAGGCCCTGCAACTCTGGTGTCAACCCGCAAAAGAAGCTCTGAACAAGGTTCGACTTCGAGATGTCGTGGTACGGGCATCTGTCGGTAAGCTCTCTAAACCTCTCCCATGCCTCGTGAAACTGCTCATTGGGGAGCATGGAGAAGTTGCTGATCAGGGCCCTCGCTGTGTTCGTCCGCCCGAGTGGATAGTACTTGTTCAAGTACTCGGTGCGGAGTTGCTCCCAGGTATATACGAACTTCCCCAAGTGCTTCAGCCAGGTGGCTGCTCTATCGGCTAGTGAGAAGGGGAAGGCAATCATACGTATGGTGTCCTCGTCCACCTGTCTGTTGTGGACTATGCTGCAGATCATCAGAAACTCCTGAAGGTAGAGATGGGGCTCCTCAGTAGCCTGCCCATGGAACCAGGGGAGAAGCTGCAAGGTGTTCGGGGGGAACTTGAAGTCCCCCACGATAGCTGGAAGAACCACCCAACGATGCGTCAAAGTCGATCCGGGGTTGTGCAACTCCCGCATCGGTCTCGGAGGCTCTGCTGCTGCTGCGACTGCTGCCGCACCATCGTGTCTGTCCTCGCGCTTCTTGCGATCGTCTCTCATCTTCTCCATCTCTCTCCTCATCTCAATCATAAATGCTCCCTGATCCCTCAACTGCTGCTGAACTGAGTCAAGGGAGGCGATCAGGGTGGAGTTGATCGCACCCTGGTCCAGGACAAAAGTCTGCTCTCCTCTAGGACCTCCGGTGCGATCCTCGCTGCTGCCGGCCATGGTCTCTGCAAAGGGAAAAGACCCAAACTCAGGTGCCGATAAATCATCTGACTGTGGTCTCTCATCTGGCACTAGACTCTCAAGGATGGTAGAAGGGTGGTAGAGGGGGAACAGGGCGGATTCGAACTCAGGTTCGGCGAGCGGGTCTAAGCTCTCACGAACCGACCTAGATGAGTGGGCTGGAGTGCTGAAAAGTGGTGCAACCAGAGGCTACCTAAGAGACCTCCTACCCATCATCGTGATCTGGCGAGTCTGGTGGATGGGATCTGGTAACAAATATGATCAGCAAGCAAACCCCGGATTCCAATCAACGCGACCTCCTACTCAACGCGAGCTGAAGACCGTAACAGTTCAGTCGATTATCTTGTCTGTTTTTATTAGGTGATCAAGTCAAGATAGCAGAGAGGTTACGTAACCTGTTGGGAATCCAATCCGCCGAATCTACTGTCCCGTATAAAAGGCCGATAGTCTGATCAGGGCTCGGATACAACTTTATCCTAGTGTGCGGGTCACTCTCTCACTCAAGCAAACCAGACAATGAGGGGTTTACTCTCCCCAAGACAAATTTTTAGGTGGAGTGTCTTTTAGGGTAAAGTTGAGTTAGCAGTCCCAATTTTATAGTTTTTCTTTTTATGTATTTTTCAATATCAAACAATCGACTAACAAATTTTTCGGTTCTCCTGATTATTTTAATCCAAAACAGGGGGAGAAGACGACAAAGCCGATGCACGAAAATCAATGATGCATGCAGAGTAAGAGATGCGTACCTGACTCCAGCAGTCTACACGCAAAAATGATCCGCGCATAATTTAAAGACTGAAATAAAACTACCTAAATGATACATGCGGAAATCCGAGCCCAAAGCAAGCAGTTCTACTCGAAAGAACGGCTAGTGGACCACCAACCTTCAATCTAAGAGTCCGATCTAGGCTCACCCCTCCTCTTCTCGACAAATCGAGTTCAGGAGAAGCGCTTGACAGGGAGGGCTCGCGGCACGTAGGCTCGAAGGTAGTGGATCGACTATTTTTTTTAGATTTTTATTATTGGTCTAATTAATCGATCTATAGGTACATGCAAAGTTACTAATGTGTGTGGACCTACTTATTTACGTCACAGTCAAGCAAAAATCCTAAGGCTAGGGGCTGAAAACCGTGAGAATCAGAAAGGCAGGAAATAAACGGTAAAGAAAACATGAAAACCGCAAAAACCGCGAAAAAGCCGAGGGGTCCCCTGAGCACACCGGTGCTCGGCGAAACAGACCCCGAAAGTCTAAGTCTCTGAAAGTTCTTTCTCTATATTATTACAACTCAAATAATCAGACTGGAAATAAATTTAAACTAATCTACGACTAATCTAACTAGTCTACGCTACTTTGCCGCTATTCCGCGACTCCTACACTCCTGCTCGGCTCCTTGTGCTCTCCCGCAGCTTTGTAAAGAAGAGAGCCGCCTCCGACTCTCCCGGTTGCGTCAGCTTCCGAAGAAGCTGCTTCGATCCTCAGGCCCTCGCAAGAAAACAAACAGAGAGTGGTCAGACCAGATAAATGTATAAACATGTCATAAAAATATATACAGAAAATCTATACAGAAAACCGCGAAAAATAAAAGCCGCAGAAAAGTCAAAAGCGACTACTAAGCCGTGCTCGCCGACAACGACGCCATTCTGATGAGCCGCCCGATAGACTAAGGTAAAGTATCTCACTCAGGTCATTGTGACCTCAGTCACTCGGGACTCAGAGCTCAATCAAGAAAAAGAATCAGACCAGCAATCAGAGATAAAAATCGATAAAAATCAAAATAGCGGTCTCGCTATTATATTAACCTGGTATAGCTCCCACGGTCGGTCTCGAGGAGCATGAATTGGCCTTGTGGCCTACGAAGTAGTCTAAAAATGAAGAAAATATAAACAAATATTTTTTGGTGGTTTTTAATATTTTTATATTTTTTGAGATTTTTGGTAATAAGGAAAAATAATAAAAAGGCAACTACAAGCACATTCAACCAATTATTTAAATACTAAAAAATGGTCCAAAAATTCAAACACAAATATTTTTATGTTTTTACATGTTTTTACTGTTTTTGGTGAATTTTTGAGAATTTTATGGTTTTTATATATTTTTCTTAAAATGAAAGAAGGCAAAAATAATGGCAAACTGTCCAGTCAGGATTGGAGGACCAAAATAAAATATAAAATGGTCTTGTCAAAGCTTGAAGGTATTTTTCATGAGAAGTATAAACAATAAGGAAAATTCAGAAGAAAAGTTTATGAATATTTGAATTTTCTATGATTTTTTAGAATTGTTATTAGTTTTTAAGGGTTTTCAATTTTTAGGGTTTTTATAAATCCAAAAATAGTCAAAATTGCATAGAAAATAAAATACAGCAAATCTAACAACTCTTAATTTTTTTAGAATTTATAAAAAAGTTTTTGTATTTTTTTTATGATTTTATAATCTGAACAGGGGTAAAAATGAAGGTTTTTGAATTTGTAAAAATATTAAAAAGCCTAAAAAATGCACCAAATTTTTAGTGAAAATTTTACACAGTGGCAGGAGCCACATGTCCAATTTTCACGAAATTTGGACTTAATTTGATATTTTATTAAAATCAAACAACAAGGCATATTGCATAGGGACCCAAATGCAAGGAAAATAAGTTCCAGGGTTTGAAATATCACAAAGTCAAGAAACTGGGGGTCCCTCGTGGAAAAATTCCAAGATCCCACGTAAGGCACGAGTACTGGGCACGGAGGGACCAATGTGCAAGAAAAATAAGTTCCAAGGGCTTATTAGCAACAGGTGCTAAAGGCCTAGGGAGCTATTTGCAAATAATCCAAAGTATTCGGCACATGTCAACTAAAAACACTCACAGGGGAATGGATGCAAATAATGAAAACTAAATTTCATTCCATAACTCCTTAAAACATCAACCCATACATTGCAAATTCACCAAGAAAATCACGTGACGATGCACGTGTTCCACGTAGGCAAGGGTATAAATGCAAATAAAATAAGCACGCGGTCCTAAGTGCAATTGTTTCAGAATGAAAACAACTGCAAGAAATATTTACAGGACTAGAACGTAAATGACAAAGCAAGAGGGGCCTAAGAGTAAATTACCCCTATTTATTATCCGAGGGCTGAGGGAAGGCCACGTGGCTCATCTGACGGTGTAGAGACACTGGCACCCCCTCGATGAACCCTGGCTCTGATCCAACGGATGGAGGCTTGCCACGTATATGATCGGACGGTGGAGATGCGCTGCAGCTAACCCTCGTTGGCTCGGACGGTCCAGATTGAGCTTCCAAATGATCTGACGGTGACGACTGCTCCTCAAATGAATGGATCGGATCCAAAATGGAGCTGCAGGGCTGAACGGATGGCTCTGGAGGATGATCCAAGAACAGGTGGCCGACGAAGTTCGCTGGTCCAGTACTCGCGCTGGGCTCCTCCTCGGCTGCTGCTGAGGTGCGGAATAGATCCACCTTGATGTTCCGCAGCTGATGCACCTCTCCGATGAGGCCGGGAAGCTCCGAGGAACTCCGGCGAAGATGGCGGAGCTTGGGCTCCTGTGCTCGAGATGTGGATCTCCAGATGAGGTCTCTTTGACCTGAAAAGCGACACAGAAAGCGCGCTGGGTCGAGGGCAAAGTGCCTCGACCCTGTAAGGAGCAAAATGGGTGCGTGGGTGAAGTGGGGCGGAGACCTCCGGTGAAGCGTCGGTGAGGGAGGTCGGGACACCTGCTCCGGGGCGAGAAAAGGGGGTGTGAGTGGGTGTAGAACGTGAAGAGGAGTCTTGCGAAGGTCTGGGTGTCGTCCGATGATCGAGTCGAAACGTAGGGTGATGTGAATTGATCGGAGACGGCGGAAGATGGATTGGGCGAAATCCGAAATTAGAGAAATATGGAAAGAATTTAGGGAACCTGATGGACGTGGACGACTGGGAATGAGCTCCTGGAGCTCTGGTCTTCGCCTCGAGGGTCGTCGATGTCCCGAGGCTCAGGCGCAGCTCTGGGCGGCGCACGACGGCGAAATGCTGCCGGATCAGTGACGCGGGTGGTCCTCTCCTCTCTTCGACACCGCCTATCTGAAGTTGTCACTCTAACGATCAAGGTGGAGGTCACTGGAATAAGGGGCAGCGCCAAAGATGAGTGAAAAGGCATGACGGAGCTCAGCTAAATAGTTCTAGGGGTTCGAGAAGAATGGGAGTCGAACACGAACGTCGAGGCACGGACCCCTAAGATCCACCCTGGGCGTGGCTCTTGGATCTGCAAGGAAGGATTAGGACCCGGGGTTTAGGGTTTTAGTGATCAGATCAAGCGAGGAAAATAGGGCGAAGTCGGGTCCGGCGTTGGATCCGCTGGGGAAGAAGGTCCATGGGGTAAGTTGACCGGGGGTCAACATCCACCGTGGACCAATCAGATTATTCCGATTTTAATTTATTTGGAAATTCATTTAAAAATAGTAAATGACTTATTTTCGAAAAACTCCAAACATAAAAATTGTTTATTTATTTTCAAACTATTTTTTTAGTGATTTTTATTATTTTTTTGAAATATAATTAGGTATTTACAAAATATTATTATTATATACATGTATATACATATGTATTTTTGATTTTTGATTTTTAATTATTTATTTTTATCCAAATTATTCCAATTTTATATTTGATTTATTTATAGGGTAGAATTTGGAATAATATGCTATTTTTATTTTATTTTTATTAATTATTTACAAGGGTGAAATAAATAGTTTTATTTATATACATATATGGTATATATACAAGGTGGCTATTTGGTTTTTATTTTATTTATTTTTATTTTTATTTTATTTTTGTGATTTTTATTTTATTTATATACATTATGGAATATGGGATGAAAAAATATTTTTATTGAATTTTTATTTATTTATTTACAAAGAGAAATAAATAAAGATGTCGTTTTATGTACATGGTGTATATACAATGATGAAGGGGTTTTTAGTTTCTTTTTAAATTTCTCATTTTTGTTTTAATTTTATATTTACAAATATATACATATTTACACAAATATATTTTTGTTTTATTAGAGGAAAATATTTTTTATTATTTATAGGTATATGTACACATGTGAGCTTCCTTATCTCTCTCTACTTTGGTTTTTATGCGGTCAGGCCCATGCTGAGCCCTCCCTTGGGATTAGGTTGCTCAGTATTTATTCTAAATATCTCCCTCTTTTTCTTTTATTTCTTTATTATTTTATTTATGCACAAAAACACACTAATAATGCATATTTACACAATGCATGCTTTTTGACAATTATTGTTATTTACAGGAATATACATGTGTTTTGCAAAGGTTTTGTAGCTAAAATAAAAGAACAAAGAGTGATGAATGGGTATTCATCAATTCCTCCATGTAAATAAATAATATTATCTTACTCTTGATAAAAATAAAAATGTGTTTTTTATTTTGTATATATTTATAAAAATTAAACTAAAATAAAAATGGGAAAAATAAAGAAAAATAAAAATTAATAAAATACCTCTCATCAGTGTATATAGACCATGTACATAGAATAAAATATCTGTTTATTTTTCTCTTTGTCAACAATCAATATAAATCCAATAAAAATCTTTCTATATTCCATATTTCATGGTGTAAATAAATAAAATAAAAATAAAAAGAATAAAAATCAATTCCTACATTGTACATATACCATGTAAATATGTATATATACCTATTTATTTAACTTATGTAAATAAATAATAAAAATAAAATAAAAATACCATTTTATTCCAAATTTTATGTTATAAATAAATAAAATATAAAATTGGGATAATTGTATAAAAATAAATAATTAAAAAAATTAAAAAATACATACAATGTATATACCTATATATAATAATATAATGTAAATACCTTATTTATTTTTCAAAAAAATAAATAAAAAATACTAAAAATAAATTGAAAATAAATAAACATTTTTCATGTTTTAACTTTTTCGAAATAAATTCATTATGTATTTTATTTTGAATTTCTAAAATAAATTCCAATGGAGGTGTATGATTGGTCCACGGGGGATTATTGACCCCCGGTCAACTCTCCCACGCGGACCTCTTTGACACGGATCTGGTGTTCGACCCGATATCTCTGATTTTTCCCCGCTCAATCCGACCTCCGTTTATCCAATCCTTAGGTACTAATTAACCCTTGATGATCCGAGATCTTCGCCCGATCATTTTCCTAGGGGTCCGTGCTTCACCAAGCCGGACCCGATCCCATCTTCTCGGACCTGCACCACTATAAAGCATCACTTCCGTCGCACATTCCCCGCCATCTTTGGCTCCTCTCCTTCGTCCCATGACCTCCATTTTCTTCCCCAGAGTGATAGCTGTGCGAGGATTGTGTCGAAGAGAGGAGGAGGTGCTTCCAACCATCGATCCGGTGACCTTCGTCGCCGTGCGCTGCCGCGAGGTGAGCTTAGCCTCGGAACCCGACGATTCCTCAAGGCCAAGACCCCAGAGCTTCTCCAGCTCATCTCCAGTCAAATCCATTCATCAGGTAACTTCGATACCCCCTAGGTTCCTCTAATTTTCCATTTCGCCCAAATCGTTCCACCACCGTCGCCGATTGATTCCCATCGCTACGATTATCCGCTCGACAATCGGACCATCCCGTCACCTTCACGAGACTACCCTCCACCTTCTGCACCCACTCACTCAACTTGGTTAGCCCCGGAACCAAGAGTTCGACCTCCACCGCTGTCGCTTCACCGGAGGTCATCCATCCGACGCACCCGACCACCCATGTCACCCCCTGACGGGTCGAGGCAATATTCCCTCGACCTAGGAGCTCTCCTGTGTTGTTTTGCAGGTCGAAGGAGACCCATCTGAGGGTCCAAGAGTTCTCGCACAGGATCTTACCTCCTCCGTCATCATCGGGCTGCTTCGGTGGTCCCCAGCCTCATCGGAGGAGTCCATCAGCTGCGGAGCACCTCAGTGAAGCGTTTCCCTACCTCAGCAGCTCTAGAGGAGGTCCTCGGCATGTGCATTGGGCCGGCGAAGTTCGTCGGCGTCGAGTTCTTGGAGGATCCTCCTCCGTTGTCCCATCAGCCCCGACGCTCCAGATTTGATCACCGCCGTATATTTGAGGAGCTTCAGCTACCGTTGATTTCTTCTCGGGCTCGATCTGGACCGTTCGCTCCAATGAAGAGGTGCCCTCGCTTCTCAACCGTCAGATCAACATGTGGCTCCTCCTCGTCTGTCGAATAATAAAGGGGTAAATTGTCCTTAGGCCCTTCATACTTTTATTATTTTTGTTGAGTCCAGTAAATATTTTAGCACGTTGTTTTTAATTAGGGTAAATTGCACTGTGGACATCTATGTTTCCTTTATTTGCAATCTAGTCCCTGTATATGTGAACCACGTGCATCAACACGTGAGATTTTGGGTCATTTGCATGTTCTACCATGTGTCATTTGCATGTTCTACCTTGTGTTTCCTATGTGTTACTGATTGATATTCTATAAATAGGATTTACATATATACCCCTCTGTGTCTGAACCACGTGCCTGACGCGTGTTTTGTGGGATTTTTTGCAAACCAAGCCTTGCATTTTATTTGCGTGTTATTATTTAGCCCTGGAGACATGTTTTCTTACATTTAGGTCCCTGTGTACTATGTGCCTTGTTTTGATTGAATAAAATAGCAAATTAAATCCAAATTAGGTGAAATTTAAACATGTGGCTCCTGCCACAATGTAAAAATTTCTCTAAATTGTTGGTACATTTTTTAGGCTTTTTGTTTTTTTTTTAAAATTCAAAAACGTTGATTTTTGCTACTGTCTAACTTAGAAAATCAAAGAAAAATATAAAAACTCTTTTAAAAATTCTAAAAAAATTAGTGTAAGTTAGTTTTAGTGTCTTTTAATTTCTATTACATTTTTGTGCCTTTTGGATTTATAAAAACCCTAAAAATTGAAAAACTATAAAAACGTATAAAAATTCTAAAAAATTCTAGAAAAATAAAAAAATACAAACTCTTTTTTTGAATCTTAGTTGTTGTTTATACTTTTCATAAAAATTGCCTCCACACTTTTATAGGTCCATTTTATATTTTGAATGGACTTTCAAGTCTGCCTGTACAGCTATCTCCTGTTTTCACTTTTCTTGATTTTTAGGAAATTATATAAAAATTAGAAAATTTTGAAAAATTTCCCAAAAACATTAAAAAACCTAAAAAATATAAAAAACATTTTTGTTTGAATTTTTGGAGCATTTTTGGTTGATTAAATAATTGGTTGTGTGTGCTTGTTTTTACATTTGTGTGCTTGTTTTTACATTTCATTAGAAAATCAAAAATACAAAAACATTAAAAAATTATAAAAACCCACCAAAAATATTTTTCCCCTTTGTTCTCGACTCTTGACTACTTCGTAGGCCGCAAGGACATCACGTGCTCCGTGAGTCCGACCCTGGTCGCTATACCAGGTTAATAAAAGTAGCGAGGACCTCTTCTTTGTTTTCATTGTTTGATCTGATTTTGGTGGTACCTTATTTTTCTTGTTGACCGAGTCTCTCTATTCGGGTCGCAACGACACGAAATATTTTTACCTTGGCCTGATAGAGAGATCCTCGTGATTTTTCGGTCATCAGAATGGCGTCGTTGCCGGGGAGCACAACTTAGTAGTCGATTTCGATTTTTCCGTGGCTTTTCATTTTCGCGGCTTTTTGTAGATATAATTTCTCTGCTTTCTTTACCTATTTTTCAGGACTGATACTTTGGTTTCTCTTTCTTGTGAGGGATCAAGGATCGAGGGGGCTCTCTCAGAAGCTGAAGCAACCACGGGAGTCGGAGGCGGCTTCTTTCTCTACGAAGCCGCAGGAGGATGCGAGGAGGAAAAGCCGAAGTTCGGGAGCCACAGAATAGCTGCGAAATAACCGTAGATTAGCCGTAGATTAGGTTTAGCTTAGTTTATTTTTCAGCATTATTTTATTGTAATAATACAGGGACCTGGACACTTGACGGTTTTCGGGGTCTGTTTCGCCGAGCACCGGTGTGATCGGGGGATCTCACCGAGTTTTTTTGTTTTCGTGGCTTTTGACCGTTTATTTACTACTTAGTTGATTTACGTGGTTTTCAGCCTTAGTTTAGGATTTTCATTGATTGTGACGTAATTAATTAGGATCCAAACAACTAATTATCTGCCTGTACCTATAGTTTGAATAATTGGACCTAATTAATTAATTCACAAGAAAAAGCTGGATTATTAGAGCTCTAGTCCACGTGCCTTGAGGAGTCACATACAACGCGTGCAAGATCTGTTGTGGCAGACACTGAGTGGCTCCTAAGATAGGACTCTTGAGTACCCGGCTTCTGTTCTCTCGTGTAGAAATTTCTCTGATAGGGACGGTTTTCCGTGTGCATCATATAGGTAGTTTATATTCAGTCTTCTATTTATGCGTGGATCACCCTACATGTAGAATACTGGAGTTAGGTACGCATTTCTTACTCTGCGTGCATCATTGATTCCCACGCATCGGCTTTTTCATCTTCTCCCCCGATTTTTGGACTTAAAATAATCAGGAGAACCGAAAAATTCGTTAGGCGTTGTTTTTATCTAAAAAATACCAAAAAAAGAAAAACTATAAAATTAGGACTGCTAAACAAACTTGACCCTGAAAGACACTTCACCTAAAAATCTGTCTTGGGAAGAGCAACCCCCTCATTGTCTAGTTTGATTGCGCGAGAGAGTGACCCACACACTAGGCTAAAGCCACATCTGAGCCCCGATCAGACTACCGTCCTTTTATACGGGATAGTCTGGTTGGCGGATAGGATTCCTACCAGGTCACGTAACAGCTCTGATATCCTGACATGATCACCTAAATAAAATAGACAAGATAATTTACCGAGCTCTTATGGTCTTCAGCTCAGTGTTGAGTAGGTGAATTCGGGGTTTGTTTGCTCATCTTGTTTGTTTCCAGATCTCATACGCCAGACTCGCTAGATCGAGATGATGGGCAGGAGGTCCCTTAGGAAGCCTCTGGCCTTTTAGCACTCCAGTCCGTTCATCTAGGTTGGTTCGCGAGAGCTCAGACCTGCTCTCCGAACCCGAGTTCGATTCCGTCTTGTTCCCCCTTGACCATCCTTCTTCTATACCTCAGATGCCAGTGCCAGATGCGAGACAGTAGACTGATGATATTTCGACACCTGAGTTTGGATCTTTTACCTTAGTAGAGACCATGGCCAGCAGCGAGGATCGCACCGAGGGTTAGAGGCCAGAGACGACCACCTACATACTGGACCAGGGTGCGATCAACACTACCATACTAGCCTCCCTTGAGACGATGCAGAGACAGATACGAGACCAGGGGACTTTCAAGGTGGAGATGGGAAGAGAGATGGAGCGGCTCCAAGAGCAGAGAGAGCAGCCACGAGCCGATGGATGCAGGGGTCCAGACCAGCCAGTTCAGCCAGACCAGCCGGCAACAGATCCGAGACCGATGCGGGAGTTGCACAACCCCGGATCGACACTGACATACCGGTGGGTGGTTCTTCCAGCGATCGTGGGGGACTTCGAGTTCCCCCCGAACATGCTTCAGCTTCTACCCTGCTTCTACGGGCTCGCCACTGAGGAGCCCCATCTTCATCTCCAGGAGTTTGAGATGATCTGCATCACCGTCCACGATCGTCAAGTGGACGAGGACACTACTCGGATGATTGCTTTTCCGTTATCCCTGGCCGACAGAGCAGCCAATTGGCTGAAGCATTTGGGGAGATCTGTTTACACCTGGGAGCAGCTCCGCACCCAGTACTTTAACAAGTACTATCCACTCGGGCAGACGAATGCAGTGAGGCCCTGATTAGCAACTTCTCCATGCTCCCCAACGAGCAGTTTCACGAGGCATGGGAGAGGTTTAGAGAGCTGACTGACAGATGCCCGCACCACGACATCACGAAGCCGAACCTAGTTCAGAGCTTCTTCTGCGGGTTGACACCAGAGCTGCAGGGCCTGGTGAACGCTTCTTGTGGTGGTTCCTACTTCACCAAGGATGAGGATCAGGTTTGGGCCATCTACGAGGAGATGGCCGAGAACAACACTGTAATGTCCCAGACCCGACTTTACACCCAAGGACGCCCTCAACCACAGACCGTGCAGTTTCAAAGGATAGCACGGGTCGGCGCTGGTCATTCCACTTCGTCAGCGGAAGCCACACAGGCCGAGTCCACAGCCGCCAACATGGGCATTAGTAGCGAGAAGCTGGACTGGATGGAGCTGATCGAGAAGAAGCAGTGACAGAGCATATCGCAGATGGAGCAGATGGCACAGTTGTTGAGTGACCTGAAGACACATGTCATGTGTCACCAGGAGGCACAGACGGCTTCTCAGCCCTGTCTTCAGGCATGAGGAGATCCGAGCAGCAGCGACGGTTCGTCCTAGCGCTCCACACAGCCTAGACAGGTTCACCTTGTACAGGAGGAGCCGTACCAGCAGTCGCAGCCATACTACCAGACACCACCATCCCCAGACACTCAGATGGTGGTCTACCAGCCGGATCAGCCTCTAGCAGTACTCCCGCCACCCCCTTACGAGCCGGAGCCGTTGATGGATGTCAACCAGATTTGGTACGACCGACCCCAACTCGGTATCCAACGAGACCATCCCGGATTCCGTTGGTCGGCCAGAGGTGCCAGTTCCCAGCAGCAGCCTCCAGTTCAGCGTGGCTAGTACGTCCATCAGCGTGAGCAGCACCAGCATCCCCAACCCCCAGTACAGCAATAGTCATCCCAGTATGGTTCTCATCCCTATCAGCCGAGACAGTATTGGAGGCGTGATCAACCTCATCAGCCGCAGCATCACCCACAACAGTACCCCTCTCAGCCGCACCAGCCACAGCAGCGGCCTCACTACCAGCGAGGCCACCCGTTAGTTCTCATGGGCCAGCCTATGAGAACCCCGCCCTAGATGACTTAACCCGCCTCATGACTGAGCAGCAGGATACATTCAGACGGGAGATGGATGATTTCCACCAAGAGATGCAGGAGATAGTGAGAGGGAAGGCCGCCATTCCTGCACAGATAGAGCCGAACCCGAACAACCTGAAGAGGAAGTCTGAGAAGGTAGAGTTTACAGAGATTACCACTCCTAGTAATTCTTTTGGTGATTTGTCTGCATACGTATTTGATGTTGATTTTGTCACACTTAGGAGCGGTAGGATGCCAGCAAGCGGCGCCTCGTCTGAGCGACGATCCCACGCCACACCAGGAGCGCCAGATGCGGAGGAGGGCAGTACCGACGCCGCGAGAGATGATGACGGTGGTACTGATGCCACCATGGACCTTGATCCAGCTGACACTACTGAGGCCGTCACTTCACCAGTTCGAGGAGGTGGTACTGACGCCACCACAGATGCTGAGACAGAGCGCGGTACTGATGCCGCGAGACATGCCGATGGTGGTACTGAGGCCACCATAACTTCCGCTAGTCCTGTTGTCTTTCCATTTGTACATGTATCTCAGGATGTTTCTGGAAATAAAGGAAAGGGTATGTTATTTTCGGATCCACAAGTGTTCATTGATGATGTTTGTGTGGATTCTGCTATTCATGAGCATGCCAGACCCTCTCCTAGTCCTTCATCTGAGAAGGACCCTTTGATCCCCTTTCTACGAGCAATTCACATGGCAAAGGGGAAGAAAATAGGAAACCCCAAAAAGAGTCATCGGATAGAGTTCAGCCAGCAGATGATGGATCGATTCTATATTCAGCTGACTCTATAGGAGGCCTTGGATCACATCCCTCTACTCCAGAGATCACTCAAAGACAGGACCACAATTAGGAGGAAGAGGAGAAACCATCAGTCTGAGATCCATGTGCTTACCAGAGCTACTTGTTTCGCGATACAGAACCATCTGCCAGTCAAAAGGCCAGATGCAGGAGCCCCGTATGTCAGATGCCACATTCATGAGTAGAGGTTCGACCACACTCTATTAGACAACGGTTCTTCGATCAACCTACTTCCGGTAGCCCTTCTCGACCGCTTCGAGTTGGGCACTCTCCAACAGAGCAGGACAATCCTTCAGTTTGCTGATCGATCAGTCAAGAGGCCAAAGGGATTGCGGAAGGACGTTGTTGTCACGATTGAGAGCCTGAAATTCCCCTTGGACTTCGTAGTGTTGGACATGGAGATCCCTGAGTCAGTGACCGATGCCCCCATCATTTTAGGACGCCCGTTCTTGGCCACAGTCAAGGTAGTGTCCAACCATGATAGCGGGAAGGTGTACTTTCACATCGAGGACGAGAGTATACAAATAGAGACGGTCGAGGAGACTAGAGCTAGAGATTCAGATTGCTCAAAGCAGACCATAGATTCGGAGCAGATGACAAAGGCAGGGCGAGACATCCACCAGGACTGTGACTTCGTGATTACAAATGATGAGGCATTTTGGGCAGATCCCGTCGCACAGGCCATCCTCTCACCTTTAGAGTTCGCTGATGCAGAGACGAGAGCATAGGAGAGCTTGGAGAGCGCATTTCTGGTCTAGGATACATTTCAGGCCGCAGACCCGGTTCTTGATCGTGATACATATTTTTGTGAGTATGATCCCTCGGAGTCAGATACTGATTGGGCAGAGTTTGATGATTTTACACCGTGTCTATCTTCTACTGATCCTACAAATAGAGAGGAGGTTGATTCTGAGCAGAGCAGAGGCAGACCAGTCGAGCAGCCTTCTCCAGATCCAGTTTGTGAGCGAGAGTTCTCATTCTCCCGTGCAGATTTGGCCGCATACACTCGGATTTTTCAGAAGCCAGATTTGCCAGCACCTACTTGTACAGAGCTGAAGCCGCTACCAGCATCGCTGAAGTATAGATTCCTTGCGGGTGAGAATGAGATGTTCCCAGTCACTATCTCCGCTAATTTGACTGGAGAGCAAGAATCCCGTCTCATAGGAGTTCTTGAAAAGAACCGCAAGGCGATAGGATGGAGTGTAGCCGATCTCCAGGGGATCAGTCTAGCTCTGTGCTCTCACCACATCTATCTTAAGGATGAGGCAAAGCCGTCGCGTGAGTTCCAGCGGTGGCTGAATCCAAATCTTAGAGAGGTTGTCATGAAGGAGATCTCGAAGTGGTGGAGCGCCGATTTTATCTACCCCATTTCCGACTCCAAGTGGGTCAGTCCGTTGCATGTGGTGCCCAAGAAGACGGGCATCACTACAGTTGTCACAGAGTCTAGAGAGGAGATCTCTACCTGGGTACCCACTTCTTGGCGGGTCTGTGTGGATTACAGACGACTGAATCATGCCACCAAGAAGGATCATTTCCCCCTGCCCTTTATTGATCATATTATTGAGAGACTGGCATAGAAGAGCCATTATTTCTTCTTGGATGGGTACTCCGGCTATAATCAGGTGGCCATCACGCCCGAGGACCAAGACAAGACCACCTTCACCTGTCCCTTCGGGACATCTGCTTTCAGACGCATGCCATTTGGATTGTGCAACGCTCCGACGACATTCCAGAGATGCATGTTGTCCATCTATTCGGACATGGTGGGGGAGTGCTTGGAGGTCTTTATGGATGATTTCTCGGTCTATGGCAACGGATTCGATTCTTGTCTTGACTGCCTAGACCGATTCCTTCAGCGATGCATAGAGGTTCACCTAGTGTTGTCTTGGGAGAAGAGTCACTTCATGGTGACTCAAGGGATGGTTCTTGGCCACATCATCTCCAATAGGGGCATGGAGGTTTATCCGACCAAGGTTGATGTCATTATAAAACTCGATTCACCGTCCAACTTGCGGCAGTTATGGTCTTTTCTGGGGCACGCCGGTTTCAAGCGACGCTTCATTCATGATTTCAGCAGGCTTGTCCGACCGTTAACTGATCTGTTGATGAAAGACACCAAGTTCCTTGTAGATGATAAGTGTCTATCGTCATTTGAGACTCTCAAGAGCTGTGTTATAGAGGCTCCTGTTCTCCAACCACCTGATTGGTCTCTCCCATTTGAGATCATGACGGACGCCTCCGATTTCGCCGTGGGGGCTGTGCTGGGACAGAGGAAGGATGGAGTCCCATTTGCCATTCACTACGCTAGCCGTACATTGGATGACGCGCAACGGAACTATACTGTCACTGAGAAGGAGATGCTAGCCGTAGTTTTTGCCCTAGACAAGTTCAAATCTTACATCATTGGATCTAGAGTGACCATATACACTGATCATACCATCATCAGGTACATCATGGCAAAGAAGGATGCCAAAGCTAGATTGACCAGATGGATCCTTCTACTTCAGGAGTTTGATATAGAGATTAATGATAAGCCTGGAGTCAAGAATGTGGTGGAGGATCATCTCTCCTGATTAGAGTATCTTCAGGATTATGAGCAGATTGACCCTATTTGTGAGACCTTCCCAGATGAGGTGATCCTTGCTATCGCCTCGCTCCCATGGTAAGCCGATATTGTCAACTATCTTGTCGCCAAGAAAGTTCCACAAGATTGGCCCAGGCAGAAACTTGAGACCTTCCTTGTGAAGGCCAAGTTTTACCATTCAAAGGATCCCATCCTTTACCACGAGGGAGGGGATAGTATCTGGTGTAGGTGCATTCCTCAGGAGGAGCATCACAACGTCCTTACTTACTTCCACAAGCTTGAGGCAGGAGGACATCACTCAGGGAGGAGAACGACACAGAAAGTGCTCCAATCCAGCCTATGGTGGCCTACTCTCTTCAAGGACTCTGATGAGTTCGTGAAGAGGTGTACTGATTGTCAGAGGATGGGCACTTGTGGACAACGTGATATGATGCCGATGCAGCCCATACACTTCTGTGTGGTTTTTGACGCATGGGGCATCGATTTCATGGGTCCATTCCCTAGGAGTCAGGGATTTGAGTATATTCTGTTGGCTGTGGATTATGTGAGTCGTTGGGTTGAGGCCATCCCCGCCCGAACCACAGATGCTAGGACTGTTTGCATATTTTTGAGGAAGAATATCATTTCACGGTTCGGGGTACCTCGAGTGTTGATATCTGACGGGGGGTCTCATTTCATCAACGACACGGTAAAGGCCCTTGCTAGCGAGTTCAGCATAGACCATCGAGTTGCCACTCCATACCATCCTCGGACGAATGGTCTTGCTGAAGTATCGAACATGGAGATCAAGACTATATTGCAGAAAGTCGTCCGCCCTGACCGAAAGGATTGGTCACAGCTTTTGGACTCGGTCTTGTGGGCGTATCGGACGTCTTTCAAGACTCCTTTGGGTACATCTCCCTTTCGCCTCGTTTATGGCAAGCCGTGCCATTTACCTATTGAGCTGAGACATAGGTCACTTTGGGCAGTCACTGATATACTTTTGGATCCATAGAGTGTAGGAGATCAGAGGAGGGTAGAGTTAAAAGCCTTGGAGGAGCTTCGTGATATGTCCTTTTCAAAAAGCCTACATTATAAGGAGAGAGTAAAGTAGTGGCATGATTCTCATATCAACCACAAGCAGTTTGAGCCAGGACAGAGAGTACGGTTGTTCGATGCTAGGCTTTGTCTTTTTCCAAGGAATCTACAGAGCAAATGGAAGGGACCTTATCTGGTTAGAAAGGTGCATGATAATGGGAGTATTGATATATCTGAGTTGTCTTCTGATGCTACCTTTCGAGTGAACGGCCAACGACTCAAGCCATATCTAGATCATGAGCCGTGAGTCGTTGATGTTGCCCCTATTCACTTTGCGTGAGATGTGGTCTCTTGACTCACATATATTGCATCTCACGCATGATTATCACTGTTCTTCCGACTTGTATAGATCCAGTTGTCCATATCACTCTATTCTTTAGTCCCACATCCCTTCTCTCATCTTATGATTATGCTATACTTAGGGTGTACTTTACCCTAAGTATAGGGGGGATGTAGGACTCTCGAGTATTCTTTTGATTCTTTCTACCCTTATTTTGCTGCCTATACTTAGGGATATTTCACCCTAAGTATGGGGGGGGGGGGGGGGTGGACTCTGTACATCCTTCACTCGGATTTCCCTTCATGTACAACGTGCTATACTTAGGATTACTTGATCCTAAATATAGGGGGGAACACCGAGTCCTCTTGATTCTATTCTTTGATTCGTCTTTGTACATAGCCATTCCTTTTCACTTCCCTATACTAAGCATGAGTTATGTCTTCTTCATCGCTCCTGATCACTCTGAGGACATCGTTTGAGCTAAGTATAGGGGTGTGTGTATATATTTCATATATACCTTAGCCATAACTCGTACTTTGTGTGAGTGTGTTAATAAATAAAATGGCTAAAAATCCATAGAATTTAAAATGTTTTCCCTTGTACATAAAATTCATCTTGCACATACCTATTTATTTATCAAATTATTCTGGTACAAATGATTGTAAAATCTTTTTTTGTAAATAGTTTGTAAATATTTTCATATCAAAATTATGTATATAGTACAAAATATTTGTAAAATGTTTTGAGAACAAAAAGTTTGCAAAAACCTTGTGTAAATTTTTGTAAATATTTTGCAAAAACTTCGCATTCATGTATACATCCATGTTTTCAAACATTTTTCAAAAATTTTGCACATTTGTAAATATTTGTAAATTGCATCCTTGTAAAATAGCATCTTTGTAAATACTTGCAAAGTTTTTCCAAATCATAGTTGACTTTTAAACTGGCCTGGAATTAAATTGACAAATGGAGCTTGGTTAAGACCTTAATCCACCTAATAATAAGAGGAACCTTATAAGGCTTAGGATTGAGATTTTTCAGGTCTATTGGGACTTAATTCTTTGAGTCCACTAGGCTATGAGCATATGTCATCTTGATGAGCCTAAGTAGAGCATTTAACAACACACGCATGACTCTCAGAGACAATGGCTTTACTTGCACCAGCACCTTACACATAGCTCTCCATGGATGAGGTGGTGAGGAGGCAGTTTCCTTTGGCTTGGGGTAGCATATGAGGGTAGTACTTCTAGGCGGAACCTCTCTTCTTCTTATAGTAAAGGAAGTGCGTCTCAACTTGGTCTGGTGGTTATGAAGTCTAAAGACAGAAGCCGTGGGTTGCAATAAAGCTTCAAAAGAGGGATAGTCTACTGGCTCAAGAGGAAAAACTCCTTGTATATATATGATGCACCACGTAGATATGTTGTACAGATGCACATGAAAAGAAATGTGTGAAAAAAGAAAAGAACTCCAAAAAGTGGTGGGTCGGATTGAAAATTTAATAATCCCACCGGAGTGTATATAATCAAATAAAGAAAAATCTTATGGTATACATGTTCCATCTCATGAAGCTTGCAGCGGGAGACTCAGCTACACTTGTTAGAGCTCCCAAGGATACATGGCTACACTGGTCATGGTCCATTCTCTTCTTCCCCCTCTTCTTGAGCCAGTTGCACTTGAACTTAGAAGGGAATACCCCTCTTCTCGAGGAAAGAGTTGCTAGACCGAGGCATTAGAGTTACCAGGTTGGGGGAGGTTGTTTCTTTGTTACTTCTGAGGTGGGGAGCTATATATCACTTACACCAGACAAGGAAAGATTCATGGTCATTAGAGTTTGTGTATGTAGACTTGTTCTGATCTGGTTTATTGAGAAGTCTTGACCATAGATTGGTGGAACTTAGGCTGTTAAGTTTCAAGCTTAAGTCCAAATAAGGTTATGACA
Source organism: Ottelia alismoides (assembly GCA_037367405.1). Lineage (NCBI taxonomy): Eukaryota > Viridiplantae > Streptophyta > Magnoliopsida > Alismatales > Hydrocharitaceae > Ottelia > Ottelia alismoides. The sequence continues at coordinate 725,447 of JAZKJV010003557.1, read as the reverse complement.
AATTAATAATCCAAAGGTCTGACCGAGCTCCATATTTCAATTCAATGAAGGAAAGTTTAATAATCAACCTTGATTTCTCCTCTTTTTCTTTTTATTTCTCTGTTGCACTTCTTTTTCAAATAAGTGTTTGCTAAGGGACTAGCAAAAGTAAAGTATAGGGGGGTGATGAATCCCAATTCATCACTCTTTATTCCTTTATTTTAGCTAGAAACTTGAGCAAAATACCATGTAAATATGTGTAAATATCATAAATTTCCAAAACACATGCATCTTGTAAATATGCATAGTTAGCATGTTTTTGTGCCAAAATAATGGAATAAAGAAACACAAGAAAAAGAGAGAAATATTTAGAATAAATATTGAGTGACCTAATCCCATGGGAGGGCTCAGCATGGGCCTGACTGCAAAAGAACCCAAGTAGAGAGAGATAAGGTCATTCATGCATGTACATACCCCCATGTAAATAAATAATATTATTTTCCTCTTGATAAAAATAAAAATGTGTTTTTATTACTTTATATATATTTATAAAAATAAAACTAAAATAAAAATGGGAAAAACAAAGAAAAATAAAAATTAATAAAACACCTCTCATCAGTGTATATAGACCATGTACATAGAATAACATATCTATTTATTTTCTCTTTGTCAACAATCAATAGAAATCCAATAAAAATCTTTCTATATTCCATATTTCATGTTGTAAATAAATAAAATAAAAATCAGAAAAATAAAAATAAAATAAAAATAAAAAGAATAAAAATTAATTCCCACATTGTACATATACCATGTAAGTACGTATATATACCTATTTATTTAACTTATGTAAATACATAATAAAAATAAAATAAAAATACCCTTTTATTCTAAATTTTATGTTATAAATAAACAAAATATAAAATTGGGATAATTGTATAAAAATAAATAATTTAAAATAAAAATAAAAATACATACATGTATATACCTATATATAATAATAAAATGTAAATACCTTATTTATTTTTCAAAAAAGAATAACTAAAAATTAATTTGAAAATAAATAAACATTTTTCATGTTTTAACTTTTTCGATATAAAATCATTATCTATTTTATTTTGAATTTCTAAAATAAATTCCAATGGAGACCTGTGATTGGTCCACGGGGGATTGTTGACCGCCGATCAACTCTCCCCCGCAGACCTCTTTCACGCGGATCTGGCATTCGACCCGATATCTCTGATTTTTTCTCGCTCGATCCGATCTCTATTTATCCAAACCCCAGGTGCTAATTAACCCCTGATGATCCGAGATCTTCGCCCGATCATTTGCCTAGGGGGCCGTGCTTCACCAAGCTGGACCCGATCCCATTTTCTCGGACCTGCACCACTATAAAGCATCACCTCCGCCGCACATTCCCCGCCATCTTTGGCTCCGATCCTTCGTCCCAGGACCTCCATTTTCTTCCCCAGAGTGACAGCTGTGCGAGGAAAGTGTCGAAGAGAGGAGGAGGTGCTTCCAGCCATCGATCCGGCGACCTTCATCGCCGTGCACCGCCGCGAGGTGCGCTTAGCCTCGGAACCCGATGATTCCTTGAAGCCAAGACCCCCAGAGCTTCTCCAACTCATCCCCAGTCGACTCCATTCATCAGGTAACTTCGATATCCCCTAGGTTCCTCTAATTTTCCATTTCTCCTAAATCGTTCCGCCGCAGTCGCCGATTGATTCCCATTGCTCCAATCATCCGCTTGACTATCGGACCATCCCGTCACCTTCACGAGACTACCCTCCACCTTCTGCACCCACTCACTCAACTTGGTTAGCTCCGGAACCAAGAGTTCGACCTCCACCATCGTCGCTTCACCGGAGGTCATCCATCTGATGCACCCGACCACCCATTTCACCCCCTGACGGGTCAAGGCAATTTGCCCTCGACCCAGGAGCTCTCCTGTGCTGTTTTGCAGGTCGAAGGAGACCCATCCGAGGGTCCAAGAGTTCTCGCACAGGAGCTTACCTTCTCTGTCGTCACCGGACTGCTCCGGTGGTCCCCGTCCTCATCGGAGGAGTCCATCAGCTGCGGAGCACCTCGGCGAAGCGTTTCCCTACCTCATCAGCTCCATAGGAGGTCCTTGGCGTGTGCATTGGGGCGGCAAAGTTCGCTGGCGTGGAGTTCTTGGAGGACCCTCCTCCGTCGTCCGATCAGCCTCGACGCTCTAGATTCGATCATCGCTGTATATTTGAGGAGCTTCAGCCACCGTTTATGTCTTCTCGGGCTGGATCTGAACCGTTCACTCCAACGAAGAGGTGCCCTCGCTTCTCAGCCGTCAGATCAACACGTGGCGCCTACTCGTCCGTTCAATAATAAAGGGGTAAATTCTCCTTAGGCCTTTCCTACTTTTATTATTTCTGTTGAGTAATGTAAATATTTTAGCACGTTGTTTTTAATTAGGGTAAATTGCACTATGGACCTCTATATTTCCTTTATTTGCAATGTAGTCCCTGTATATGTGAACCACCTGCATCGACACGTGAGATTTTGGGTCATTTGCATGTTCTACCTTGTGTTTCTTGTGTGTTAATGATTGATATTTTATAAATAAGATTTACATATATACCCCTCTGAGTCTGAACCACGTGCCTGGCGCGTGTTTTGTGGGATTTTTTGCAAACCAGGTCTTGCATTTTATTTGCATGTTATTATTTAGCCCTGGAGACATGTTGTCTTACATTTAGGTCCACGTGTACTATGTGCCCTATTTTTATTGAATAAAATAGAAATTAAATTCAAATTAGGTGAAATTTGGATACATGGCTCCTGCCATAGTGTAAAAAATTCCCTAAATTTTTGGTATATTTTTTAGGCTTTTTGATAATTTTAAAAATTCAAAAACATTGATTTTTGCTACTGTCTGACTTAGAAAAGCAAAGAAAAATATAAAAACTCCTTTAAAAATTCTAAAAAATTAGTGTAAGTTAGTTTTAGTGTTTTTTAATTTTTTGTTAAATTTTGCTTTTTGGATTTATAAAAACCCTAAAAATTGAAAAACTCTAAAAATCTTATAAAAATTCTAAAAAATTCTAGAAAAATCAGAAAAATACAAACTCTTTTTCTCAATCTTAGTTGTTGTTTATACTTTTCATAAAAATTGCCTCCAGACTTTTATAGGTCCATTTTATATTTTTAATGGACCTTTCAAGTCTGGCTGTACAATGATCTCCTGTTTTCACCTTTCTTGATTTTTAGAAAATTATATAAAAATTAGAAAATTCTGAAAAATTTACCAAAAACATTAAAAAACCTAAAAAACATAAAAACATTTTTGTTTGAATTTTTTGAACATTTTTGGTTGATTTAATAATTGGTTATGTGTGCTTGTTTTTACATTTCTTTAGAAAATTAAAAAAAAACAAAAACATTAAAAAATTATAAAAACCCACCAAAAATATTTCCCCCCTTTGTTCTCGAATTCTGACTACTTTGTAGGTTGCAAGACCATCACGTGCTCCCTGAGTCCGACCTTGGTCGCTATACCAGGTTAATAAAAGTAGCGAGGACCGCTTCTTTGTTTTCATTGTTTGAGCTGATTTTGGTGTTTCCTTACTTTTCTTGTTGACCGAGTCTCTCTATTCAGGTCGCAATGAAACCGAATATATTTACCGTTGGCCTGATAGAGAGATCCTCATGATTTTTCGGTCATCACTGTTGAACGCGCTTTCTCCTCAGTAACTGCATGTAACAACCCCTGCCCAGTTGGTGTAGCACTGGAACCCGCCACACTCTGCGTCTGTCTCTGCTGCTGTTGGCTAAAGTTAAAGTTCCTGCCATGGAAACTCCCTGAATGCGGTACCTAAGGCCACGACGACTGTAGCTATGGGCGATGCTCGTTAGAAGCCTGTGGGCAATGAGATCGGTAATGTCCCCACTCGAGACATCGGTAACATCGGACTGGTCTGGTAGGTGGAGTAGTCGTGTCTGTGCTCTGGGTTTGTCCTACAGGTGGTCTATCTGCTCGCCCGACTTAGATGGTCGAGCAAAATCTGTGCCACTTCCGGCAAGTACTCCTCCTAAAGTAGTCGATGGAGATGAGAGAACAGTGCAAGAGAACGTCGAACTTTTAGGTCAAAACCATCTGACTGACCTCTGCTGTTGAAACAATCGATGTATTGGTTCAAAAGATTACCGTGGTCTAGGCGCTGGTCTAGACGACCTCCCAAAACATCTCCCTCTGATGTCCTCGAACTTCTCTGCTGCATTGGTTTGGAGATGGAAGTTGTGTAGTCCAGTCAGCTTCTCCTACACCTCCTCTCGCATACCGCTAATGAACTTTTCCAGATTCTCCTCTGGAAATGCTCTAGTTGCTTGTGTATGTCGTGACAGCTCTGTATATCAGATAAAGTAATCTCTGGCTGTCAGACGAAGCTCTGCAAAAATTTGACGTTGGGAATCCTTCCATTTCGCAGAAAATAAGTGGGCTCTGAACCTCAATCTCGAAATCATCCCATGTAGGCTCTTGTACTAACTCAGATACTACAACATCCCACCATCTCTCGGCAAAGTCTGTCAATGAATATTCCATGAAAGATAGCCACGTGTCTCGTGGCGTGCAAATCATCCCGAGCACCTTCATCACTCTCTTGACCCATTTCTCAGCAACATCTGATGTACTGGTGCCCTCAAACAAGGGAATATTGGCTCGTTGGTAGGATGTGAATATCGACTAGTTCATGTGGATAACTGAGTACTCGTGTGCACCCTCGTTTGCAAAGTCAACAGGGTCTTGCTCCCTGTCAAAGTCCGAATCATTTGCTCCATGATCAAGTATCTCCTCAAGTGGACCGTCGAACTATGGCTGTTGTACCTCTACTAATTATCACTGGTCCTAGTATGTGCCGTCGTGAGATAAACGATAGGTGGAATCTGATAACTCCTCAAATCTCATCTCTATGTCCGTCTGTCTGTTAGAAATCTCTGTCTGCTGAGCCAGAATCTGATCCTTGACGAGTTGCTAAATACGATAATTAATTCGAACACGTTGTAGTACGTGTACTTAGAGATTCAATCAGAACCGAGAGAAGATCTCCGTGAAGAATCTCTCGGCTTAATTTATATCCTGGGCAAGTCCGGGGTTGAACACAGGGAGGCAGATGAACAACTTCGGGGGTAATTTAAAATTAAGTTTTAGACTTTCAATGCAGTTTTTTTATATTTTTTTAATGCAAAAACAAATGCAAATGCAAATGCGGCTGAATTAATACACTAAGAAAGCATACAACTTAGTCAAATTAATTTGAATAGAAAATAAGTCCAATTTAGCCAAGTTATATTTTTCCTAGAATACTAATCCAGTGATAAATGCAAGACACTTTTTTTTTGGAATTTTATGTTTTAAAATGAAACAATTAAAAATGCACAATTTGTTGGAAATGCGAGCCCACGGCGAGCCATTATGCAATAAATGTTATTGCACATATCATTCCCTGATCTGAAATGAAGAATGAATAATTTGTATAATAGGTCCCTTAGTACAATTAGGGTTATGTACCATGTCCATCTTAATAATCATACAGCTGTTGATTCAACTATTGAATCATAGAGGCTGGTGCTTGGATGAATATCTAAAGAGTTAGATTGAGGACTCATCAAGCACCGTCAAATGATTGTTAAGAGATGATCTCCAGCCTGAGTAGGAGATGGCAATCCTTATCTCTGAAGGCTGATATCTGACTGACCTCTTGATGCAGGTCCTCTGCATAGGAATAGAGATTCGGAGGTGTCAGATTAGTTAGGTCAAAGAGTTGACTTAACGAGATCGAGATAACCAAAGTCCTATATCATATGCTGTCATGATATAGGCACGCATCCTCTGACCGGAGACAGATGTGTTGCTATATGTCTAAGTATGTACATTTGGCAGACCAATAGGTTGATGACCTAATCAAGGTCTATACACCGGCGCGCTGGTGTGCATATAAGGGCATATGAGTAATACGATCTCTCAAAGGGATCATACAGGTTCAGTTACTGAACCGGAAGACATGAGCTCACTCATGAGATATTGGGATGAATCAAATTCCATGCGCATGGTCGTCTCGCTTTGGAAGCTTGACTGAATTTGTAGGTTTGATATATACTTTTAGTATATGATCAAGACCTAGGTATGATATACCCTTTTGGAAAGTGTATGATCGATACCAACTCCCAATGATCGAATGAGAAACTTAATGATAAAACCATGAAGTAGACAGTATAAAGTTGATTCGATACTTCGGGTTTAGTCTGAGTCTTCCAGTATGCAGGATGTACAGGTATTGGGAATACCTGAGGGTGATTTGATCATAAACGGTTGTATAACCATGACGCTTCCATTCCTAGGGAGTGATGAAACGGGTATGGATTTTAGTGACTCCTCTCAGTAGAGAAGTGATCTGATCTTGGTCCAAGTGTTGGACATTGATCTAAATGTGATTCAGATACAATGAGAAGATTAGATTTACGGTCTTGATTTAATCAAGCATCTATGGGAGGCCCGCGATCTGGATTTGAGATATGATCTCAATATCCATGTCACTATACGTGGAACAATACAATCGCCCTGTCCTTATCTCCAAGTATCTGCGGAGAGATTGCATTATTCTTGAAGGGTTCAAGAATAATTCCATACGATCTAAGCAATGAAGAAATAATGATTAAATGTGATTTAATCATCTTGATTGTGTGAAGAAATTATCCAATTTAATTAAATGTGATTTAATTAATGTGGATAAGAATAATGTGGATAGAAATATCCAATTATTCATAATATATTATAAATGTGATTTATAATGTATTAGAGAGAGTTAATTATAATTTATATGTGTTGATTAATTATGATGTGTATTGGATACACATTGTGTAATTAATTAACAATATGAATTACATGTTGTTTTGGGTTGTGAATATGATTCACAAATTATTCCATGGCTAGATTGCAATTTTCTCAAAGATAATTGTGAATTATTTTTTGAGAAATAAAACCCAACTTATTTTGTTGCAAATAAATAAGAGAGGGATTACATGGAGATTTCAATCTCCATGTATTCCAAGGTGGGCGGCACACCACTCCTAATTGGAGTGGGTGTGCGCCTACATGGAAGGCACATGGAGATGAAATATCCATGTGTCTTCTCTCCTTATTTGTTGGGTTAATTTAGGAGCAAATTATATTTGATTTTATCAAATATATTTTGACCTAAATTTGTTGCTTTTGACAACAACAATCTTGGCCATTGGATTGACACAAATCAATCTCACCCATTGATTTTATGTGTCCCATGGATTGAGATCCATGGATCCCAAAACCCTATAAATAGAGAGGCATACTATGCTCTCTAAGGACTTGCAATATTGGAGCTCTCTCTCTCTCTTTCTTCTCTACACACGTCAGCCCTCTCTCCCTCTAATTGGTGGCCGACCACCAAACCCTAGAGGAGAGAACCGTCGTCGCCTTCGCCATCGCGCCGCCGCTTCGACGTTCTTCGGTTCTCCGTCTTCTTGGAGAGTTCCTCTCACGAAGGAGACGCTTGATCTCGTGCGACGAGATCAGGAGCAACCATGCTTGGATCATCTTCTTGGATTGCGAGGACAACGCGGTTCATCCCCGCGCTCGTAAGCGGTCTCGCCGACGATCGGACTTGAGACAGGAGGTCTCTTTTCTTAGAGACTCGATCAACCACGCTTCAAGAGGTATTGCATTATACTTGTTGTGGTTATAGATGAAACGATCTGAGAATGGTTCTCGGATCATGTGGTTTCATCGAATAAAATTTTTTAAATTCCGCTGCACCGAACAACTAGTGCGACTAGTCGTTCTTCGTCGTATCCGATACGACGATCACGCTTCCGTGATGCGCTTGAGGATAATTCCATATCCTTCACAATTTATATGGGTATTTTTGCAATTTTTCACACAAACAGTAAGCAAACATTATAAAAAATTTAATGGAACATAAACAAGATGCAATGAGACTAGAATGATTTTTTTTTGAATTTTTTAGGAAATATGAATTTTTATGGATTTTTTAGTGAAAATAGAGTCATAGTGAGTAATTAATCCACAATATCAAATTAATCAGAGTAAAAATTATCTCAAATAGATATTTTCATATGAAATTCAGGAGATTTAAAATTTTGCAAAAATAATGTACATGGATTTAATTAAAAATCAAATACAAAAATCACTCCACAATTTATTTTAGGCACATGACAACTCCTCTTTGGATGAAATTTGGATAGTAACTCAATCACATATCGAAGTATCATTCCTAATTTTTGTGGAATTTTTAGAGCAACCTGATTTAGATATCAATTTAAGAGCACAAAATGGGAAAAATATGCTGAATTTCAGTTAGACAATTTTAATTAATTACCCAAATAGCAGAAATATATCAATAAATATCCTAGTGGTAGATAATTAGTTGCTCAACATCAAGATTTTTTTCATTGGATAAAATGATTCAAGATTGAAGTCCAAATTAAAACATTAACGTAGGGGTATCCGTGCAAATTCCGTAAACAAGATAGGCAGTCAACTATAAACAAGGACCTTTTTGCAATAACGGAAACTTAAAATATAAAAAATGTCATTTTTACAATAAAAAACTCTTGACATTCTTCTTCTTGTTCGCAGGAGGCGCACAAAGGTGGGAGAGGGCGGGTCGGGCGGTGGAGCTGCTCGGCAGGCCGGGGCCGTACGCCTCGGAGGGGCGCTTCGCCTGCGCGGGAGGGTGGCGGAGGCAGTGGCAGCGTAGGGTGGCAGTACGGTGGGCGAAGAGGGAGCAGCTGCGTGCGGGACACTGCGAGGTGGACGTCCGTGGAGGTGTAGCCGGTCGCAGTCGGTGGTGGTGGATCCACTTGGAACGGGCGGCCGGCCTGAAGGTGGCAGCAGCGACGATCGATCGCAGGAGGAACCGCTACAGGGGTGGTTATTGGAGATGGCGGGCGGCGGTGGGTACTCCCCACCATTGCTGAGTTTTTTTCAATTTTTTTGATTTTTTGTATCTTTTTTACTGTGATAAGATTTTTTTGTTTCAATTTTTTATTTTGTTAATCACGAAATGCAAATGATGTAAGAAAAGTGATGTGGTGATTATTGTAAAGGTGAAGGTGGTGGTAATATGATGAAGATGATGGTGATGGTATGATGTGGTTGGTGAATGATGGGGAAGATGACAAAAATGATATGATTATGAAACAACAAGGAAATAAAACTATTAGATAAGATAAAACAACAAGATAAATGCTGAGAAATACTTACATGAAGTTCGCCGGATTTGCGGAGCAGCTACGTTGGACTCCTTTCGTCGCCTCGATCCGATTGGCGAAATAAAAATCGGAGAAGCTATACGAGCTCGATGGGGAACTAATGAATCCCCATTCATCACTCTTTATTCCTTTATTTTAGCTAGAAACCTTGGCAAAATGCCATGTAATTAGTTGTAGATTAAATAAATTGTCAAAATGCATGCATCATGTAATTATTCGTAATTAGCATGTTTTTGTGTAAAAATAAAGGAATAAAGAAATAAAAAGAAAAACAAGGAAATATTTAGAATAAATATTGAGTGACCCAATCCCTAGGGAGGGCCAAGCCTTGGCCAGACCGCAAAAAGAAACCAAGTAGAGGGAGATAGGGTCAATCATGCTTGTACATACACCTATATATATAACTAGTTTTATTTTCCTCAAAATAAAAATGAAAATATGTTTTTAACACCTTGTACATATTTATAAAAATAAAATAAAATAAAAAATAGAAAAATAAAAATAACAAAAATACAATTCACCCATTGTATATATACCATGTACATATGTATAAAGGTTTATTTATTTAACTAGTGTAAAAAATCATAAAAATAAAATAAAAATATCTTTTTATTCTGATTTTATGATGTAAATAAATAAAATAAAAATTTTGAATAACTGTACAAAAATAAACAACTAAAATAATAATAAAAAATACATATGTACATATACCTATATATAATAATAAAATAATGTAAATACATAATTTATTTTTTTAAAAAAATCACAAAAATCACAAAAAAATACTTTGAAAATAAATAAACATTTTTTATGTTGAAAACATTTTGAAATAAAATTATTTACTATTTGTTATTTAATTTACAAAGATTTAATAAACGCTGAATTCTGATTGGTCCACGGGGGATTGTTGACCCTCGGTCCACTCTCCCCCGCAGACTCTTCTTCACGGATCCGTGTGCCACTCTGACTTCTCCCAATTTTCGCGCCATGATCCGCCACCGATCTCCTCAAAACCCGGGCCCTGATTACCATGCTCACATCCATGATCTACACCTGCCTTCTTGCCAAGGGATCCGAGCTCCGATACACTCACCCAACCCCCATCTTTCCGGACCCCTACTAGTATAAGACCTCGCCTACGGCCGACATTCCACTCATCTTTGGCCATCGCCTTCGTTTCCTGGGACCTCCATTATTCTTCCTTGAGTGACAGATAGCGAGGGAGAGTGTTGTAGTGAGGATTCAAGGCCTGCAGCCACTGATCCGGCCAGCCCCATCGCCGTGCTCCACCGCGAGGTGAGACCGAGCCTCTGGACCGTCGTAACATCAAGGTGAAGACCCCCGGAGGTTCCTGACCACCAGCACAGACACCCTCGACCATCAGGTTGCTCTCTCTTAGCCGCTATCCGCACTTTGATTTGGATTATTAGGTTTTGCATCGCCGGCCTCCGCCGGCCATCTCCCGACGATCCGATCATCCATCTTATCATCCGACCCGACCATCACCTCCACGAGACCCCTCTCCACCTGCTCCACCCATTCATTCACCTTGGTTCGCCCCGGAACCAAGGAATAGGTCTCCTCCACCGTCGCCTCACCGGAGACTTTTGCTCCGCCTCACCAGACCTCCTCTTCCGCTCGTGACCAGGTCGAGGCATTTTGCCCTCGACCCAAGATTCGTTTTGTGCAGCTTGCAAGTCAAAGCGACCTCATTTGGAGGTCGAACCACTCAAGCACAGGACCCCCGGGTCCTCAAAGTCGTCGGAGCACCCTGGACGCTCTTGGCCTGATCGGAGACCGCCACCAGCTGCGGACCATCGTAGGCATTCCTTTCCCCATCTCAGCAGCTCCGGAGGAGCACTCCACCGTGCGTACTAGGCCGGCAAAACTTGCCAGTGTCTTGTTCTTGCTGGACCCTCCATCGCCGTCAGATAGAGCTCCTCGCTCTAGGTCTTCATCGAGCCGTTCATCAGTGGAGAGCTCACAACCGTCCGATCATTTGAGGAGCTCCATCAGGTCCACTGATTGCTGCAGAGGTACCCACACACCACAACCGTTAGATCTCCACATGGCACCCCTTTTGCCGTTGATCATTAATAACGAGGGTATTTTGCACTTAGGCCCTCCTCTTTTTGCATTTATAGTTTAGTCTTGTAAATATGAGTTGCATTTGTTTTTATTTTGGTATATTCGCACTTTGGACCTTATAGTTTAAGTATTTGCTATTTAGTCCCTGCTTGTATGAGACACGTGCTTCGACACGTGAGTTTTGGGGTAAATTGCATGTATGGGCTTGGGGTTTATTTATGTTATGAAATGAAAGAATATTTCTGATATTTGCACTTATACCCCTGTGCGTGTACTTATTTGAACATGTGCGAATTTGGCATGATTTTTGCACTTTTTTCCTTTTAGTTTTCGCATGTGTTACATATTAGCCCTCCGAACTTACTTTCTTTTCAGATAGTTCCCTGTGTGTTGTGTGTTTTCTATTGGTTGAATAAAATATCAATTAAATCCAAATCAAGTGAAATTTGGATACGTAGCTCCTGCCATTATGTAAAAAATAAAAAACCATCATTTTTGCTACTGTCTGGAATAGAAAATCAACTAAAAATATAAAAACTTTTCTAAAAATTATAAAAAAATTAAGGATTGTTTGGTGTTGTTTTCCAGCTTCTATCCAGTTTTTGGTTTATTTGGATTTATAAAATCCATAAAAATTGAAAAATCCTAAAATATTTATTAAAATCATTAAAAATTCTATAAAATTCCAAAAATTACAATTCAAGTTTCTGTAGTTTAGTTTTTGTATTTGCTTTTCATAAAAATTGCCATCAGATTTTTATAGGCTAATTAGTTATTTTTAATTAGCCTATCAAATCTGACTGTACATTTTGCCACTGTTTTCCCTTTTCTCGATTTTTAGAAAATCAACTAGAAACTATACAATTTCCATAATATTACTAAAAGCATTTAAAAACATAAAAAATACAAATATAATTTTATTTAAATTTTCTAAGCATTTTTTAGCGTTTAAATAAATTGTTGAATTTGCTCTTTTATCCATTTTCTTATATTTTCTTATATAATTAAAAACAAAAAAAATTTCAAACATTTAAAATCAACCAAAAATATTTTCACTCTTTGTTTTATCTTTTTGACTACTTCGTAGGCACTTTTGAGCCAATCCGTGCTTCTTGAGTTCGACCCTGGTCGCTATACCAGGTTAAATAAATAGCGAAGACCGCTATTCGTGTTTTTATCGATTTATCTGATTTGGTGGTCTCTCTTTTTCTTGTTGATTGAGCCTTGCTATTCAGGTCGCAACGACTCTGATTATTTTTGCCTTATCCTGATAGTGAGATTCCTAGGTCATCAGAATGGAGCCGTTGTCGGGGAGCACTGCTTAGTAGTCTTTAGATTTTTCATGTTTTTTTGTGGCTTTTTGTGTATAGTTGTATAGATATATTCTCTTTGATTTATTTGCATATATTTTCATAATAACTTTGTCTGATACATTTCTGTTTGATTTCTTGAGAGGGCCCGAGGATCGAGGCGGCTTTTTCGGAAGTCGAAGTAACTGCGAGATACGGAGGCGGCTCTTTTATGCATAGAGCCGTAGGAGGATGCGAGAAACCGAGCAGGAGTGCGGGAGCTGCGGAATAGTTGCGTAGATAGCCGTAGTTTAGCTTAGTTTTATTTTTCTGCAGAACCATTTATTTGTAATAATACAGGGACAGAGACTTGAACTTTGGTGATTTATCGGGGTCTGTTTCGCCGAGCACCGGTGTGCTCAGGGGACCTCACCGCAGTTTTTCGTCGGCTTTGTTTTTATCGTATTTTATTTACTGCTTATTTGATTTGCTTGGATTTGGCCTTAGCTTTGGATTTTATATTGATTGTGATGTAATTAATTAAGGCCCAATCCTTAATTATCTGCCTGCACCTATAGATCGATAATTGGACCTAATTAATTAAATCACAAGAAAAAGTTGGATAACTTAGACTCTAATCTAGGTACCTTGAGGAGTCACATACAACGCGTGCAGGATCCGTTGTGGCGGACACCGAGTGGCTCTCAAGATAGGATTCCGGACTTAGGTTTGAGTACGTGGCTACTGTTCACGTATAGAATTGCTCTATCTAAGGCCGTTTTCCTCGTGCATCATATAGGTAGTATTATTTCAGTCTTTATTTTATGTGCGGATCACCTTGCATGTAGACTGTTGGAGTCAGGTATGGATCACTTACTCTACATGCATCATTTATTTTATCGCGCATCGGCTTTTTCGTCTTCTCCCCCTATTTTTGAACTTAAATAACCAAGAGAACCGAAAAATTTGTTAGGCGTTGATTGCTTGAAAAATATCTAAAAAAAGAAAAACTAAAAAATTGGGAATACTAAACACACTTGACCCTAAAAGACACCTCACATAAAAATTTGTCTTGGGGAGAGCAACCCCCTCATTGTCTGGTTTGGATGAGCGAAAGAGCGACCCGCACACTAGGCTAGAGCCATATCCGAGCCCCGATCAGACTACCGGCCTTTTTTACGGGATAGTCTGGTAGGCGGATTGGATTACCATCAGCTCGCCTAACCGCTCTGATATCCTGACATTGTCACCTAAATAAAATTGACAAGATAATCGACCGATCTCTTATGGTCTTCAGCTCAGCGTTGAGTAGGTGAACTCGTGGTTTGTTTGCTCTTCTTGTGTTTCCAGATCTCATCCGCCCGACTCGCCAGATCAAGAAGATGGGCAGGAGGTCTCTTAGGCAGCCTCTGGCTGCACTGCTTTTTAGCACTCCAACCTGTTCATATAGTTTGGTTCACGAGAGCCGAGACCCGCTCTCTGAACCCGAGTTCGATTCCACCCTATTCCCGCTTAACCGCCCTTCTACCAGTCCTGGGATATCAGTGCCAGATGCGAGATAGTAGACAGATGATTTATCGGCACCTGAGTTTGGGTCTTTTGCCTTTGCAGAGACCATGGCCAGCAGCGAGGAGCGCACCGAGGGTCAGAGGCCAGAGACGACCACATACGTACTAGACCAGGGTGTGATCAACAACACCATGCTAGCTTCCCTCGAGACTATGCAGCGACAGATACGGGACCAGGGAGCTTTCATGGTGGAGATGAGATAGAGATGGAGCGGCTGAGGACCGCACGAGAGCAGTCGTAAGATGCAGGACGGAGAGATCCAGATTAGTCAGAGGACCCAGTTGCAGGAGATCCAGATGCGGGAGTTGCACAACCCCAGATCGACACTGACACGTTGGTGGGTGGTTCTTTTGACGATCGTGGGGGACTTCAAGTTCCCCCCACAGACACTTCAGATTCTCCCCCGCTTCCACTGGCTCGCCATAGAGGAGCCCCATATACATCTCCAGGAGTTTGAGATAATCTACAGCACCGTCCATGATCGGTAGGTGGACGAGGACACATCAGGATGATTGACTTCCCCTTCTCCCTCGCCGATAGAGCAGTCAACTGGCTGAAGTATTTAGGGAGATTCGTATACACCTGGGAGCAACTCTGCACCGAGTACTTGAACAAGTACTATCCACTCAGGAAGACCAATGCAGCGAGGGACCTGATCTGCAACTTCTCCATGCTCCCCAACGAACAGTTCCAAGAGGCATGGGAGAGGTTTAGAGAGCTGACTGACAGATGCCCGCACCACGACATCACGGTGTCGAACCTAGTTCAGAGCTTCTTTTGCGGGCTGACACCAGAGCTGCAGGGCCTGGTGAATGCTTCTTGTGGCGGTTCCTACTTCGCCAAGGATGAGGATCATGTCTGGGCCATCTATGAGGAGATGGTCGAGAACTATACAGTGATGTCCCAGGCCCGACTCTACACTTAGGATGCCCCCAGCCACAAACCGTGCAATACTAGAGGATAGCACGGGTTGACGCCGGTCCTTCCACTTCATCCACGACAGCTGCACAGGTCGAGTCCACAGCCGCAGACATGGGCATCATCAGCGAGAAGCTGGACCGGATCGAGCTGATTGCGAAGAAGCAGTGCCAGAGCATCACGTAGATGGCTCAAATGGCACAGGCGTTGAGTGACCTGAAGACACATCTCATGTGTCTCCAGGAGGCACAGACGGCTTCTCAGTCCCGTCTTCAGTCACGAGGAGATCCGGGCAGCAATGATAGCTCGTCCCAGCACTCCAATTAGCCTAGACAGGTTCACATTGTACATGCGGAGTCATACCAGCAACCACCGCAGTTCTACCAGTCACCATTATCCCAGGACACTCAGATGGTGGTCTACCAGCCGGATCAGCCCCTGGCAGTACTCCCTCCACCCACCTACGAGCCGGAGTCGTTGATGGATGTCAACAGGATTTGGTATGACCGACTGTTGGAGCGTATTTTCGAGTGTATAAGTACCCGATTTTTACGTCGGGTAGTCGTTGAGAACCCGCAAAAATACACTTCGAACAAATAAATTACCGGACTTAGCTATATTATGCACAAGGCAAAGTATAGAGTAAGTCAGGGTCGATCCACAGAGACAGGAAAATTCTGCGCTTTATTTTGAAAATAAAAATACTTTTATAAGTTTGCAAAATGTTTGAATAACAAGAATGGAGATGAAATTTGGAGAAGACAATAGTGCAGGTCGGTAAGGGCTGATCGCTCCCCTTCTATGCGGCAACTTCCAAATGGACTCGTAAGCGCTAACTCTTCGCGAAATTGGATATCCCGGCGAGGTGAGTTGGATGCGAATACAACCGCGAATCGAGCTCAAACTTCGTGTCACGTCCCGGTTCTCCAAGAGTCGAGGGTAATCACCGTTAGATATGGATCGTCGCGATAGTTTGACGAATTCCTGCACGAAAGAGAAGATAACAAAATAAGACAGATATAAAATTTAAAGTAATAAAATAAAAGCAAAATAGAAATATGATGATCGGCGGCTCGGGAGGAAGCCTCTGGAGTCGGATTCACAGTGGGGCAGAGAAAATGATGGTTGGCGGACGTCTATGGTGTTGAATGACTTTTGGCGGCACTCGGGGTGGAGCCTCAGGAGTCGGATTCACTGGGGGTCCGAATGCACAAGTCGACGAGATCACCTCGATACTTTGTCGATGTATGATTATTTATGGTGGTAGAATTTTGTGGGATGATGACGGAATTGGTGGGAGACGGATTTAGTTGGCAAGAATGGAATGATGGAATGAAGGAGATGCTTGGAAACCAAATAGTAATGGAATACTCGGATGTCCTTCCAATGCCCACTCCATGAGGTATATATACACATTCGAAAGTGACCATTCCCAGCTGAGTTGCATCCCTCCAATTAGGAGATGCATCTCTTCATGTCAACGTTATGGCATTCATGCCTTTTTATAAGCACGCCAATCTGAAGCACCTTTTCACTTCATCGTTCATGGTTCTCAACTCCATTTTTTTGTAACTTTTGGCATGTGTATCTTTGACCATCCCACGGATGGATGGTGCTCATCCATCCAATTATTCCAACATCAATAATTCTTAGCCACTCATTAGTTGTATTAATTATTCAAGTAGTTCCAACGTATAGGTTTAAGTTTGTAGTGGCTTGATTTCTTTTAGGATATAGATAAAAAATAGGATTGCAAATATAATATTTATTTGGGTTATTGGGTTTTCATTGTAGATGTATTAAATAATCAATCATCATAATGTGTATTATATCCTAATGTGTTAAAATGGTAAAATAACATGGATGACAAGAGGTAATTGAGGAAGATGAGTTTCTTAGTAATTTTACTGATTATAGATATCCTATTGCTCATTTTATGCTCTCTCCCTCGGGGCATAAATCAAGATGGATCGAAGAGTAGTAGGTGACTTACTTGTAATTGGACTAATGGATGCATGCAATCTAATATGCATAATGGTTGTAATACCACTCCCTTAAATTATTATACATCATAGAAAACATGATTTACTTTATGGAATGTGTTGGTATTGACATAGTTATATAATGAATCGTAGATTCATCGTACCCCTATGCTTAAGATTTGCTAGTCCCTAGCAAATGTAAAAAGAAGAATCTTAACACTCCATTGTTGACATATAGGAAGAGAATAGCCTCTGAGGGTGATAAAAATTTACCCTTAATTTCATAAAGTTAAAGAGTAGAAATGAATCTCTTCGTACAATGCTTGATTATCTCTAGTGTCCTTAAGTTTATTAATATAGAGACTTGCTCGATTCTGATTTGGTGACACTTAGTGTCAATAATATCCTGAGGATAGACTCAAGTGTCAAATGTACTGAATTGACCAAGTACTTTCATCCACAAACCTCTAGCTCTGTTACACTAAGCCAGGAAATGCCTGAGATGGGGGCTCAGAGTATTCTCACAAGCTCCAACTTCATAATTAATGTAACACTCATCCCAACTTCCTCCAACTGGTCAGCAAAATATTAGGTTAATTTGTGGAGTATTTAGGTTAAGGCTTATTTGGTGGGGATGGCTTTGCTCAGGTTTCGTTGTATGGATTTGAGAGTGGTGTAAAGGCATATGATGAGAAGAGAATATTTGCACAATGGTTCTCCTGGTTTCTACTTCTTTTCTTTCTTCTCTTTTCTTTTCTTCTTTTTTTTCTCTCTTTTTTCAATATATATATTTTGCAGTACTTCTTCTTCTTTTTTTTGCAATATATATTTTTTTGCTATATCTTTTTTTTGCAGTACTTCTTCTTCTTCTTCTCCTTTTTTCTCCTTTTTTTTGGTATATCTCTCATCACTTTCCAAGAGAACCAATGTGCTTTAATGCTTTCTTTTGGGACTTGGAAACATAAAAGGACATTTATTTTGTTGTAAATGGAGGGTAGAATCTCAAAGAATATTTCTCTTAGGATGAATAATATAAGAAGAGGGACAAAGAAGTCGAGTGAAACAAGATGGATTATTAATGGAAGACTTTTAAAGAAGTGGTGAGTTTGAGAAGTTTGTAGAAAGGCAAACAAGAGGCTGGTATGTGAAGGTTTTAGGTGTGTACAATAATTGTGTATAATGGGAAATTGCTTGACCATTTGGTAACACTCCCTTATATTTTATGGTGGACTCTCTTCCTCACATATATTTGATGGAACACTCCCTACTCCTCTACTCCGTGATAAGCTCACCATCTCACAAACTCTGAGCACAACCATCATCAGACCCCCTTAGCCTTTTGTATGTCAAGCTAGTGTCGCAGTACAAAGCTCCTGATCTTTTTAGTATATAATGTTTAAGCTCATTATTGATACCAAGTGTTGAAAGTTGAATCGAGGCTAAGTCTCTTGATTTAAATGCAAAAGGACAAGAGAGAGTCATAAGCATTCTAAGATTAGAATCACTTCAAATATCATACTTCATGTGGTATTTAATGGTGAGGCTATTATTCTCCCTATATGTAAACTCATAGAGTTGAAGTAGGGAATGAATGTAGAAATGTGATGCACTCTGCATGCAATATTTTTTGGATAGTGTCCCCCCATGCTTAAGATTTGCCATGCCCTCATGGTAAATTCTTATGCAGTAAACTAGTTATGGGATGATGTATGAGATGAGATGGGCGGTGAACAAAGAAATGAGTGCGTCATGAGGGGTTTTGCAGAACATGGGTTTCTGAAATAGGCATTGATTTTTCAGATTCAATGACAGGCTTGAGGCGTTGTCCATTCATCGAAGGGTGGTGGATGTTTAAGGATCGGTTATTTCAACAGACCCATTATCAAAAACTTGTGTGATAATGTATGGGCCTTTCCACTTTGACCAGAGCTTTCCTGGAAAGAGCTTTAGCTTTGCATCAAACAACCAAACTTTTTGACCAATGGAAAAGGTTTTGTGAGAAATGTTGGCATCATGCCAAACTTTAACCTTTTCTTTGTAAATAAGGTTGTTATCATATGCTCGGCAACGAAGCTCCGTTAACTCATTAAGGTCAAGTAATCGATTCTGGCCAGCTTGGGTTAAATTAAGGTTACATTTTTGTATAGCCCATAATGATTTTTGATGGATCTCGACAGGTAGATGACAAGGTTTGCCATAAACGATGCGATACGAACTCATCACTAGAGGAGCCGTATAAGCAGTGGGATAGGCCCATAATGCTGTATTAAGGTGTTGGGACCAATCTTTGCGATCAGAACGAACAATTTTTTGTAAAATGGTTTTTATTTCTCGATTAGAGACCTCAGCTAAGCCATTAGTTTGGGGATGATAGGCGGTAGAAACTCGATGTTCAATTCCATTATTCTTCATTAGTTTTCGCACCGAGTTATTAAGGAAATGCGAACCCCCATCACTTATAATGACCTTAGGTATGCCGAAGCGAGCAAATAAGTCATTCAAGAACTTGATCACTGTTGCACTATCGGCAACACGAGTGGGGATGGCTTCGACCCATCTAGAGACGTAGTCAACTGCAAGAAGGATATATAGGTAACCATTTGATTGAGTGAAGGGACCCATGAAGTCAATGCCCCATGCATCAAAAATTTCAACTACATGGATAGGATTTAGAGGCATCATGTCTCTTTTTGTCATAGTTCCTGTAGTTTGACATGTAGGGCATGATTTCACAAAATCATGGGCATCCTTAAATAAAGTAAGCCAGAAAAAACCACATTGAAGTACTTTTGCAGCTGTACGTTTTCCAGAGTGATGTCCCCCACACCCAAAAGTGTGGCAATGAGATAGGACACTTGGAATTTCAGACTCAGGTATACAACGTCTCCATATACATTCGGTCCCTTCCCTAAATAATAAAGGATCTTCCCAATGGTAGTATCGAGAGTCAGCTATGAATTGATCTCGTTTTACCTTAGGCCAATCATCAGGAATTCGAGATGTGACTAAATAGTTTACCATATCAGCAAACCACGGTAGTTGTGATACGGCAAGGATGGATTCAACAGGAAAGGTTTCTGATATGGGAATGAGTTGGTCGGTTTGTTTGGTTTCAGACTCATTGAGTCTGGAGAGATGGTCGGCCACGACGTTTTGCGCTCCTGCCTTATCTTTGATTTCAATGTCAAATTCTTGTAGCAAGAGTATCCATCTAATCAATCGTGGTTTTGAATCTTTCTTGGAAAGTAGGTGGCGTAGTGCGGTGTGGTCAGTGTAAAAAACCACGTGTGAACCCAGTAGGTATGACCTAAATTTTTCAAGTGCAAAGACAACAGCTAGTAATTATTTTTCAGTGATTGTGTAGTTTTTTTGTGCATCGTCAAGTGTTCTGCTAGCGTAATGGATGGCAACTGGTTTGCCATCTTTTCTTTGACCTAGTACAACTCCTACTGCATAATCTGATGCATCACACATTATTTCAAAGTCTAAGGTCCAATCAGGGGACTGTAAAATTGGTGCTTCAGTGATAGACCTTTTTAATGTCTCAAAGGATCTAAGGGCATCTTCAGAAAATTCAAAAGCTCGATCCTTTGAGAGTAACTCAGTAAGAGGTTTAGCAATTTTTGAAAAATCCTTTATGAATCTTCTATAGAAGCCAACATGTCCTAGAAAAGATCGAACACCTTTCAGTGATGTAGGTGGGAAGAGGTGAGTTATAGTCTCAATTTTCGATGGGTCAACCTCCATTCCTTTTTTAGAGACAATGTGACCTAGAACAATGCCCTTGGTGACCATAAAATGTGTTTTTTCCCATGATAAGACTAGATTCACCTCCATGCATTTTTGCAATACCCGATCAAGAAATCCAAGGTACTCATCAAAGGAATCACCGAATACAGAGAAATCATCCATAAATACTTCCATAAAATCTCCGACCATATCGGCAAATACGGCTAGCATACATCGTTGGAAGGTAGTCGGCGCATTACACAGCCCAAAGGGCATCCGTCGAAAAGCAAATGTACTGTAAGGACATGTAAATGTTGTTTTCTCTTGGTCTTCAGGTGCAATAGCTACCTGATTATAACCTGAGTAACCATCGAGAAAACAAAAATATTCCCTCCCCGCTAGTCTCTCAATAATTTGATCTATGAATGGGAGAGGGAAGTGGTCCTTCTTCGTGGCAAGGTTTAATTTCCTGTAATCAACACAAACCCTCCACGAAGTGGTTGTACGAGTGGGGATCTCTTTACCATGATCATTGGTGACTATAGTCAGACCAGCTTTTTTCGGTACAACTTGTAAAGGGCTGACCCATCGACTATCTGATATTGGGTAGATGATCCCTACACCTAGCCATTTGCATATTTCCTTCTTAACTACTTCTCGTAGATTTGGATTTATTATCTTTGCATTTCTCGAGAAGGTTTTGCATTATCTTCCAAATAAATATGGTGGGTACATAGTGATGGACTTATTCCCCTAAGATCAGATATCGTCCAACCAATTGCCCGTGAATTTCTTCTCAAAACATCCATTAATTTTTTTCTTGATCTAGATCCAAGTGGGCATTTATTATTACCGGGTATGCCTTATTTTCTTCATCTAGAAACACATATTTTAGGTCCTTCGGTAAAGGTTTTAATTCAAATACGGGGACCTAAATTGTCTCTTGGGAACCTTCTATTGAATTTATGGGACGGGTGGGTGCGGTGATTGTAAGGTCTTCCTCCTTGTTATGTAGTAATTCCAAAATAGGAGGTTCTAGCATGGGCATAATCATTTCCGAGATAGGAGAAATTAAAGCATCAAGTTCATCCCATGCTTGGTCTAGTTCTATGATATCTGAATTTGTCAACGGTTCGTAGGGTTCATTCTTGATGGAATCAAGGGTTTCGGCCACTAAAACATGTTGTCTCTCAAATAATTTATCATCTAAAGTCAAAGTTGTCTCAAGAGGATCTCTAGCGAGGTTCAAGGGAGTTAAAGCATCTATGATTTGTTTAATTGTCGAACATTCCTCTATCCATCCACAATCTTCAGTATCGTGTTCTTGAATTGTGGGGGGTGACAAGATCGACAGGAACAATCTCACCATTTACTTTGAATTCTACTTTCCCGACCTCATAGTCAAAATGAGACTTGGAAGTGGCTAAGAATGGTCTTCCGAGTATAATAGGAGTTTGAGAAAGTATATTAGCCGGGTCCATATCTAGTACGTTAAAGTCGACTGGGAATTGATATCCTTGGACTGTGACTAAAACATCCTCTAGTATTCCTAATGGTCTCTTTACAGATCGGTCAGCTAATTGCAAAATCATAGAAATGGGTTTTAACTGACCTACTGCATAATATTTTAATACGGCAGCTGGGAGGAGGTTTATCGAAGCACCATTATCAAGTAGGGTTCGTTCGAAGGTCATATCCCCAATGATGCATTTTACTAATGGGGGCCCGTGATCATTCATTTTAAGGGGAAGGAGTTGAGAAATGGCATTAGATGATGCAAGCGGTAACACATGCCTCTCTTCCTCATTTTGGTCATTCTTTTTCTTTCCCCTCGACTTTCTTTTTGTAGTGCATTTTTCTTTTAAGAAACGTGAATATGCCGGAACTTGTTCTATATCCTTAAGGAGGGGGATTTGTATGATTACATTGGAGAATAAACTCTCCAAGTCAGAAGTCAGAGTCGAAGGTCGTTTCTTCACTTTTCTTCACAGGACCTCTGGAAAAGGAATAGTTGGTTGTGTAAAGGTTGGTGATGGGGATAAAGAGGATGGTTGTGTAGTAGGTGATGATTGGTCTTGCATTGGCGAATCATTCTCATGTGTTTTTGTACCTCGACTTGACTTTGACCTAGTTGCTTTTGAACCTCAACTTGGTTCTGAGCCAGCTGTTGTATGAGTTTCATCAAGTCACGATAATCAGAGGCATGTCCTTGTGATGGTGTAGTCAAGGGTTGTAGTGGTGGTTGGACTTGTTGTGTGAATTGATTTTGATTTGACCCTTGTTGAGTGACTTGATATCCTGACTTGTTTGTTGGGGCCTTCCATGCAAAATTTGGATGGTTCCTCCATCCTGGATTATAGGTGGAGGAATAAGGGTTGCTATTAGGATTCCCCGGCACCCAATTAATTGCTTCAAGATTGATTTGCTCATCTAAAGGGATAGATGGTTGGTAAATCTATGGTTCCATAGGTGTTTGTGGAATAGGGGCTACCTTGCAAACTGACGGGGTAGTTTTCTCTAATACAAGATTCCCTACGGTTTTAGTTAATTGATCCACTTGTTTGACCATCAACTCTACTTTGTCCAACTTTGAAGCAATGATTTGAATGTCCGAGGATGTGTCTCCATTTATTGTTGCATAGTCTATGGCTTGGAATGGTCTTTTATGTCTATTATAGAGCTCTATAGAATAACTGTTGACGGAGTTATCTGCCATATCCTCATATAATTGCCATATAAAGTTCTCATCCTTATTCAAGTAGTTGCCTCCGCAAGAGCCGTCGACAACTCTCTTGTTTGTTTCAGTTAAGCCCTCAAAAAATATTTGCACTTGCTTCCATTTTTCGATTCCATGATGTGGACATTTTCGTAAAAGATCTCTAAATCTTTCCCATGCTTCATGTATCGGCTACGTGGGTTTTTGGGTAAAGTGAGAAATGGCATGCCTAAGTGCATTGGTCTTACCAATGGGGAAATATTTCTTTAAGAATGCCTCTCTCAACTCGGTCCATGATCGAATCGGAACTTCATAACTATGAAGCCATTGGCTTGCTTTTTGTTGAAGGGAGAACGGGAAGGCTCGAAGGTAAACATGTTCTTTGTTTACCTCCCCTGTGTTTAGTGTATCGCAGGCTGCTACGAAATCCTGAAGGTGCACTATAGGGTCCTCGGTCTCTTCTCCCCGAAATTTGGGGAGGAAGGAAATAGTTGCAGGTTTTATTTCAAAGTTTCCCGCTTCTGCGGGAAGTTGGATGACTGATACGAGTTGATGATTAGCAGGATTGTAGTGATTTGTTATTGGTATAGGTGGTGGGTTATTTAGCCCTTGACGTGCTATCAATTGTCGAACTTGGGCATCTTGCGCCTCTTGGCGTTCTCTCATTTGTTCTAATTGTTGCATTATTACAGTGAGTGGATCGGGAGGAGGTGGTGCACCAGCCATGGGTTTTGTCTCAGGCTTGACTTTGGATTTTAGAGGATAGAATGGATCGAATTCAAGGGGATCAGTAAGGGGATTCCTTAATGACCTCCTGCCAAGCATACACAAATCAAACACCAAACAATTTTTTTATTCCCACTCAAGGCTTATAGTTTAGTTTTTTTCTTTTAAGTTTTGATTTGCAGACAAGAATACAAGTTGATTATGTTTCTTAAGATATCTAGCGGTTCAGAACAATTCAATGATTACCACAATGCCGTTCTTCTGGTTCTGAGACCAGTCAGAGGGTAAGTAGGCTGGAGCCTTTCTTAGATCAACCTGGATCTTAAACCTCTCGTCTTTCTTAGTTAAACACCTCAGGGATGAGTATACTAAGCAATGTAGTTTTCAGAAAATTATCACGAACCGCGGGATTTGGGCTCTGGTCCTAGGGGTACGCGTGCGCATGCGATTGTGAGAATGGTGCAACAAACACAAGCTGGCAAACAAAATTTTGTTTTATGGTTTTTTTGTGACCGCTTTAATTTAATCCGATTAAGATGTATTTTTTATCTTAATTAGTCAGCAAACAATTAAATGGTCTTTTTAAATGCAAGGTGGGACTATGGAGAAGAAATCCTATGGAGATGCAATGCAATACGGAAAAAGAAGTTGATTTTTTTGTTGTTTTTCTTAATATGCGCAAACAAAGAAATAAAAAAAGATCCTAGTTATGCCTAAGAAAAGAGAAATTATCGCGAGAGCGCTCCAAATATATAATTTTTTCAGATTCACATTGTTGTTTGATGCGGCTCCTTTCCAATGCGACTTGTCCCCTGCAGAAAAAAAAGACGGTGAAAAGCAAAATGTAAAGAAAAACTTTTTTTATATAAAGCACGAATAATTGCCTGTCTCCGGCAATGACGCCAAAATGTTAGAGCGTATTTTCGAGGGTATAAGTACCCGATTTTTACATCGGGTAGTCGTTGAGAACCCGCAAAAATACACTTCGAACAAATAAATTACCGGACTTAGCTATATTATGCACAAGGCAAAGTATAGAGTAAGTCAGGGTCGATCCACAGAGACATGAAAATTCAGCGCTTTATTTTGAAAATAAAAATACTTTTATAAGTTTGCAAAATGTTTGAATAACAAGAATGGAGATGAAATTTGGAGAAGACAATAGAGCAGGTCGGTAAGTGCTGATCGCTCCCCTTCTATGCGGCAACTTCCAAATGGACTCGTAAGCGCTAACTCTTCGCGAAATTGGATATCCCGGCGAGGTGAGTTGGATGCGAATACAACCGCGAATCGAGCTCAAACCTCGTGTCACATCCCGGTTCTCCAAGAGTCGAGGGTAATCACCGTTAGATATGGATCGTCGTGATAGTTTGAGAAATTCCTGCATGAAAGAGAAGATAACAAAATAAGACAGATATAAAATTTAAAGTAATAAAATAAAAGCGAAATAGAAATATGATGATCGGCGGCTCGGGAGGAAGCCTCTGGAGTCGGATTCACGGAGGGGTCGAGAAAATGATGGTTGGCGGACGTCTATGGTGTTGAATGACTTTCGGCGGCACTCAGGGTGGAGCCTCAGGAGTCGGATTCACTGGGGGTCCGAATGCACAAGTCGACGAGATCACCTCGATACTTCGTCAATGTATGATTATTTATGGTGGTAGAATTTTGTGGGATGATGACGGAATTGGTGGGAGACGGATTTAGTTGGTAAGAATGGAATGATGGAATGAAGGAGATGCTTGGAAACCAAATAGTAATGGAATACTTGGATGTCCTTCCAAAGCCCACTCCATGAGGTATATATACACATTCGAAAGTGACCGTTCCCAACCGAGTTGCATCCCTCCAATTAGGAGATGCATCTCTTCATGTCAACGTTATGGCATTCATGCCTTTTTATAAGCACGCCAATCAGAAGCACCTTTTCACTTCATCGTTCATGGTTCTCAACTCCATTTTTTTTGTAACTTTTGGCATGTGTATCTTTGACCATCCCACGGATGGATGGTGCTCATCCATCCAATTATTCCAACATCAATAATTCTTAGCCACTCATTAGTTGTATTGATTATTCAAGTAGTTCCAACGTATAGGTTTAAGTTTGTAGTGGCTTGATTTCTTTTAGGATATAGATAAAAAAATAGGATTGCAAATATAATATTTATTTGGGTTATTGGGTTTTCATTGTAGATGTATTAAATAATCAATCATCATAATGTGTATTATATCCTAATGTGTTATAATGGTAGAATAACATGGATGACAAGAGGTAATTGAGGAAGATGAGTTTCTTAGTAATTTTACTGATTATAGATATCCTATTGCTCATTTTATGCTCTCTCCCTCGGGGCATAAATCAAGATGGATCGAAAAGTAGTAGGTGACTTACTTGTAAGTGGACTAATGGATGCATGCAATCTAATATGCATAATGGTTGTAATACCACTCCCTTAAATTATTATACATCATAGAAAACATGATTTACTTTATGGAATGTGTTGGTATTGACATAGTTATATAATGAATCGTAGATTCATCACCTACCCTAGCCCGGTATCTGACGAGACCATCCCGGATCCGCTGGTCGGCCAAAGGCACCAGTTCCCAACAGCAGCCTCCAGTTCAGGGTGGCCAGTACGACCAATAGCGTGAGAAACACCAGCAGCCCCATCCTCCAGTACACCATCCCCAACAGTCATCCCAGCACCAGCAGTACAATCCTCATCCCTATCAGCAGGGACAGCCTTGGAGGCGAGAGTAGCCTCTGCAGTAGTATCATCAATAGTACCCTTCTCACCCGCACCAGCCACAGCAGCCTCACTACCAGCGTGGCCACCCGTCAGTTTCTCATGAGCCGACCTATGAGAACCATGCCCTGGATGATCTAGCCCACCTCATGACCGAGCAACAGGCTACTTTTCGATGGGAGATGGATGAGTTCCATAGGAGATGCGGGAGATTGTGAGAGGGAAGGCCGCCATCCCAGCCCAGATCGAGCCGAACCCGAACAACCTCAAGAGGAATTCTGAGCAGGTAGAGTTCACTGAGATTACCACTCCTAGTGCTTCACTTGGTGATAAGTCTGCATACATGTTTGATGCTGATTTTGTTACACTTAGGAGTGGTAGGATGCCAGCAGGCGGTGCCTCGTTTGAGCGACGACCCCACGTCACTCCAAGAGCACCAGGCGAGGAGGAGCGTGGTACTGATGCTGCGAGAGACAATGACGGTGGTGCTGACGCTGCCATGGATGTTGATCCCGTCAATGGTACTGAGGCCGTCGCTTCTCCAGTTGGAGGAAGTGGTATTGATGCCACCATTGCAGTTGCTGAGCTAGAGCGCAATACTGATGCCGTGAGTCCAGATGCCGAGGGTGGTACTAAGGCTACCATTCCCAGTTCTGCTAGTCCTGTTGTTTTTGCTTCAGTACATGTATCTTGGAACATTTATGCAAATAAAGGAAAGGGTTTGTTTTTGCTTCAGTACAGTATCTTTTCTAGGGCATGCCGGTTTCTACAGGCATTTCATTCATGATTTTAGTAGGATTGCCCGACCATTGACTGATCTGCTGACGAAAGACACCGAGTTCCTTGTTGATGATAAGTGTCTATCATCCTTTGAGACTCTCAAGAGTCATGTTGTAGAGGCTCCTGTTATCCAGCCACCGGATTGGTCTCTCCCATTCGAGATCATGATGGACGCATCTGATTTTGCCGTGAGGGACGTGCTGGGACAGAGGAGGGATGGAGTCCCCTTTGCTATTCACTACGCTAGCCGTACATTGGATGCCGCCCATGGGAACTATATAGTCACTGAGAAGGAGATGCTAGCCGTTGTTTTTGCCCTAGAATAATTCAGATCTTACATCATTGGATCTAGAGTGACCATCTATACTGATCATACCGCCATCTGGTACCTCATGGCAAAGAAGGATGCCAAAGCTAGATTGATCAGATTGATCCTTCTACTCAAGGAGTTTGATATAGAGATTAAGGATAAGCCTGGAGTCAAGAATGTGGTGGCAGATCATCTCTCCCGATTAGAGTATCTTGAGGATTCTGAGCAGACTGAGCCTATTTGTGAGACCTTCCTAGATGAGGCGATCCTTGCTATCGCCTCTCTCCCATGGTATGCCGATATTGTGAACTATCTTGTCACCAAGAAAGTTCCACAAGATTGGCCCAAGCAGAAACTTGAGACCTTCCTCACGAAGGACAAGTTTTACCAATGGGAGGATCTCGTCCTATACCATGAGGGAGGGGATAGTATCTGGCGTCTGTGCATTCCTCAGGAGGAGCACCACAACGTCCTTACTTACTGCCACAAGCTTGAGGCAGGAGGACATCACTCTGGGAGGAGAACGACACAAAAAGTGCTCCAATCCGGCCTATGGTGGCATACTCTCTTCAAGGACTCTGATGAGTTCGTGAAGAGGTGTACTGACTGTCAGAGGATGGGCACTTGTGGACAACGTGATATGATGCCGATGCAGTCCATACACTTCTGTGAGGATTTTGACGCATGGGGCATCGATTTCATGGGTCCATTCCCTGAGAGTCAGGGATTTGAGTACATTCTGTTGGCCGTGGATTATGTGATTCATTGGGTTGATGCTATCCCTGCCAGAATCGCAGATGCTAGGACTGTTTGTAGATTTTTGAGGAAGAATATCATTTCACGGTTCAGGGTACCTCAAGTGATGATGATATCTGACGGGGGGTCTCATTTTGTAAACGACAAGGTAAAGGTCCTTGCTAGCGAGTTCAGCATAGACCATCGAGTTGCCACTCCATACCACCTTCAGACGAATGGTCTTGCTGAAGTGTCGAACATGGAGATCAAGACTATATTGCAGAAAGTCGTCTGCCTTGACCGAAAGGATTGGTCACTGCTTTTGGACTTGATCTTGTGGGCATATAGGACGTCTTTCAAGACTCCTTCTGGTACATCTCCCTTTCGCCTCGTTTATGGCAAGCACTCACATTTACCTGTTGAGCTGAGACATAGGTCACTTTGGGCTGTTACCGACATACTTTTGGATCCCGAGAGTGTAGGAGATCAGAGGAGGGTAGAGTTAGCAGCCCTGGCGGAACTTCGTGATACAACCTTTTCAAACAACCTACACTATAAGGAGAGAGGGAAAGAGTGGCATGATTCTCATATCAGCCACAAACAATTTGAGCCAGGACAGAGAGTATTGTTGTTTGATGCTAGGCTTCGTCTATTTCCAGGGAAGCTACAGAGCAAATGGAAGGGACCCTATTTGGTTAGAAAGGTAAATGGGAGTATTGATATATCTGAGTTATCTTCTTATGTTACCTTTCGTGTTAACGGCCAACGGCTCAAGCCATATCTAGATCATGAGTTGCGGGTCGTTGATGTTGCCCGAGTCACTTTGCGTGAGATGTGGTCTCTTGACTCACATCTATTGCATCTCACGCCTGATTATCAATGTTCTTCTGACTTGTATAGATCTAATTATCCATATCACTCTATTCTTTAGTCCCACACCCTTTTTCTCATCTTATGATTATGCTATACTTAGGGTGCACTTTACCCTAAGTATAGGGGGGGTGTAGGACTCTCGGGTATTCTATTGATTCTTTCTACCTCTGTTTTGTTGTCGATACTTAGGATTACTTGATCCTAAGTATAGGGGGAAACACCGAGTCTTCTTTATTCTATTCTTTGATTCGTCTTTGTAAATACCATTCCTTTTCACTTCCCTATACTAAGCACGAGTTATGTCTTCTTCATCGCTCTTGATCACTCTGAGGACATCGTTCGAGCTAAGTATAGGGGGGTGTCGAATATATTTCATATATACTTTAGCCATAACTCGTACTTTGTGTGAGTATGTTAATGAATAAAATTGCTAAAAATCCATAAAAATTTAAAAATTTTCCCTTGTACATAAAATTCTTCCTGTACATACCCATTTAAAAAATTATTTTTGTACAAATGATTGTAAAATCTTTTTGTGTAAATAATGTGTAAATATGTTCATATCAAAATTTATGTATATAGTACAAAATTTTAGTAAAATGTTTGGAAAACAAAAAGTTTGCAAAAACCTCTTGTAAATTTTTGTAAATATTTTGCAAAACTTCGCATTCATGCATACATCCATGTTTTCAAATATTTTTCAAAAATTTTACGCAATTGTAAAAATTTGTAAAATTACATTTTTGTAAATACTTGCACACTTTTCCAAATCATAGTTGACATTTAAACTGGCATGGAATTAAATTGACAAATGGATCTTGGTTAAGACCTTAATCCACCTAATTCTAAGAGGAACCTTATAGGGCTTAGGAATGAGACTTTTCAGGTCCATTGGGACTTAATTCTTTGAGTTCACTAGGCTATGAGCATATGTCATCTTGATGAGCCTAAGTAGAGCACTTAACAACACACACATGACTCTCAGAGACAATGGCTTTACTTCCACCAGCACTCTACACATAGCTCTCCATGGATGAGGTGGTGAGGAGGCAGTTTCCTTTGACTTGGGGTAGCATAAGAGGGTAGTACTTCTAGGCGGAACCTCTCTTCTTCTTATAGTGAAGGAAGTGCGTCTCAACTTGGTCTGGTGGTTATGAAGTCTAAAGACAGAAGCTGTGGGTTGCAATAAAGCTTCAAAAGAGGGAAAGTCTATTGGCTCAAGAGGAAAAAATCCTTATGTATATGTTGCACCATGTAGATATGTTGTACATATGCACATGAAAAAAATGTGCAAAAAGAAAAGAACTACAAAAAAGTGGTGGGTCAGATTGAAAATTTAATAATCCCATCGGAGAATATATAGTCAAATAAAGCAAAGCTTATGTTATACATGTCCATCTCATGAAGCTTGTAGCGGGAGACTCAGCTACACTGGTTAGAGCTCCCAAGGATAGATGGCTACACTGGTCATGATCCATTCTCTTCTTCCCCCTCTTCTTGAGCCGATTGTACTTGAACTTAGAAGGGAATACCCTGCTTCTCGAGGAAAGAGTTGCTAGACCGAGGCATTAGAGTTACCAGGTAGAGGGAGGTTGTTTCTTTGTCACTTCTGAGGTGGGGAGCTACATATCACTTACACAGTACAAGGAAAGATTCATGGTCGTTAGAGTTTGTGTATGGAGACTTGTTCTGATCTGGTTTATTAAGGAGTCTTGACCATAGATTGGTGGAACTTAGAGGCTATTAGGTTTTAAGCTTAAGTCCAAATAAGGTTCTGACAAATTAATAATCCAAAGGTCTGACTAAGCTTCATATTTCAATTTAATGAAGGAAAGTTTAATAATCAACCCTGATTTCTCCTCTTTTTCTTTTTCTTTCACTTTTGCACTTCTTTTTTCAAATAAGTGTTTGCTAAAGGACAAGCAAAAGTAATGTTTAGGGGGGTGATGTGTCCCCATTCATCACTCTTTATTCCTTTATTTTCACTAGAAACCTTGGCAAAATGCCATGTAATTAGTTGTAAATAAAATAAATTGTCAAAATGCATGCATCATGTAATTATTCATAATTAGCATGTTTTTATGTAAAAATAAAGGAATAAAGAAATATAAAGAAAAAGAAGGAAATATTTAGAATAAATATTGAGTGACCCAATCTCAAGGGAGGGCCAAGCCTTGGCCTGACCTTAAAAAGAAACCAAGTAGAGGGAGATAGGGTCAATCATGCTTGTACATACACGTATATATAAATAATTTTATTTTCCTCAAAATAAAAAAAATATGTTTTTAACACCTTGTACATATTTATAAAAATAAAATAAAATAAAAATTAGAA
Organism: Ottelia alismoides; assembly: GCA_037367405.1. Taxonomy (NCBI): domain Eukaryota; kingdom Viridiplantae; phylum Streptophyta; class Magnoliopsida; order Alismatales; family Hydrocharitaceae; genus Ottelia; species Ottelia alismoides. Next base: position 693,372 of record JAZKJV010003557.1, on the reverse strand, counting down.
AAATAAAAATAACAAATATACAATTCACCCATTTTATATATACCATGTACATATGTATATAGGTCTATTTATTTAACTAGTGTAAATAAATCATCAAAATAAAATAAAAATATCTTTTTATTCCAAATTTTATGATGTAAATAAATAAAATATAAAATTGGAATAATTGTACAAAAATAAACAATTAAAAAAATAATCAAAAATACATATGTATATATACCTATTTATAATAATAATATAATGTAAATACATAATTTATTTTTTAAAAAATAAATGAAAATCACAAAAAATACTTTGAAAATAAATAAACATTTTTTATGTTTAAAATATTTTGAAATAAAATCATTTAATAGTTTTTATTTAATTTACAAAGATTTAATAAACGTTGAATTCTGATTGGTCCACACGGGATTGTTGACCCCCGTTCAACTCTCCCCTGCGGACCTCTTCTTCGCGGATCCGTGCGCTGACCCGACTTCTCCCAATTTTCACGCCATGATCCGCCAGCCATCTCCATAAACCCCGGGCCTCTATTTCCATGCTCACATCCATGATCCACGCTAGCCTTCTTGCCTAAGGATCCGAGATCCGATACACTCACTCGACCCTCATCTTTCCGGACCCCTACTAGTATAAGACCTCGCCTACGACCGACATTCTGCTCATCTTTGGCCATCGCCTTCATCTCCTAGGACCTCCATTCTTCTTTCTTGAGTGACAGCTAGCGAGGGAGAGTGTCGCAGTGAGGATTCGAGGCCTGCAACCACTGATCCGACGAGCCCCATCATCGTGCTCCGTCGCGAGGTGAGGCCGAGCCTCTAGACCGTTGTTCCATCGAGGCGAAGACCACCAGAGGTTCCTGACCTCCAGCACAGACACCCTCGACCATCAGGTAGTTCTCTCTTAGCCTCTATCCGCGCTTTGATTCAGATTATTAGGTTTTACGCCGCCGGCCTCCGCCGGCCATCTCCCGACGATCTGATCATCCATCTAATCATCCGACCCGACCATCACCTCTACGAGACCCCTCTCCACCTGCTCCACCCATTCATTCACCTTGGTTCACCCCGGAACCAAGGAATAGGTCTCCTCTGTGGTTGCCTCGCCGGAGACTTTCCCTCTGCCTCACCAGACCACCTCCTCCGCTCGTGACCGGGTCCAAGCATTTTGCCCTCGACCCAGGGTTTGTTCTGTGCAGCATGCAAGTCAAAGAGATCTCATCTGGAGGTCTAACCACTCAGGTACAGGACCCCTGGGTCCTCGAAGTTGTCGGAGCACCCTGGACGCTCCTGGCCTCATCTGAGACCACCACCAACTGCAGACCATCGTAGGCGTTCTTTTCCCCATCTTAGCAGCTCCGAAGGAGCGCTCCACCACGCGTAATGGGCCGGCGAAACTCGCCTGCATCTTGTTCTTGCTGGACCCTCCATCACCGTCAGATAGAGCTCCTCGCTCTAGATCTTCATCGAGCCGTTCATCTATGGAGGGCTCACAACCGTCCGATCATTTGAGGAGCTCCATCAGGTCCGGTGATCGCTGAAGAGGTACCCGCATACCACAGCCGTTAGATCTCCACGTGGCACCCCTTCCGTCGTTGATCATTAATAATGAGGGTAATTTGCACTTAGGCCCTCCTCTTTTTGCATTTATAGTTTAGTTCTGTAAATATAAGTTGCAGTTGTTTTTTATTTTGGTATATTTGCACTTTGGACCTTGTAGTTTGAGTATTTGCGATTTAGTCCCTTTCTGTGTGAGACACGTGCTTCGACACGTGAGTTTTTGGGCAAATTTCATGTATGTGTTGGAAATGCGAGCCCACGGCGAGCCATTATGCAATAAATGTTATTGCAATTCACTCCTTAATCTGAAATGAAGAATACATAATTTGCATAATAGGTCCCTTAGTACAATTAGGGTTATGTACCATGGCCATCTTGATGATCATACAGCTGTTGATTCAACTATTGAATCATAGAGGCTGGTGCTTGAATGAATATCTAAAGAGTTAGATTGAGGACTCATCAAGCACCGTCAGATGATTGTTAAGAGATGATCTCCAGCCTGAGTAGGAGATGGCAATCCTTATCTCTGAAGGCTGATATCTGACCGACCTCTTGATGCAGGTCCTCTGCATAGGAATAGAGATTCGGAGGTGTTAGATTAGTTAGGTCAAAGAGTTGACTTAACGAGATCGAGATAACCAAAGTCCTATATCGTATGCTGTCAGGATATAGGCACACATCCTCTGACCGGAGACAGATGTGTTTTTATATGTCTAAGTATGTACATTTGGCAGACCAATAGGTTGATGACCTAATCAAGGTCTACACACCGGCGCGCTGGTGTGCATATAAGGGCATATGAGTAATACGATCTCTCAAAGGGATCATACAGGTTCAGTTACTGAACCGGAAGACATGAGCTCACTCATGAGATATTGGGAAGAATCAAATTCCGTGCGCACGGTCGTCTCGCTTTGGAAGCTTGACTGAATTTGTAGGTTTGATATATACTTTTGGAAAGTATATGATCAAGACCTAGGTATGATATATGCTTTTGGAAAGTATATGATCGATACCGACTCCCAATGATCGAATGAGAAACTTACTGATAAAAACCATGAAGTAGACAATATAAAGTTGATCCAATACTTCGGGTTTAGTCTGAGTCTTCCAGTATGCAGGATGTACAGGTATTGGGAATACCTGAGGGTGATGTGATCATAAACGATTGTATAACCATGATGCTTCCATTCCTAGGGAGTGATGAAACGGGTCTGGATTTTAGTGACTCCTCTCAGTAGAGAAGTGATCTGATCTTGGTCCAAGTATTGGACATTGATCTGAATGTGATTCAGATACAATGAGAAGATTAGATTTACGGTCTTGATTTAATCAAGCATCTATGGGAGGCCCGCGATCTGGATTTGAGATACGATCTCAATATCCATGTCACTATACGTGGAACAATACAATCGCCCTGTCCTTATCTCCGAGTATCTGCGGAGAAAGCGCATTATCCTTGAAGGAGTTCATGGATAATTCTATTGTTGATATATGTATTCGAGCATTGAGAAAATGGATAATTAAATGTGATTTAATTATCATGAGTAATATGAATTTGATTCATATTATAAAGAGAGTTATCTTAGATAATTAAATGAGATTTAATTATCAAAGATGTAAATAATGTGAATGTGATTCATATTATTTGGACACAAGAGAATAGAGATCCAAGATGATTAAATATGATTTAATTATCATGGATATGAATAATGTGGATAGCAATATCCATATTAGTCATATATATTATAAATGTGATTTATAATATATAAGAGAGAGCTATTTGTAATTTACATTTGTTAATTAAATGTTAATGTGAATTGGATTCACATTGGACATCAAATTGAAAATGTAATTTACATTTTGTTTTGGGTTGTGAATGTGATTCACAATTTTTCAATGGCATGATTGCAATGTTCACAAAATAAATTGGATTTATTTTTTGTGAAATAATTTGCAACAAAAGTTGTTGCAAATAATGGAGATTACATAAAAGGTGAAATAGCCACCTTCCTAATGGAGGAGGGTGGACGGCCACCACTCCCATTAGGAAAGGGAGGCCGTCCCCCCTCTCCACATGGAAGGAGGCTTTCTCTCCTTTCATTATCTCCATGTATTGATGATTTAATTTTGTAATTAAATTGTGTTGATTTATCAACATATATTTAATTTAAATTAAATTAATTGTTGATTGTTTTTAGCAACAAATCATGACCATTGAAAGAAACACAAATTGATGTGGACCATTGGATTTGTGTCGACACATGGATTGAGATCCATGGATCCCAAAACCCTATAAAAGGAGAGACACCCCATTGCTCTTCTTGACACAGAAGTTGAGGCAACAAATCTCTCTCTCTCTCTCATTCTCTCTACACGTCCTCACTCTTTCTCTCTCATGTGGCCGTCCACCATGGATGCCCTAGAGAGGTTCTCCATCACCGCAGCATCGTCGTTATGCTGCCCGATGGTTTGCTCGTGGATCTCCGTCTCCTTCGGTGCACCCCGCTCGTAAAGAAGACATCGGATCTCGTGTGTCGAGATCAGGAGATCCGCCGCTTGGATCATTAACATGGATTGCGAGAAGCACGCGGTTCATCCCCGCGCTCGCAAGCGTCTCCTCCGTCGGATCAGACTTGAGACAGGAGGTCTCTTCGTTTAGAGACTTGATCGCAACCACGCTTCAAGAGGTAAACCTAATAGTTGGTTGTGGTTTAGACGAAACGATCCGAGAAGTGTTCTTGGATCATGTGGTTTCGTCGCATAAAATTTTTAATTTCCGCTGCATAGAACAACTAGTGCGACTAGTCGTTCTTCGTCGTATTCGATGCGATGCTCACGCTTCCATGATGCGCTTGAGGATCTAACCATATACCTTCAAGTGGTATCAGAGCCTTAGGTCGGTGTTTTTGGATACGATCCATAAACCGAGGACGACTTGGGTTCATTAGTGTTTGCGAAAGTTTTCTTGCATTTCATTTTCGCATCTCTGTTTTGATATTATTTTCGGAACTGTTTAAATTGTTTAAACACGAAAATAATATTTGGATTTTATTCCCCATTAAATAAGGAAACCGTAGGATCTGAGTTTGCGTGATTTCGATTCCGTTTGCTCTAGATATGCTCATTTCAGTGAACATGTATCCACTGTTTCGGGGACTGCGGATCATGACGTAATTAAGATGTTAATTGCGGATTTGATACGCCTTGAAATGCGTGCAAATCACTTGGGTTCTGTTGTAAATCAAGTTAGCAGACTTTAGAAATTTACTTTGCTTAATTTGGATTTAAATTGATTGAGATATGATATTTTTAGTAAGTGAGGGTCACTGCTGAAAATACTTTCCTAATCAAGAACCTAGTGATTGTCATTTAATTAATTAGTGAAATTAAATTGTTTAATTTCCTGGAATAATTATGCATAAATATTTGTGAAATATTTAATGATAATTATGTCCTTAAATGACTTTGCCCTAACCAACAAATGATTAGATGTGATCTATAGCAAGATTGGTTACATGATCTACATGATCAACATTCCAACAAACATGTTGCTTGAATAGGACTTGGGATTTGTTTAGCAAATCTCATTATAATGTTAATCAAAAATGTTTTGATTATTACTATATGGTACAATTTCGGTTGAAGAACCGATGATCATCTCAAGTACAAATTAATCAATTTGGCATTATCCTTTCCCGAGGCGGATATGGTGCCTAGTCGGAGAGCATTGGGGTTGCGGGTTGCAACGTATGTGGTCCGTCCCACTCTCGTCGGTACTGGCCATGACAGCGGGTAGTGCCGGGATAATGTTCGAGGGATTAAGATGTATTTTTTTAATTATTAAAATTCGAAATAATACGTATTTGAGATAATACCATTATTCAAGTAACTATTAAAATGTTTGTTGGATATTAATTGGATCATTAATTTAATATGATTAGATTAATTGGAATCCAATTAAGATTGAAATACTCTAATATTATTAGAGTTAATAATTCCCTTGGAAGAATTGATTATGTGAATGTGATTCACGATAATTAATTAAAATTTGAATATGAGGTGGAGGATCACATAAGTGACATCCATGGTCTCCCGTCAAGGCGAAGGGTTCCGTCGCCAGGGATTGTATGTGGGAGACGCCTATCCGAAGTGACAGCTCCTGTATGCAAGCGCATCTGGATCGGGCTCTTTGCTTCTCGAAAGAGTAAGGCCGTATACGTAGTGACCCCAATATCGGATCCTCATATTATTGGGGCGATATTGGATTGCGTATAGCGAGTACTATTCCTGTTGACGGTTGGTTCAATTAACGACGGGTCAACATCGCCTTAGGGGTGGTGGGCTCGGGTGTTAAAGACCGAATTGGGAGATGCAAGTTGGACTTGCAAAGCGGAATGTGTTCCCGCTTCTTTTTATCCGAGTTGCAGATTCTCATATTATTGGGATGTAACAAAGATAAGGAAGGAGATCCCAGATCTTGTTGAGATATAATGGTAAGTATATCTCTTACATTGAAAGTGATTAAGGGAATGAACTTTCAGTGTTGACAAGACAAGACAACTTTGATATAAAAAATCCTAAATCAAAGTAAATATATATATTTATATATTTATGCAAATTTCTTATTTCAGATAATCCTTCATTAAAACCCACTCAATGATATACTCAATAATAACCAGTAAAATATCATGGATTGGACTCATGATCCAGATATTGTACTTGCAATTGGACACATAATGTATGTGGTTGCAATGTGCAAGTTTCCTCATAATATTGAGGAATGACAATTAAATAGATAATAGGACTACAACCCTAGGGTTTGTGTGTCTCTATAGTCTTGATCTCTCATCGGATGTACTTTGGAAGTGACCTGTCGATGATGATCGTAATTGTCAAATAATCCTTATAAAATTAATGAAGATATTCTGGCATACATATGTGCTCTTGACATTTAACATGAATGAGATGGTTCACTGCATCATGCAGAATGGTGGCTCTATAAGAGATGATGTATTCAAATTGTTTGAGTACCTACCTGAACCTATGTTTTAAGAGTTTAGATGGATGTAGATAATGAGTGTCATCATTCTACTATCTATACTCTGGTCATTCATGAAGCTTCATAATATTCATATTGTATGAATTTAATGAAGCATGTATAAATGTTGAAATGCTCTTACATAAGAGATCCTTAGTCTTAAGCAATGGTTGCTTATAGATAAAGGGAGCGCAGTGGAAGCATGGGATGGACCCGAGTAAGAAGTATGGTCAAAGGGTTGACTATACATCTATGACTTCCATATGTCATCCGAAGAGATGGATGAATGCCAATACTGCAATAAGTTGATGTGTTGATAGTATGACTATCAAGTCTATCTAGAATCCTTAGAGAAGGACTCGGATGGAGCATCAGATTAATCTACATAAATCATTGATAAGATAAAGTCAAATAATTGTATCTCAATCTTCTGATGACATTTGCAATAGGTTGCATATGTTTTAGAAGACTGGAAAATTTGATCCTAAAGGTTTATAGTTATCCACATGGATATTGATGTAATTGTTGCAACAATCTCTGTTGGATTGATAGACTTGTTAATTTCAGTGGGAGAGTCCTTAGTCTTAGAGAATGTCTCTATGACCTAGATATAAGAATACACTCATTGTTTGTTTCTAAATGTTGGAAATAAACATGAATTCTGAGGTAGAACTATCATAAAAAGTTATGATGGAGATATTTCAGATAGTAATCTAAAATCTAGTGGACTCCACTAAATTAGAAAATTAATGAATGGTTCATTAACATTTCTAAATACTGAAATTAAACCTTAAGATCAATAGGAGGATGAAGATCATTTGACAATTATCTAGCATCAAGCCTTGGACATTTGTCTATTGATTTGATCAATAGACTAGTAAGATATGAAACTTTAGAATGTCTAAAATTTCAAAACTTACATACTTATGAATATTGTATTCAAAGAAAAATGTCCAATACACCCTTCTTAGAGAAAGGTGTAAGATGTCAAGGTATTCAGGATCTCATACATATTGATGTATGTAGATCATCTATATCATAGTAAACATTATGGATATGTGATATCTGTTGATGATTATGTATGATATGAGATTTCTTCTCTTCACCTAAGAAACCTTTGAAATGTTCAAAGATTTCATTATTTTTGGTTTAAAACCAAAGTTTGAAGGAAGATAAAATGAATTTGATCTAATCTAGGTAGCAAGTACCAGTTAGATAAATTCAAAGAATACCTTATAGAGATATGAATATCATTTTTATCTCAATCCTCCTAACACACCTTAACTCAATAGTGTTATAGGCAGATACAATTGGATCATGTGTGACATGATCTTATCAATGATGAATTTTAGCATAATTATCCCTTAGTTTCCAGGTATATATGTGTAGTAGAGACTACAATGTATATCCTTAATAAGGTTCCATGCAAGATGGAATCTAGCACTTGAGAGTGCTGCTTCATTAGGAAAATAAAGGATGGTATTGGATACCTACTTTATGATCTTGAGATTCTTGAAATATCTCATCTCTGAGAATGTGATTCTTGGAGGTTGAGACTCTTGAGAATCAAGATAAAAATGAAGTGTAGGAACTCATTTAATCTTGAAAAGATAATGAGGCTCCTAAAATTGGAAACTAAAAGGATAATTGAAGATGAAACACTAAAACCTCTTCAAATAAGTTTGAGGATGGATTCCATGTGTCAGAGAAATCTGACAATGATCGAACTTCATGTGATGAAGCTTCTGAAGATCATAGCATGGATAGATGGATGTTAGCAATAAAAGTCTAATGTAGACTTCATGTACAAGTGTTGTATATGGACCCTCGAGGATCCACCTATATGGGTAAGACCCGTAAAGGTGTAAATGGATCTTCAAGAGAAAGGGAACCTGATGAGAAGGTACATACCTTCAAAGCATAGTTCGTAGCAATGAGCTACACATGGAAGAGAAGACATTGCTTGCAATGAGACTTGCTTTTCGGTGAACATGCTTAAAATCATCAGAATATTGCTAACCTTAGCTACACAACTTGACTATTGCATCTTCGAGATGTAAGTCCAGATTGCATTCCTCTATGAATATCTCTCTGAGGATATTCACATGAAGTAGCCCCAGGGCTTCATGGTTGAGGAAAGCAAGGTGTGCAAGATAAGGAATCCATCTAAGGACTCAAATAAGCTTCTTTGAGATGGACCATAAGATTTGATGAAATTATAAATGTTATGATTTCAAATGAAATCTTGATGAGCCATGCGAAGCTTAGTGGGAGTGCCTATATGTTCATTGCGCTAAATATAGATGATATCCTGATCATTTAAAATGATATAAGGATAATAATAAGTGTAATCTGGTTATTCCATATCTTGAAATATGATTTCAAAGATACCTCTTAGATCTTAGTTCTGAAGTTGTTCAGAAGCCAAGAGAAGAGGATAATTGGACTGTCACATTTGTAGTATACCTTGGACATATTCTATTCATATAAATTCCAAGAAAGGCTTCTAACCCTTAAGATATGGTACTGACCTATCTTAAGGGATAGCACCTCAAAGAGTTGAGGAAGTAAATGCTACAACTACTTGCACTTGTGCATTAGTTACGAGAAGCTGAGTGTATGCTAGAGTGTACAAATACCAGATGTCTGTCATGCAGTGGGAGTAGTAAATTGTTACTAATCCTACTGTAGAGATAAAACACTTGATTGCAGTAATAACAAAATCTTCATAGATGAGGAGATTTTTGAGATAGTAATCTCAAAGTCTTATCTTCAAAAGTTTAAGACCATGTAGATAGTGATCTATAAAGGTCTAAACTTTAGATACCTTAGGAGATAGAGATCTCCGGGAATGAAGGTATTCTAATAAGGATTATGGGGATACTGGTTATGATGTCAGGGACAATGTAACCAACTAGATTGAGTATTGGTTGCATGAGATGCAACATTCGCATTAGATGCGAGCACTGTTACTGGGAATATGCAAGTGCCGTAAAAGGACTTGGCATAGTCTCGCGGGAACAGAGTGACTGATCAGCTTACCTAGCTATTTTCTAAATAGCCTATGATTGTCACATGAGTGCGGGTTTAAATGATTAGCCCATTAATGGCTCTTTGGGCTAGTGGGAGATTGTTGGAAATGCGAGCCCACGGCGAGCCATTATGCAATAAATGTTATTGCAATTCACTCCTTAATCTGAAATGAAGAATACATAATTTGCATAATAGGTCCCTTAGTACAATTAGGGTTATGTACCATGGCCATCTTGATGATCATATAGCTGTTGATTCAACTATTGAATCATAGAGGCTGGTGCTTGAATGAATATCTAAAGAGTTAGATTGAGGACTCATCAAGCACCGTCAGATGATTGTTAAGAGATGATCTCTAGCCTGAGTAGGAGATGGCAATCCTTATCTCTGAAGGCTGATATCTGACCGACCTCTTGATGCAGGTCCTCTGCATAGGAATAGAGATTCGGAGGTGTCAGATTAGTTAGGTCAAAGAGTTGACTTAACGAGATCGAGATAACCAAAGTCCTATATCGTATGCTATTAGGATATAGGCACGCATCCTCTGACCGGAGACAGATGTGTTGCTATATGTCTAAGTATGTACATTTGGCAGACCAATAGGTTGATGACCTAATCAAGGTCTACACACCGGCGCGCTGGTGTGCATATAAGGGCATATGAGTAATACGATCTCTCAAAGGGATCATACAGGTTCAGTTACTGAACCGGAAGACATGAGCTCACTCATGAGATATTGGGAAGAATCAAATTCCGTGTGCACGGTCGTCTCGCTTTGGAAGCTTGACTGAATTTGTAGGTTTGATATATACTTTTGGAAAGTATATGATCAAGACCTAGGTATGATATATGCTTTTGGAAAGTATATGATCGATACCGACTCCCAATGATCGAACGAGAAACTTACTGATAAAAACCATGAAGTAGACAATATAAAGTTGATCCAATACTTCGGGTTTAGTCTGAGTCTTCCAGTATGCAGGATGTACAGGTATTGGGAATACCTGAGGGTGATGTGATCATAAACGATTGTATAACCATGACGCTTCCATTCCTAGGGAGTGATGAAACGGGTCTGGATTTTAGTGACTCCTCTCAGTAGAGAAGTGATCTGATTTTGGTCCAAGTATTGGACATTGATCTGAATGTGATTCAGATACAATGAGAAGATTAGATTTACGGTCTTGATTTAATCAAGCATCTATGGGAGGCCCGCGATCTGGATTTGAGATACGATCTCAATATCCATGTCACTATACGTGGAACAATACAATTGCCATGTCCTTATCTCCAAGTATCTGCGGAGAAAGCGCATTATCCTTTAAGGAGTTCATGGATAATTCTATTGTTGATATATGTATTCGAGCATTGAGAAAATGGATAATTAAATGTGATTTAATTATCATGAGTAATATGAATTTGATTCATATTATAAAGAGAGTTATCTTAGATAATTAAATGAGATTTAATTATCAAAGATGTAAATAATGTGAATGTGATTCATATTATTTGGACACAAGAGAATAGAGATCCAAGATGATTAAATATGATTTAATTATCATGGATATGAATAATGTGGATAGCAATATCCATATTAGTCATATATATTATAAATGTGATTTATAATATATAAGAGAGAGCTATTTGTAATTTACATTTGTTAATTAAATGTTAATGTGAATTGGATTCACATTGGACATCAAATTGAAAATGTAATTTACATTTTGTTTTGGGTTGTGAATGTGATTCACAATTTTTCAATGGCATGATTGCAATGTTCACAAAATAAATTGGATTTATTTTTTGTGAAATAATTTGCAACAAAAGTTGTTGCAAATAATGGAGATTACATAAAAGGTGAAATAGCCACCTTCCTAATGGAGGAGGGTGGACGGCCACCACTCCCATTAGGAAAGGGAGGCCGTCCCCCCTCTCCACATGGAAGGAGGCTTTCTCTCCTTTCATTATCTCCATGTATTGATGATTTAATTTTGTAATTAAATTGTGTTGATTGATCAACATATATTTAATTTAAATTAAATTAATTGTTGATTGTTTTTAGCAACAAATCATGACCATTGAAAGAAATACAAATTGATGTGGACCATTGGATTTGTGTTCACACATGGATTGAGATCCATGGATCCCAAAACCCTATAAAAGGAGAGGCACCCCATTGCTCTTCTTGACACAGAAGTTGAGGCAACAAATCTCTCTCTCTCATTCTCTCTACACGTCCTCACTCTTTCTCTCTCATGTGGCCGTCCACCATGGATGCCCTAGAGAGGTTCTCCATCGCCGCGGCATCGTCGTTATGCTGCCCGATGGTTTGCTCGTGGATCTCCGTCTCCTTCGGTGCACCCCGCTCGTAAAGAAGACATCGGATCTCGTGTGTCGTGATCAGGAGATCCGCCGCTTGGATCATCAACATGGATTGCGAGAAGCACGCGGTTCATCCCCGCGCTCGCAAGCGTCTCCTCCGTCGGATCGGACTTGAGACAGGAGGTCTCTTCGTTTAGAGACTTGATCGCAACTACGCTTCAAGAGGTAAACCTAATACTTGGTTGTGGTTTAGACGAAACGATCCGAGAAGTGTTCTTGGATCATGTGGTTTCGTCGCATAAAATTTTTAATTTCCGCTGCATAGAACAACTAGTGCGACTAGTCGTTCTTCGTCGTATTCGATGCGACGCTCACGCTTCCGTGATGCGCTTGAGGATCTAACCATAACCCTTCAGTATGGGCTTGGGGTTTATTTATGTTATGAAATGAAAGAATATTTCTGATATTTGCAGTTATACCCCTGTGCGTGGACTTATTTGAACATGTGGGAATTTGGTGTGATTTTTGCACTTTAATCCTTTTAGTTTTCACAAGTGTTACATATTAGCCCTCCGAACTTACTTTCTTTGCACATAGGTCCCTATGTGCTGTGTGTTTTCTATTGGTTGAATAAAACATCAATTAAACTCCAAATCAAGTGAAATTTGGATAAGTGGCTCCTGCCACTGTCTAACAATTTCACTAATTTTTGGGACATTTTTCTTGCTTTTTACTATTTTAAAAAAAATAAAAAACCATCATTTTTGCTACTGTTTGGAATAGAAAATCAACTAAAATATAAAAACTTTTCCAAAATTTTTAGCGATTGTTTGTTTTATTTTTTTCAATCTTCTATCCCATTTTTGGTTCTTTTGGATTTATAAAACCCATAAAAATTGAAAAACCCTAAAAATATCATAAAAATAAATAAAAAATTCTAAAATATTCCAAAAACTGCAATTCCAGTTTCCATAGTTTAGTTTTTGTATTTACTTTTTGTAAAATTACCATCAGATTTTTATATGCTAATTAGTTAATTTTAGTTAGCCTATCAAATCTGATTGTACATTTTACCACTGTTTTCCCTTTTTTTGATTTTTATAAAATCAACTAAAAATTATAATATTCCCATAAAATTACTAAAAACACTTGAAAACATAAAAAATATTTCAATTTTCTGAGCATTTTTGAGTGTTTAAATAAATTGTTGAATTTGCTCTTTTATCCATTTTCTTATATTTTCTTATATAATTAAAAACACAAAAAAAATTAAAAACATTTTAAATCCACAAAAAATATTTTCTCTCTTTATTTTATCTTTTTGACTACATCGTAGGCTCTTTTGAGTCAATCTGTGCTCCTTGAGTTCGACCCTGGTCGCTATACCAGGTTAAATAAATAGCGAAGATCGCTATTCGTGTTTTTATCGATTTATCTGATTTGGTGGTCTCTCTTTTTCTTGTTGATTGAGCCTTGCTATTCGGGTCGCAACGACTCTGATTATTTTTACCTTAGCCCGGTAGTGAGATTCATCGGTCATCAGGAACTCGTGGCACGGAGTGGAGCTCCAGGGATCTCGCCTGAAGGAGATTGTCGCTTGAGGAAGATGCTTCGTCGATGTCACCAACAAAGCTGGAAAGTGATTGTAGTCGACTTAGTGGGGTAGGAGGGGACGGTCAACTCCAATAATGGGCAAAATCATTGTCTTTTTCGGGAACATCTTTCTACTCACTAAGTGGCTGCTTTCCATTAGTAGTTTTGAGTGAGAGAGGCCTTTAATCTAGCCTTTTCTATTATATATTAGTATTTGCTATGGTCAGCTGGGAAATCCATTCCTATTTCCCCAAATGCCTCCCTACCAAACGAAATGCTAGGGGTTTTTGCTTGCGCCTTCTTTTCCCAGGGCTAGAATGGGGCGAGTAGAGAATCCATTGCCAAAGTATGTGTCCATTATTGGTAGTCTTATAGTCGCAAGCACCCTTAGTCACCTAATCGTATACGTTCTCTTTTTTTCAGTAGCCTCGGTAGAAGTGAACCTACCTCGACATTTTTGAATTATTAGTATACAAATAAGAGACTAAATAAGTGGGCAAAATATGATCAAATGCTGAATTTCCCACTATTTTCCCTATAATGATGTCTCAGGTGCTAAAACGGATGTGGAAACTACACGGTGCACTTCAACTCGCATTTGACCTCGCACCAATTATTATAGTTTGAGAGTTCTCAATGTTTTTCAAGCAGTTTATACCGTTAATCAACACTTTTGCGGCATTGTATTCGCTAGAAATCACACAAGCTATTGAAAATGTGGGGAAATTTCGTACGTTTCTGTCATGACATTCATATTCAATGAACAAACCACATAGACAAGAAGAAAAAGTGCCACCAATATTCATTCATTTCCATATAACATTACATGTAACAAAAGAAAGTATTACAATCTAAATGTAGATCCCAAAATATATGATTGATGAGATGATGAATCACAGATTCATCAATCCTACTAGCCTCTAATAGTAGCTTGTTGCTGCTGAAGATTGGTAAGAGCAGTCAGTATACGTGCCAGCTGGTCAGCAGTCTCCTGGCATGGTCAGGATGCCATGGCTCTGCATGAAAATCATATTTAGTCAAAAAATACCATTCGTAGATACAAATCATGAATGATTTTTCTCTTCTTAAGATATAATATGAAAATTAATGAAGTTGGTGACATCTGTGGTAATTGAATATGAATGTCATATTTCCCTTCTCGAACTCACGACAAGTCGGAAGACAGTTGCTATTCGAGAACTTAATACGATTGAAATGTAATACTGCGAATGTACGTATCGGGGTACCACATCTCTGATACTAAAACTGTAAACCCCCTCGGATATGGGTGCCCATTTATGCTATATTCGCAATATTATATTCATTGGCATCACATTAAATGTATGAATTTATAAGGAAATTTTTCGTGCTGCTTTACCTCTGCGTATGACATTTACATTCCACATTCTTCAGATTCAAAACTGAGACAATTACCACCAAATTTTTATTCCATTCATTTTCATAATATATACACATGTACATCATAAGTTGGCAGTTCATTGATACATGCGTCCCAAAATATATATACAGAGAAGATAAAAGAAAAATTGAAATAAAAAGGAACATACCATCTGGTATATACGTTGTTGCCTGGTATCATCAATAGCTACTGAACAACATGCTTTTTGTCTGCAAAACATGTTAGGATAGAAGAGGTGTCAGCGGGCACTGGTACCTCCTAAAAACTTATAAAAATAAACAGGCATTTAATATGTTCAAAAGCAAGCAAGTCGAAAGGTAGGAACAACTCAAATTTATTTCTACATGCGTATATAAAAGGTTTTCAAGCTACTTGTAAACACCTCCCATGATCAGCCATTATCCCAACATTTGTCATATATAACGTAATTATATTGTAATTGATCTATCATGAGTATGCATATATTATTCATAGATCATGCTTGTGAATTTTGATGATGGAAAAGTTTGAGATTTGGAAAGGTTTCTTGATTTTATTTAGATTCTTAAGTCTAGTGGATAGTATGTGGTCTTGGTCAATGTGCAACCTCACACTATGACTCTAAGATGCAGGGAATGCCTTACGGTTGGGGTGCCTCTGTAGGCATGTAGTATTGTATAATGCATCCTAACTAAGTTTCCAACACGTCCACTAGCTTATAGGGATTTTGAATCAGATTATAGTCACTTCCAATCAACTCAATTTTAATTGTAATTTCCTCCAAACCTCAACTACAACTGTCTCATATGTAACTCTAGATGATTTAGATGTGGATATGGATGATCTGCATATAGAATCACCAAGTCTATTGGCAAAGTAAACATAACTCAATTGGTGAGGTAGCCTACAAAAGGGATCTTCCGTCTCGCCCTGTAATTGGAAGTGCGGTCCAATAGAGGGAAAGTTCTACTCCAAAACTACGCCCCAAAGACGGGTGAGAGAGACTCTCCGGAAAGGTCGCTCTAGAAAACGACCCGCCTAGTACAGACGAACGAGCTCGTACGTAAAAAAGAAAACCGAGGATCCGCTGCCTGAGTATCCTAAAATGAAGGGGTCAGCGGAACTGGCCAAAGTCGGGATCCCAACGAGGCGTAAAAACACTACGAGCTCGCATAAAAACCGAGGAAAGGACTGTGATCCTAGACCTGCACACTTGGCGGATGCTTCCCAAACTGGACTTCCTATCTCCCGCCCAGTTGAGGGTCACCGTGCCCTCGCACAGTCAGGTGCAAAGGTCACCATGACCAGCGCACTAAATTATAAGTCAGTACTGATTCAAATCATCATTTCTTGCTTGTCAACTCATCTCCTTTCCTATACTTAGGTCAATTGTTTTTTTTCCGCCCCTCAAGATTCTTTTCATCCTACAACAACTGTCGACATCCTTTGAGAAAGAACAAAATCTTAGTGAAGAAACTTCTACCAACTATATGACAACTATTTGAGCCATTCCGTAAATTGGAATGGTTAGATCAATATCACAGCCTAAGATTTCATTTATCATGAAAAGAGAATAGTTATACTCAATACATTACCCTGGCATTTCAGTCCAAGTGATGGTCACTATGCATGAAAGATGTTTGCTTCAAAAGACAACTTGAAACGGTTCCAAATCACACAACTCATCACTGATTATTATACTTTAGATCTTATCTAATGTGCATTACTGGGATAAAATAATTTTTTTACAATATACTATACGAATAGCATTACTGATTTCTAAAAAAATCATAAAATAACATCACTGATTTCATTTACCTTGAATTCATATATTGCATTTGATCATGAAAATTCAACAATTGGTGTTCATGCTTAATGATTAGAAGTCCTTGTTAATTAGGGCAGCAATTGACATATTAGCCATTTTTTTCCATTTAGAACCAAAATCATGTTGATTGGTAGAATGAATATTGAAAATATCTCATTATAAAATAAGAATTTTGTTTTAGTGTCTATGAAATGGTTCGACATGATGGTTAAATCTGATAGAGTCTACTTTCTGAAGAGTACACTAGCAGACATTTTACTTAAATCACTTTTTCGAGAAATCATCATAATCCATTCGGAAACTGTAAATCAATTTGTGTATAAACAGAATAGGGTAATTGAAACACAGTCAGCCACATATTTAAATATTCTTTTCATGATTGAGGAGTATTGTCAAGGATCAATGGTCATCTCACATTACTTAGGTTTTCTGCTAATGAATTGGTATAAAGAGTATTGGCGATCTGCCGCTGACTGATATGCTTTGATCAATTCCATTCTAAGTATTTGGGTATAAAGAGCAAAGCTATTTCATGTTGACCATATATAACAATATGAATATTAAGTGAGGAGTAACTCCACATGTGTTTCATGGTTTCTCTACCAAAAGACTTTAAGGAAAAGTAATTCCATTTGCAAAGCCTATTTACTATGACTACCGTAGATTTAATACCAAAGGTAAAAATTGTCACTGTCTGACAAATAAAATAAATTGCAAAAACATATGATAGCTATACATAAGATACCAGGGCTGGATAATATTGAGAATAAAATGGCATGAATATAGCCTACATGATAATTACCTCGAACTACAACGTTGGTAGCTTCTTACCATCAATACCCCCAGCTTACAGTTTCTTAAATTTTCCCCTATATATGTTAATTGAGATCGACATTATATTGTCAACATTTAGGCTAACTGGATGAATCCATGGGGCCTACAAGAGAAGATTTAACTTGTTCATGCAGGCACCAAGAAGGAAAGTAGAGTGTATACATATATGACAACAAGAGAAGGGGTAGGGAATGTACCTAGTTGAGTCTCAAATTTTAAAGAAGATTAACATGCATGAGAAACAATTTGCTGTAGCAGCTCTTACTGTTGCTTTTGCAAAGAAATGAAGACTCCAAGCCTTGGATTTGGGGATCAAATTTTGGGCTCCAGCAGATACAAGAGTAGTATAAGGAAAGGAGAAAGTTTCAACCTAAAATAGGGGGACTGGAGATGTTCTCTGCGCTGGAATTGGAAAGGATTTTGGGTGAAAGAGAGAAAAATGAGGTGGGAAAGAAGAGGGGTTTCGTTTCTTTTTAAGTAAATGGAAGAGATGGTTTTGATGCCAAATCGAGAGGAATACAAGGCCAAGTGGAAGTATTGCATTGCCAATTGGATTAGAATTTTTTTAGCACAATTTCCTGGAAAGCAGACCTGCTGCTTATATTATTTTTTATATTTTTTTCAACCGAGACTGTGTGGAAACTAAATAATAATTAATTTAATTGATAACATATTTATTTTTTTACTTTCTTTACTTAACAAACTTTAAAGTTGACCGTCCACGTATGTCAAGTTTCGGATTTTGATGCACGATATCTTCATTTGATCGTCTCTGGACGACGATCAAGATGATTATATACTGATATACTTTTGATCTATTTTTGAATACCCGCATTTTTAAGATATGATTTTGGTTCTAGGTTAAATTTTGTGAAATTAAAATACCAAATGATCTCCAATTGATGAACGGTCGATTTTGTTGATCTTGTTTCATCGAAACAGATCTAATGACGGTTTCGATTTGTTTTACAGTTTCTAAATTTGCATCGTGGCTTTTCCGCAGCACGCATTATGATGCGATCGCATTTTGATCTAATTCACCTGAACGAATTTTGATTCAAGATCAGTTGATCGTTTTAAATTATTTAATAATGTCCGATAACTTTATTGGGTTAAACGGGCCCTAATCGGGTCGGACTCGGATTCAATTGGGAATCAGATGTTACAAATATAAAAACCTCAAAAGGAGTCTCGTCCTCAAGACTCGAGTTAAGGTCATTATGTATCTTGAATTTCATATGGCCATAAGAACCTCAAAGGGTTTTAAATCCATAAAAACCTTAAAGAGAAAACAAGCCATATATTTTCACATATATCTTATTACAAAAGCTTGTTTTGATTATTACCTCAGAAAAGCTACGGATGTCGTGCCCGCATGCCGGCTTCGGTCTCCCACGTCGCCTCTTCGACGTCGTGTCAGTGCCATGGAACTTTCACCAATGGAATTTCTTTGTTGCGGAGCTTCTTCACAACGCTATCTAGTATCTGCACTTGCCTTTCTTCATAAGTCAAGTCTGGCTCCACGTCTAGATTCTCATAACTGATGATGTGTCAAGGATCATGTACATACTTCCTCAGGTTGGATACATGAAATACATCGTGAATGCCGAAAAGATGTTGAGGAAGGGTTACTCGGTATGCCACCTTTCCACTCTTGCAAGGATCTCGAATGGTCCAACATATCGTGGCACCAGCTTGCCACGAACACCAAATCTCTGAATTCCCTTCATGGGAGATACACAGAAAAATACCCAATCTCCAACCTATAATTTATAGGAATGTCGTTAGTATGAGATTAATTTGAACATATATAAGTCATAATTGAGTGGATGAAGAGAAAAGAATTGGATTACCTGAAATTCCAAATCTCTTCTCCGACGGTCTGCATAGATCTTCTAACGGCTTTGTGTTGTCTGAAGCCTCTGTCTCATTAGATCAACAACTCTCACAATCTCCTCAAGAGATCTATGGAGTAGAGATCATGATCACCTACCTCATGCCAACTGAGAGGTGTGAGGCATCTTCGCCCATATAGAGCTTCGAATGGTGCCATACCGATACTATAATGATAGATGTTGTTGTACGTGAATTCAACCAAAGGCAGATGGTCCTTCGAGGAACCTTTCCACTCCGAAGTGCAACCGCGAAGTAAATCCTCGAGCATCTGTACGGTGCGCTCATTCTACCCATCTGTCTGTGGATCACATCTTCAACCCTGTCTGTAGTATTGACATGAACTGATGCCAATAATGCGATGTAAATCTCGAGTCCCTGTCAGACACCACCTCTCGTGGTATACCATGCAGTCTGAAAATGTTATACACATATAGCTTGGCCAATGTGGATGGAGTGTAAATCGTGTTGACATGTATGAAGTGGGATGACTTGGTCAACCTATCAACAACGACCCAAATGAAATTATGACCGCCCGATGTCTTCGACAATCCCGTGACAAAAATGAAGTATAGGAACTCATTTAATCTTGAAAAGATAATTAGGAATCTGAAATTGGAAACTAAAAGGACAATTAAAGATGAAACACTAAACCTTTTCAAATGAGTTTGAGGAAGGATTCCATGTGTCAGAGAAATCTGACAATGATCGAACTTCATGTGATGAAGATTCTGAAGATCATAGCATGGATAGATGGATGATTAGCAATAAAATTCTAATGTAGACTTCATATACAAGTGTTGTATATAGAACCCCGAGGATCCACCTATATGGGTAAGACCTGTAAAGGTGTAAATGGTTCTTCAAGAGAAAGGGAACCTGATGAGAAGGTAGAGACCTTCAAAGCACGGTTCGTAGCCATGAGCTACACACTGGAAGAGAAGACATTTCTTGCAATGAGACTTGCTCTTCGGTGACCATGCTTAAAATCATCGGAATATTGCTAACCTTGGCTGCACAACTTGACTATTGCATCTTCAAGATGTAAGTCAATATTGCATTCATCTATAAATACCTCTCTGAGGATATTCACATGAAGTAGCCCCAGGGCTTCATGGTTGAGGAAATCAAGGTGTGCAAGCTAAGGAATCCATCTAAGGACTCAAATAAGCTTCTTAAAGTTGGATCATAAGATATGATGAGATTATAAATGTTATAATTTCAGATAGAATCTTGATGAGCAATGTGAAGCTTAGTGGGAGTGCCTTTGTGTTCATCATGCTAAATGTAGATGATATTCTAATCATTGAGAATGATATAAGGATAATAATGAGTGTTTTATTATCTGGTTGTTCCATAACTTGAGATATGATCTCAAGTATACCTCTTGGATCTTAATTCTGAAGGTGTTCAGTAGCAAAGTGAAGAGGGTATTATGACTGTCACATTAGTAGTACACCTTGGGTGTATTCCATTTTATGGAAAATTCCAAGAAAGGCTTCCATCCGTTAAGATATGGTACTGACCTATCTGAAGGGATAACACCTCAAAGAGTTGAGGAAGTAAATGCTAGAACTACCTGCACTTGTGCATTAGTTACGAGAAGCTGAGTGTATGCTAGATGTGTACAAAAGCCAGGTATCTGCCATACATTAGGAGTAGTAAACTGTTACTAGTCCTACTATGGAGATAGAACACTTAATTGCAGTAACAACAAAATCTTCATAGATGACAAGATTTTTGAGATAGTGATCTCAAAGTCTTATCTTCAAAAGCTTAAGACTTTATAGATAGAGATCTAAAAGGTCTTAAATGTGGATACCTTAAGAGATAGTGATCTCCAGGAATAAGGGTATTCTGATAAGGATTATGGAAATACTGGTTATGATAATTGTTAAGCTGTAGTGTCAATGACACTATGACTAACAAAAATTGAGTATTGGTTGCATGAGATGCAACATTCGCATTAAATGCGAGCACTGTTACTCGGGATATGCATGTGCTGCAAAAGGACTTGGCATAGTCTTGTGGGAACAGAGTGACTAATCAGCTTACCTAGCTATTTTCTAAATAGCCTATGATTGTCACATGAGTGCGGGTTTAAATGATAAGCCCATCAATGGCTCTTTGGGCTAGTGGGACATTGTTGGAAATGCCAGGCCACGGCGAGCCATTATGCAATAAATGTTATTGCAAATATCATTCCCTGATCTGAAATAAAGAATGAATAATTTGCATAATAGGTCCCTTAGTACAATTAGGGTTATGTACCATGGCCATCTTGATAATCATACAGCTGTTGATTCAACTATTGAATCATAGAGGCTGGTGCTTGGATGAATATCTAAAGAGTTAGATTGAGGACTCATCAAGCACCGTTAAATGATTGTTAAGAGATGATCTCCAGCCTGAGTAGGAGATGGAAATCCTTATCTCTGAAGGCTGATATCTGATCGATCTCTTGATGCAGGTCCTCTGCATAGGAATAGAGATTCGAAGGTGTCAGATTAGTTAGGTCAAAGAGTTGACTTAACGAGATCGAGATAACCGAAGTCCTATATCATATGCTGTCATGATATAGGCACACATCCTCTGACCGGAGACAGATGTGTTACTATATGTCTGAGTATGTACATTTGGCAGACCAATAGGTTGATGACCTAACCAAGGTCTATACACCGACGCGCTGGTGTGCATGTAAGGGCATATGAGTAATACGATCTCTCAAAGGGATCATACAGGTTCATTTACTGAGCCGGAAGACATGAGCTCACTCATGAGATATTGGGAAGAATCAAATTCCGTGCACGGTCATCTCGCTTTGGAAGCTTGACTGAATTTGTAGGTTTGATATATACTTTTGGAAAGTATATGATCAAGACCTAGGTATGATATATGCTTTTGGAAAATATATGATCGATACCAACTTCCAACGATCGAATGAGAAACTTACTGATAAAACCATGAAGTAGACAGTGTAAAGTTTATCTAATACTTCGGGTTTAATCTGAGTCTTCCAGTATGCAGGATGTACAGGTATTGGAAATACCTGAGGGTGATGTGATCTTAAACGATTGTATAACCATGACGCTTCCATTCCTAGGGAGTGATGAAACGGGTCTGGATTTTAGTGACTCCTCTCAGTAGAGAAGTGATCTAATCTTGGTCCAAATGTTGGACATTGATCTGAATGTGATTCAGATACAATAAGAAGATTAGATTTGCGGTCTTGATTTAATCAAGCATCTATGGGAGGCCCGCGATCTGGATTTGAGATATGATCTCAATATCCAAGTCACTATACGTGTAACAATACAATCGCCCTATCCTTATCTCCAAGTATCTGCGGAGAAAGCGCATTATCCTTGAAAGAGTTCATGGATAATTCTATTATTGATATATGTATCCGAGCATTGAGAAAATGTGATTTAATTATCACGAGTAATATGAATTTGATTCATATTATAAAGAGAGTAATCTAAGATAATTAAATGTGATTTAATTATCAAAGATGAAAATAATGTGAATGTGATTCATATTATTTGGACACAAGAGAATAGAGATCCAAGATAAATAAATGTGATTTAATCATCAGGGATATGAATAATGTGGATAGCAATATCCATATTAGTCATGTATATTATAAATGTGATTTATAATATATAAGAGAGAGAGAGCTATTTGTAATTTACATTTGATAATTAAATGTTAATGTGAATTGGATTCACATTGGATATTAAATTGAAAATGTAATTTACATTTTATTTTGGGTTGTGAATGTGATTCACAATTATTCAATGGCAAGATTGCAATATTCACAAAATAATTATGAATTATTTTGTAGAATAATTACAACAATTGTTGTGGCAAATATTGGAGATATATGCAATATTGGAGATTGCATTGGAATCTCCCTTTCCTAATAGGAGATGGGGGACGACCACTAATATGGAAGGGAGGAGCCTCCTTTCCATTATTTCCAATGTGGATTGATTTAATTTGGTGATTTAATTATGTTGATTTATCAATATAGATTTAATCTAAATTAAATTAATTGTTGTTGGTTTTTACTAACACAAATCTTAGCCATTAAAAGAAACACAATCAATGTGAACCATTGGATTTGTGTTGTCCCATGGATTGAGATCCATGGATCCCAAAACGCTATAAAGGAGAGGCACCCCATTGCTCTTCTTTACACAGAATGCTTGAGAAGCATATCTCTCTCTCTTTCTCTTTCCCTTCCTCTCATGGTCGTCCACCATGGATGCCCTAGAGAGGCTCTCCATCGCCGCGACACCGTTGTTATGTTGCCCGATGTTTTGCTCGTGGAACTCCGTCTACTTCGGCATGCCTTGCTCGTGAAGAAGACGTCGGATCTTGTGTGTCGAGATCAGGAGATCCACCGTTTCGATCATCAACATGGATTGCGAGAAGCACGCTATTCATCCCCGCGCTCGCAAACATCTCCTCTGACGGATCGGACTTGAGACAGGAGGTCTCTTCGTTTAGAGACTTGATCGCAACACACTTCAAGAGGTAATCCTAATACTTGTTTGTGGTTCAGACGAAACGATCCGAGAAGTGTTCTTGGATCATGTGGTTTCGTCGCATAAAAAAACTATTAATTTCCGCTACATAGAACAACTAGTGCGACTAGTCGTTCTTCGTCGTATCCGGTACGACGATCACGCTTCCGTGATGCGCTTGAGGATCTAACCATATCCTTCAGAGCTTCCTTATCTCTCTCTTCTTGGGTTTTTATGCGGTCAGGCCCATGCTGAGCCCTCCCTTAGGATTAGGTTGCTCAATATTTATTCTAAATATCTCCCTTTTTTAAAAAAAATTCTTTTATTTCTTTATTCTTTTATTTATGCACAAAAACATGCTAATAATGCATATTTACACAATGCATGCTTTTTGACAATTATTGTTATTTACAGGAATATACATGTGTTTTGCATAGGTTTTGTAGCTAAAATAAAAGAATAAAGAGTGATGAATGGGTATTCATCACCCCCTATACTTAACTTTGCTAGTCCCTTAGCAAACACTTGTTTGAAAAAGAACTGAAAAAGAAGAAAGAAAAAGAAAAAGAGGAGAAAAATGCATGGATCAATGCTGATTATTAAACTTGCCTTCATTAAGTTGAAATATGGAGCTTGATCAGATCTTTGGATTATTAATGTGTCGAAACCTTATTTGGACTTAAGCTTAAAACTTAACAGCCTCTAAGTTCCACCAATTTATGGGCAAGACTCCTCAATAAACCAGATCAGAACAAGTCTACATACACAAACTCTAATTACCATGAATCTTTCCTTGTACGGTGTAAGTGATATGTAGCTCCCCACCTCAGAAGTAACAAAGAAACAACCTCCTCCAACCTGGTAACTCTAATGCCTCGGTCTAGCAACTCTTTCCTCGAGAAGCGGGATATTCCCTTCTAAGTTCAAGTGCAACTGGCTCAAGAAGAGGGGGAAGAAGAGAATGGACCATGACCAGTGTAGCCATGTATCCTTGGGAGCTCTAACCAGTGTAGCTGAGTCTCCCGCTGCAAGCTTCATGAGATGGAACATGTATACCATAAGCTTTTGCTTTATTTGACTATGTACACTCCGGTGGGATTTTTAAATTTTCAATCCGACCCACCACTTTTTTTGGAGTTCTTTTCTTTTTGCACATTTTTTTCATGTGCATTTGTACAACATATCTACATGGTGCCGCATATATACAAGGAGTTTTTCCTCTTGAGCCTGTAGACTATCCCTCTTTTGAAGCTTTATTGCAACCCACGGCTTCTGTCTTTAGACTTCATAACCACCAGACCAAGTTGAGACGCACTTCCTTCACTAGAAGAAGAAGAGAGGTTCCGCCTAGAAGTACTACCCTCATATGCTACCCCAAGCCAAAGGAAACTGCCTCCTCACCACCTCATCCGTGGAGAGCTATGTATAAGGTGCTGGTGCAAGTAAAGCCATTGTCTTTGAGAGTCATGCGTGTGTTGTTAAGTGCTCTACTTAGGCTCATCAAGATGACATATTCTCATAGCCTAGTGGACTCAAAGAATTAAGTCACCATGGACCTGAAAAGCCTTAACCCTAAGCCCTATAAGGTTCCTCTTATTGTTAGGTGGATTAAGATCTTAATCAAGCTCCATTTTCCAATTTAATTCCAGGCTAGTTTAAATGTCAACTATAATCCAGGAAAAACTATACAAATATTTACAAAGATGCTATTTACAAATATTTACACTTGTGCAAAATTTTTGAAAAATGTTTTAAAACCATGAATGTATGCATGAATGCAAGTTTTGCAAAATATTTACACAAATTTACACAAGATTTTTGCAAACTTTTGATTTTCGAAACATTTTGGAAAAATTTTGTACTATATACATAACTTTGATATACACATATTTACACAATCTTTACAAAAAAAGTTTTTGAAAACATTTTTACAAAAATAATTTGTACAATAACTATGTATGTGCAATAAAAGAATGTTTATTTACAAGGAAGAAAATTTTTAAATTTTTATGGATTTTTGGGTTTTTGGCCATTTTTATTTATTAACACACTCACACAAAGTACGAGTTATGGCTAAAGTATATATGAAATATATACAAAGCCCCCTATACTTAGCTCGAACGATGTCCTCAGAGTGATCATGAGCGATGAAGAAGACATAACTCGTGCTTAATATGGGGAAGTGAAAAGGAATGGCTATATACAAAGAAGAATCAAAGATTAGAATGAAGAGAACTCAGTGTTTCCCCCTATACTTAGGATCAAGTAATCCTAAGTATAGCAAGCTGTACATGAAGGGAAATCCGAGTGAAGGATGTACATGTTCTACCCCCCTATACTTAGGGTGAAATATCCCTAAGTATAGGCAGCAAAACAGGGGTAGAAAGAATCAGAAGAATACCCGAGGGTCCTACATCCCCCCTATACTTAGGGTAAAGTACATCCTAAGTATAGCAAAATCATAAGATGAGAAAAGGGATGTGGGACTAAAGAATAGAGTGACATGGACAACTGGATCTATACAAGTCAGAAGAACAGTGATAATCAAGCGTGAGATGCAATAGATGTGAGTCAAGAGACCACATCTCACGCAAAGTGAATAGGGGCAACATCAACGACCCGCGACTCATGATCTAGATATGGCTTGAGCCGTTGGCCGTTCACTCGAAAGGTAGTCTCAGAAGACAACTCAGATATGTCAATACTCCCATTGTCGTGTACCTTTCTCACCAAATACTGTCCCTTCCATATGCTCTGCAGCTTCCCTGGGAATAATCTAAGCCTAGCATCGAACAACCATACTCTCTGTCCTGGCTCAAACTGCTTGTGGCTGATATGAGAATCATGCCACTCCTTCACTCTCTCCTTATAATGTAGGCTGTTTGAAAAGGTGGTATCACGAAGCTCCTCTAGGGTTGATAACTCTACCCTCCTCTGGTCTCCTACATTCTCTGGATCCAAAAGTATATCAGTGACTGCCCAAAGTGACCTATGTCTCAGCTCAACAGGTAAATGGCACGACTTGCCACAAACGAGGCGAAAGGGAGATGTACCCAAAGGAGTCTTGAAAGACATTCGATATGCCCATAAGACCGAGTCCAAAAGCTGGGACCAATCCTTTCGGTCAGGGCGGACGAATTTCTGCAATATAGTCTTGATCTCCCAGTTCGTCACTTCAGCAAGACCATTCGTCTGAGGGTGGTATGGAGTGGCAACTCGATGGTCTATGCTGAACTCGCTAGCAAGGGCCTTTACCTTGTCGTTGACGAAATGAGACCCCCCGTCAGATATCAACACTCTAGGCACCCCGAACCGTGAAATGATATTCCTCCTCAAGAATCAGCAAACAGTCCTAGCATCTGCAGTTCGGGCGGGGATGGCCTCAACCCAACGACTCACATAATCCACGGCCAACAGAATGTACTCGAATCCCTGACTCTTAGGGAATGGACCCATGAAATCGATGCCCCATGCGTCAAAAACCTCGCAGAAGTGTATGGGATGCATCGGCATCATATCACGCTGTCCACAAGTTCCCATCCTCTGACAGTCAGTACACCACTTCACGAACTCATCAGAGTCCTTGAAGAGAGTAGGCTACCATAGGCCGGATTGGAGCACTTTCTGTGTCGTTCTCCTCCCTGAGTGATGTCCTCCTGCCTCCAGCTTGTGGCTGTAAGTAAGGACGCTGTGGTGCTCCTCCTGAGGAATGCACCTACGCCAGATACTATCCCCTCCCTCATGGTAAAGGACGGGATCCTCCCAATGGTAAAACTTGGCCTTCGCGAGGAAGGTCTCAAGTTTCTGCCTGGGCCAATCTTGTGGAACTTTCTTGGCAACAAGATATTTCACAATATCAGCATACCATGGGAGCGAGGCGATATCAAGGATCGTCTCATCTGGGAAGGTCTCACAAATAGGGTCAATCTGCTCAGAATCCTCAAGATACTCCAATCGGGAGAGATGATCTGCCACCGCATTCTTGACTCCAGGCTTATCCTTAATCTCTATATCAAACTCTTGGAGTAGAAGGATCCATCTGGTCAATCTAGCTTTGGCATCCTTCTTTTCCATGAGGTACCTGATGGCGGTATGATCAGTGAAGATGGTCACTCTAGATCCGATAATGTACGATCTGAACTTATCTAGGGTAAAAACTACAGCTAGCATCTCCTTCTCAGTGACAATGTAGTTCCGCTGCACGGCATCCAATGTACGGCTAGTGCAGTGAATAGCAAATGGGACTCCATCCCTCCTCTGTCCTAGCATGGCCCCCATGGCAAAATCGGAGGCATCCGTCATGATCTCAAATGGGAGAGACCAATCGGGTGGCTGCAGGACATGAGCCTTTATCACACATCTCTGAAGAGTCTCGAACGACGAAAGACACTTGTCATCGACAAGGAACTCGGTGTCTTTCGTCAGCAGATAAGTCAATGGCTGGGCAATCCTAACCGTCGGTAGAAACCGACGTGCCCCAGAAAACACCGTAACTGCCGCAAGTTGGACGGTGGATTGAGTTTGCTAATGACATCTACCTTGGCCGGATCAACCTCCATGCCCTTGTTGGAGATGATGAGGCCAAGCACCGTCCCTTGAGTCACCATGAAGTGACTCTTCTCCCAAGATAATACCAGGCGAACCTCAATGCATCATTGAAAGACTCGGTCTAGGCAGTCAAGACAAGAATCGAATCTGTCGCTGTAAACTGAGAAATCATCCATGAAGACCTCCAAGCACTACCCCACCATGTCCGAAAAGATAGACAACATGCATCTCTGAAAAGTCGCATGGGCATTGCATAGCCCAAATGGCATGCGTTTGAAGGCATATGTGCCGAAGGGACAGGTGAATGTAGTCTTGTCCTGGTCCTCGGGTGCGATGGACACCTGATTATAGCCGGAGTACCCATCCAAAAAGCAGTAATGGCTCTTCCCTGCCAGTCTCTCAATGATCTGATCTATAAAGGGCAGGGGGAAATGATCCTTCTTGGTGGCCTGGCTGAGTCGTCTGTAATCCACGCAGACCCGCCAAGAAGTGGGTACCCGGGTAGCAATCTCCTCTTCGGACTCCCTAACCACTATAGTGATGCCCATCTTCTTGGGCACCACATGTGACAGACTGACCCACTTGGAGTTAGAGATGGGGTACATAAAATCGACGCTCCACCACTTCGAGATCTCCTTCATGACAACCTCTCTAAGATTCAGGTTCAGTCGCCGCTGGAACTCACCCGATGGCTTTTCCTCATCCTCGAGATAGATGTGGTGAGAGCACAAAGCCGGACTGATCCCCTGGAGATCTTCTACACTCCATCCTATCGCCTTGCGGTTCTTTTCAAGAACCCCCATCAGACGGGATTCTTGCTCTCCAGTCAAATCAGCGGAGATAATGACTGGGTACATCTCAT
Organism: Ottelia alismoides; assembly: GCA_037367405.1. Lineage (NCBI taxonomy): Eukaryota > Viridiplantae > Streptophyta > Magnoliopsida > Alismatales > Hydrocharitaceae > Ottelia > Ottelia alismoides. The sequence goes on along the minus strand of JAZKJV010003557.1, from coordinate 663,928 downwards.
GCTCACCCGCAAGGAACCTATACTTCAACGATATAGGTAGTGGCTTCAGCTCTAGACAAGTCGGTGCTGGCAAATCTGGCTTCTGAAGAATCCGAGTGTATGCTGCCAAATCTACTCAGGAAAATGAGAACTCTCTCTCGTAAACTGGATCTGGAGAAGGCTGCTCAACTGGACTGTATCTACTCTGCATGACATCAACCTCCTCCCTAGCTGCAGGCTCAGAAGAAGTCAGATATGGTATAAGATCATCAACTCTACCCAATCAAAATCTGACTCCGAGGGATCTATATCATCACAAAACATCTCTGTCTCACGGTCGAGAACTGAATCTGCTGATTGAAAAGTATCCTGGACCAAGGATGTGCTCTCCAAGCTCTCCTCTGCTGGCGTCTCTGCATCAACGGTCTCTGAAGGTGAGATGATAGCCTATGCGTCTGGACTGCCCAAACTGCCTCGTCATCTGTGATCACAAAATCACAGTCCTGGTGGATATCTGGCCCTGCATCTGTCATCTGCTCTGAATCGGAAGTAGTCTCTGAGCGAGCTGAATCTCTGATGTCCTCGACTGTCTCTATTTGTACGCTCTCGCCCTCGACGCGAAAGTATACCTTCCCGCTGTCATGGTCGGTCACTGCCTTGGCTGTGGCCATGAACGGGCGACCTAGAATGGGTCTGGGTTGCTCAAGCATGAAAGAATCGATACATACATCATCATGCACCACAGGTAGATCAGAATAAAATAAACCCTTTCCTTTATTGCCAGATAAGTCCTGAGATACAAGAACAGACGAAAAGACTACAGGACTCGCAGAAGTAGAAATGGTGGCATCAGCACCACCCTCGGCATGTCGACTTGCGGCATCAATACCACGCTCTAGCTCGGCAACCATGGTGGCATCAGTACCACCTCCTCCATCTGGTGAAACGATGGCCTCAGTATCGCTGGTGGGATCAACATCCATGGTGGCATCAGTACCACCGTCATCATCTCTAGCGGCATCAGCACCGCTCTCCTCCTTTCCTGGCGCTCTGGAAGTGGCCTGGGGGTGTCGCTCAGACGAGCCGTCGCCTGCTAGCATCCTACCGCTCCTAAGTGTGACAAAGTCAGTATCAAAAAGATAGGTAGACATATCACCGAAAGCATCGCTAGGAGTGGCATACTCTGTGAAATCTACCTGTTCAGACTTCCTTTTCAGATTGTTCAAGTTTGGCTCAATCTGGGAAGGGATGGCGGCCTTCCCTCTCACAATCTCCCGCATCTCCTTGCGGAACTCGTCCATCTCCCGTCTGAAAGTAGCCTGCTGATCGCTAAGGAGGCGAGCTATGTCATCCAAGGCGGGGTTCTCATAGGATGGCCCATGAGAATGTGACGGGTAGCGTCGCTGGTAGTGAGGCTGCTGCTGTGGCTGGTGCTGCGGGTGAGAGGGGTACTGCTAGGGATGATACTGCTGCTGCTGAGGCTGCTCTCGCCTCCAAGACTGTCCCTGCTGATATGGACGAGGACCATATTATGAGGACTGCTGCTGCTGCTGGTGTACTGGGGGCTGCTGCTGCTGGTGATCTCTCTGATAGCCGTACTGGCCACCCTGACCTGAAGGCTGCTGTTGGGAGTTGGCACCTCCGGCCGACCAACAGAATTCGGGATGGTCTCATCGGATACCGGGCTGGGATCGGTCGTGCCAAATCCCGTTGACGTCCATCAATGGCTCAGGCTTGTTAGAGAGGGGCGGGAGTACTACCAGAGGCTGATCCGGCAGGTAGACCACCATCTGTGTGTCAGGCGATGGTGGTGACTGGTATGAGGGCTGCGGCTGCTGGTACGGCTCCACCTGTACAAGGTGAACCTGTATAGGCTACTGGGGGCTGTAGCGTTGGGATGAGCTGCCGGTGCTACTCGGATCGCCTCGTGCCTGAAGACGGGGCTGGGAAGCCGTCTGTGACTCCTGGAGACACATGAGTTGTGTCTTCAGGTCACTCAGAGTCTGTGCCATCTACTCCATCTATGCGATACCCTGGCACTACTTCTTCTCTATGATCTCCATCCGGTCCAGCTTCTCGCGGATGATGCCCATGTCAGCGGCTGTGGACTCGGCTTGTGCTGCTGCCGCTGACGAAGTGGATGGACCGGCGTCTACCCGTGCTATCCTCTGATACTGCACGGACTGTGGCTGGGGGCGTCCCTGTGTGTAGAGTCGGGTGTGGGACATCACATTGTAGTTCTCGGACATGTCCTCGTAGATGGATCAGACCTGGTCATGATCCTTAGCGAAGTAGGACCCGCCACAAGAAGCATTCACCAGGCCCTGCAGCTCTGGTGTCAACCCGCAAAAGAAGCTCTGAACAAGGTTCGACTTCGAGATGTCATGATACGGGCATCTGTCGGTAAGCTCTCTAAACCTCTCCCATGCCTCGTGAAACTGCTCGTTGGGGAGCATGGAGAAGTTGCTGATCAGGGCCCTCGCTGTGTTCGTCCGCCCGAGTGGATAGTACTTGTTTAAGTACTCGGTGCGGAGCTGCTCCCAGGTATATACGAATTTCCCCAAGTGCTTCAGCCAGGTGGCTGCTCTATCGGCTAGTGAGAAGGGGAAGGCAATCATACGTATGGTGTCCTCGTCCACCTGTCTGTTGTGGACTATGCTGCAGATCATCAGAAACTCCTGAAGGTAGAGATGGGGCTCCTCAGTAGCCTGCCCATGGAACCAGGGGAGAAGTTGCAAGGTGTTCGAGGGGAACTTGAAGTCCCCCAAGATAGCTGGAAGAACCACCCAACGATGCGTCAAAGTCGATCCGGGGTTGTGCAACTCCCGCATCGGTCTCGGAGGCTCTGCTGCTGCTGCTGCGACTGCTGCCGCACCATCGTGTCTGTCCTCGCGCTTCTCGCGATCGTCTCTCATCTTCTCCATCTCTCTCCTCAACTCAATCATAAATGCTCCCTGTTCCCTCAACTGCTGTTGAACTGAGTCAAGGGAGGCGATCAGGGTGGAGTTGATCGCACCCTGGTCCAAGACAAAAGTCTGCTCTCCTCTAGGACCTCCGGTGCGATCCTCGCTGCTGCCGGCCATGGTCTCTGCAAAGGCAAAAGACCCAAACTCAGGTGCCGATAAATCATCTGACTGTGGTCTCTCATCTGGCACTAGACTCTCAAGGATGGTAGAAGGGTGGTAGAGGGGGAACAGGGCAGATTCGAACTCAGGTTCGGAGAGCGGGTCTGAGCTCTCACGAACCGACCTAGATGAGTGGGCTGGAGTGCTGAAAAGTGGTGCAACCAGAGGCTGCCTAAGAGACCTCCTACCCATCATCGTGATCTGGCGAGTCAGGTTGATGGGATCTGGTAACAAATATGATCAGCAAGCAAACCCCGGATTCGCCTACTCAATGCGAGCTGAAGACCGTAAGATTTCAATCGATTATCTTGTCTGTTTTTATTAGGTGGTCAAGTCAAGATAGCAGAGAGGTTACGTAACCTGTTGGGAATCCAATCCGCCGAATCTACTGTCCCGTATAAAAGGCCGATAGTCTGATCAGGGCTCGGATACAACTTTATCCTAGTGTGCGGGTCACTCTCTCGCTCAAGAAAACCAGACAATGAGGGGGTTACTCTCCCCAAGACAAATTTTTAGGTGGAGTGTCTTTTAGGGTCAAGTTGAGTTAGCAGTCCCAATTTTATAGTTTTTCTTTTTATATATTTTTCAATATCAAACAATCGCCTAACGAATTTTTCGTTTCTCCTGATTATTTTAATCCAAAATAGGGGGGAGAAGACGACAAAGCCGATGCGCGAAAATCAATGATGCATGCAGAGTAAGAGATGCGTACCTGACTCCAGCAGTCTACATGCAAAAATGATCCGCGCATAATTTAAAGACTGAAATAAAACTACCTAAATGATACATGCGGAAATCCGAGCCCAAAGCAAGCAGTTCTACTCGAAAGAACGGCTAGTGGACCACCAACCTTCAATCCAAGAGTCCGATCTAGGCTCACCCCTCCTCTTCTCGACAAATCGAGTTCAGGAGCAGCGCTTGACAGGGCGGGCTCGCGGCACGTAGGCTCGAAGGTAGTGGATCGACTATTTTTTTAGATTTTTATTATTGGTCTAATTAATCGATCTATAGGTACATGCAAAGTTACTAATGTGTGTGGACCTACTTATTTACGTCACAGTCAAGCAAAAATACTAAGGCTAGGGGCTGAAAACCGTGAGAATCAGAAAGGCAGGAAAAATACTAAAAATAAAGAAAACATGAAAACCGCAAAAACCGCGAAAAAGCCGAGGGGTCCCCTGAGCACACCGGTGCTCGACGAAATAGACCCCGAAAGTCTAAGTCTCTGAAAGTTCTTTCTCTATATTATTACAACTCAAATAATCTGACTGGAAATAAATTTAAACTAATCTATGACTAATCTAACTAGTCTACGCTACTTTGCGGCTATTCTGCGGCTCCTACACACCTGCTCGACTCCTTGTGCTCTCCTGCAGCTTTGTAAAGAAGGGAGCTGCCTCCGACTCTCACGGTTGCGTCAGCTTCCGAAGAAGCTGCTTTGATCCTCAAGCCCTCGCAAGAAAACAAACAGAGAGTGGTCAGACCAGATAAATGTATAAACATGTCATAAAAATATATACAGAAAATCTATACAGAAAACCGCGAAAAAGAAAAGCCACAGAAAAGTCAAAAGCGACTACTAAGCCGTGCTCGCCGACAACGGCGCCATTTTGATGAGTCGCCCGATAGACTAAGGTAAAGTATCTCACTCAGGTCATTGTGACCTCAGTTACTCGGGACTCAGAGCTCAATCAAGAAAAAGAATCAGACCACCAATCAGAGATAAAAATCGATAAAAATCAAAATAGCGGTCTCGCTATTATATTAACCTGGTATAGCTCCCACGGTCGGTCTCGAGGAGCATGAATTGTCCTTGTGGCCTACGAAGTAGTCTAAAAATGAAGAAAATATAAACAAATATTTTTTGGTGGTTTTTAATATTTTTATATTTTTTTAGATTTTTGGTAATAAAGAAAAATAATAAAAAGGCAACTACAAGCACATTCAACCAATTATTTAAATACTCAAAAATGGTCCAAAAATTCAAACACAAATATTTTTATGTTTTTACATGTTTTTACTGTTTTGGTGAATTTTTGAGAATTTTATGGTTTTTATATATTTTTCTAAAAATGAAAGAAGGCAAAAATAATGGCAAACTGTCCAGTCAGGATTGGAGGACCAAAATAAAATATAAAATGGTCTTGTCAAAGCCTGAAGGTATTTTCATGAGAAGTATAAACAACAGGGAAAATTCAGAAGAAAAGTTTATGAATATTTGAATTTTCTATGATTTTTTAGAATTGTTATTAGTTTTTAAGGGTTTTCAATTTTTAGGGTTTTTATAAATCCAAAAATAGTCAAAATTGCATGGAAAATAAAATACAGCAAAACTAACAACTCTTGATTTTTTTAGAATTTATAGAAAAGTTTTTGTATTTTTTTATGATTTTATAATCTGAACAGAGGTAAAACTGAAGGTTTTTGAATTTTTAAAAATATTAAAAAGCCTAAAAAATGCACCAAATTTTTAGTGAAAAATTTACACAGTGGCAGGAGCCACGTGTCCAATTTTCACGAAATTTGGACTTAATTTGATATTTTATTAAAATCAAACAACAAGGCATAGTGCATAGGGACCCAAATGGAAGGAAAATAAGTTCCAGGGGTTGAAATATAACAAAGTCAAGAAACTGGGGGTCCCTCATGCAAAAATTCCAAGATCCCACGTAAGGCACGAGTACTGGGCACGGAGGGACCAATGTGCAAGAAAAATAAGTTCCAAGGGCTTATTAGCAACATGTGCTAAAAGCCTAGGGAACTATTTGCAAATAACCCAAAGTATTCGGCACATGTCAATTAAAAACACTCACAGGGGAATGGATGCAAATAATGAAAACTAAATTTCATTCCATAACTCCATAAAACATCAACCCATACATTGCAAATTCACCAAGAAAATCACGTGACGATGCACGTATTCCACGTAGACAAGGGTATAAATGGAAATAAACTAAGCACGAGGTCCTAAGTACAAATGTTTCAGAATGAAAACAACTGCAAGAAATATTTACAGGACTAGAACGTAAATGACAAAGCAAGAGGGGCCTAAGAGTAAATTACCCCTATTTATTATCCGAGGGGTGAGGGAAGGCCACGTGGCTCATCTGATGGTGTAGAGACACTGGCACCCCCTCGATGAACCCTGGCTCTGATCCAACGGATGGAGGCTTGCCACGTATATGATCGGACGGTGGAGATGCACTGCAGCTAACCCTCGTTGGCTCAGACGGTCCAGATTGAGCTTCCAAATGATCTGACGGTGACGGCTGCTCCTCAAATGAATGGATCGGATCCAAAATGGAGCTGCGGGGCTGAACGGATGGCTCTGGAGGATGATCCAAGAACAGGTGGCCGACGAAGTTCGCTGGTCCAGTACTCGCGTTGGGCTCCTCCTCGGCTGCTGCTGAGGTGCGGAATAGATCCACCTTGATGTTCCGCAGCTGATACGCCTCTCCGATGAGGCCGGGAAGCTCCGAGGAGCTCCGGCGACGATGGCGGAGATTGGGCTCCTGTGCTCGAGATGTGGATCTCCACATGAGGTCTCTTTGACCTGAAAAGCGACACAGAAAGCACGCTGGGTCGAGGGCAAAGTGCCTCGACCCTGTAAGGAGCAAAATGGGTGCGTGGGCGAAGTGGGGCAGAGACCTCCAGCGAAGCGTCGGTGAGGGAGGTCGGGAGACCTGCTCCGGGGCGAGACAAGGGTGTGTGAGTGGGTGTAGAACGTGAAGAGGAGTCTTGCGAAGGTGTGGGTGTCGTCCGATGATCGAGTCGAAACGTAGGGTGACGTGAATTGATCGGAGACGGCGGAAGATGGATTGGGCGAAATCCGAAATTAGAGAAATATGGAAAGAATTTAGGGTACCTGATGGACGTGGACGACTGGGAATGAGCTCCTGGAGCTCTGGTCTTCGCCTCGAGGGTCGTCGATGTCCCGAGGCTTGGGCGCAGCTCTGGGCGGCGCACGACGGCGAAACGCTGCCGGATCAGTGACGCGGGTGGTCCTCTCCTCTCTTCGACACCGCCTATCAGAAGTTGTCACTCTAACGATCAAGGTGGAGGTCACTGGAATAAGGGGCAGCACCAAAGATGAGTGAAAAGGCATGTTGGAGCTCAGCTAAATAGTTCTAGGGGTTCGAGAAGAATGGGAGTCGGCCACGAACGTCGAGGCACGGACCCCTAAGATCCACCCTGGGCGTGGCTCTTGGATCTGCAAGGAAGGATTAGGACCCAGGGTTTAGGGTTTTAGTGATCAGATCAAGCAAGGAAAATAGGGCGAAGTCGGGTCCGGCGCTGGATCCGCTGGGGAAGAAGGTCCACGGGGTAAGTTGACCGGGGGTCAACATCCACCGTGGACCAATGAGATTATTCTGATTTTAATTTATTTGGAAATCCATTTAAAAATAGTAAATGACTTATTTTCAAAAAACTCCAAACATAAAAATTGTTTATTTATTTTCAAACTATTTTTTAGTGATTTTTATTATTTTTTTGAAATATAATTAGGTATTTACAAAATATTATTATTATATACATGTATATACATATGTATTTTTGATTTTTGATTTTTAATTATTTATTTTTATCCAAATTATTCCAATTTTATATTTGATTTATTTATAGGGTAGAATTTGGAATAATATGCTATTTTTATTTTATTTTTATTAATTATTTACAAGGGTGAAATAAATAGTTTTATTTATATACATATATGGTATATATACAAGGTGGCTATTTGGTTTTTATTTAATTTATTTTTATTTTTATTTTATTTTTGTGATTTTTATTTTATTTATATACATTATGGAATATGGGATGAAAAAATATTTTTATTGAATATTTATTTATTTATTTACAAAGAGAAATAAATAAAGATGTCGTTTTAAGTACATGGTGTATATACAATGATGAAGGGTTTTTTAGTTTCTTTTTAAATTTCTCATTTTTGTTTTAATTTTATATTTACAAATATATACATATTTACACAAATATATTTTTGTTTTATTTAGAGGAAAATATTTTTATTTATTTATAGGTATATGTACACATGTGAGCTTCCTTATCTCTCTCTACTTTGGTTTTTATGCGGTCAGGCCCATGCTGAGCCCTCCCTTGGGATTAGGTTGCTCAGTATTTATTCTAAATATCTCCCTCTTTTTCTTTTATTTCTTTATTCTTTTATTTATGCACAAAAACACACTAATAATGCATATTTACACAATGCATGCTTTTTGACAATTATTGTTATTTACAGGAATATACATGTGTTTTGCAAAGGTTTTGTAGCTAAAATAAAAGAATAAAGAGTGATGAATGGGTATTCATCAATACCTCCATGTAAATAAATAATATTATTTTCCTCTTGATAAAAATAAAAATGTGTTTTTTTTATTTTGTATATATTTATAAAAATTAAACTAAAATAAAAATGGGAAAAATAAAGAAAAATAAAAATTAATAAAATACCTCTCATCAGTGTATATAGACCATGTACATAGAACAAAATATCTGTTTATTTTCTCTTTGTCAACAATCAATATAAATCCAATAAAAATTTTCTATATTCCATATTTCATGGTGTAAATAAATAAAATAAAAATAAAAAGAATAAAAATCAATTCCTACATTGTACATATACCATGTAAATATGTATATATACCTATTTATTTAACTTATGTAAATAAATAATAAAAATAAAATAAAATACCATTTTATTCCAAATTTTATGTTATAAATAAATAAAATATAAAATTGGGATAATTGTATAAAAATAATTAATTAAAAAAATTAAAAAATACATACAATGTATATACCTATATATAATAATATACTGTAAATACCTTATTTATTTTTCAAAAAAATAAAATAAAAAATACTAAAAATAAATTGAAAATAAATAAACATTTTTCATGTTTTAACTTTTTCAAAATAAAATCATTATCTATTTTATTTTGAATTTCTAAAATAAATTCCAATGGAGGTGTATGATTGGTCCACGGGGGATTATTGACCCCCGGTCAACTCTCCCACGCGGACCTCTTTGACACGGATCTGGTGTTCGACCCGATATCTCTGATTTTCCCCGCTCGATCCGACCTCCGTTTATCCAATCCTTAGGTGCTAATTAACCCTTGATGATCCGAGATCTTCGCCCGATCATTTTCCTAGGGGTCCGTGCTTCACCAAGCCGGACCCGATCCCATCTTCTCGGACCTGCACCACTATAAAGCATCACTTCCGCCGCACATTCCCCGCCATCTTTGGCTCCGCTCCTTCGTCCCATGACCTCCATTTTCTTCCCCAGAGTGATAGCTGTGCGAGGATTGTGTCGAAGAGAGGAGGAGGTGCTTCCAACCATCGATCTAGTGACCTTCGTCGCCGTGCGCCGCCGCGAGGTGAGCTTAGCCTCGGAACCCGACGATTCCTCAAGGCCAAGACCCCAGAGCTTCTCCAGCTCATCTCCAGTCGAATCCATTCATCAGGTAACTTCGATACCCCCTAGGTTCCTCTAATTTTCCATTTCGCCCAAATCGTTCCGCCATCGTCGCCGATTGATTCCCATCGCTACGATTATCCGCTCGACAATCGGACCATCCCGTCACCTTCACGAAACTACCCTCCACCTTCTGCACCCACTCACTCAACTTGGTTAGCCCCGGAACCAAGAGTTCGACCTCCACCGCTGTCGCTTCACCGGAGGTCATCCATCCGACGCATTCGACCACCCATGTCACCCCCTGACGGGTCGAGGCAATTTTCCCTCGACCTAGGAGCTCTCCTGTGTTGTTTTGCAGGTCGAAGGAGACCCATCTGAGGGTCCAAGAGTTCTCGCACAGGATCTTACCTCCTCCGTCATCATCGGGCCGCTTCGGTGGTCCCCAGCCTCATCGGAGGAGTCCATCAGCTGCGGAGCACCTCAGCGAAGCATTTCCCTACCTCAGCAGCTCTAGAGGAGGTCCTCGGCATGTGCATTGGGCCGGCAAAGTTCGCCGGCGTCGAGTTCTTGGAGGATCCTCCTCCGTTTTCCGATCAGCCCCGACGCTCCAGAATCGATCACCGCCGTATATTTGAGGAGCTTCAGCTACCGTTGATTTCTTCTCGGGCTCGATCTGAACCGTTCGCTCCAATGAAGAGGTGCCCTCGCTTCTCAACCGCCAGATCAACATGTGGCGCCTCCTCGTCTGTCGAATAATAAAGGGGTAAATTGTCCTTAGGCCCTTCATACTTTTATTATTTTTGTTGAGTCGAGTAAATTTTTTAGCACGTTGTTTTTAATTAGGGTAAATTGCACTATGGACATCTATGTTTCCTTTATTTGCAATCTAGTCCCTGTATATGTGAACCACGTGCATCGACACGTGAGATTTTGGGTCATTTGCATGTTCTACCATGTGTAATTTGCATATTCTACCTTGTGTTTCCTATGTGTTACTGATTGATATTTTATAAATAGGATTTACATATATACCCCTCTGTGTCTGAACCACGTGCCTGACGCGTGTTTTGTGGGATTTTTTGCAAACCAAGCCTTGCATTTTATTTGCGTGTTATTATTTAGCCCTGGAGACATGTTTTCTTACATTTAGGTCCCTGTGTACTATGTGCCTTGTTTTGATTGAATAAAATAACAAATTAAATCCAAATTAGGTGAAATTTGGACATGTGGCTCCTGCCACAGTGTAAAAATTTCTCTAAATTGTTGGTACATTTTTTAGGCGTTTTGTTTTTTTAAAATTCAAAAACGTTAATTTTTGCTACTGTCTGACTTAAAAAATCAAAGAAAAATATAAAAACTCTTTTAAAAATTCTAAAAAAATTAGTGTAAGTTAGTTTTAGTGTCTTTCAATTTCTATTACATTTTTGTGCCTTTTGGATTTATAAACACCCTAAAAATTGAAAAACTATAAAAACTTATAAAAATTCTAAAAAATTCTAGAAAAATAAAAAAATACAATCTCTTTTTTTGAATCTTAGTTGTTGTTTATACTTTTCATAAAAATTGCCTCCAGACTTTTATAGGTCCATTTTATATTTTGAATGGACTTTCAAGTCTTCCTGTACAGTGATCTCCTGTTTTCACTTTTCTTGATTTTTAGGAAATTATATAAAAATTAGAAAATTTTGAAAAATTTCCCAAAAACATTAAAAAACTTAAAAAATATAAAAAACATTTTTGTTTGAATTTTTGGAGCATTTTTGGTTGATTAAATAATTGGTTGTGTGTGCTTGTTTTTACATTTGTGTGCTTGTTTTTACATTTCTTTAGAAAATCAAAAATACAAAAACATTAAAAAATTATAAAAACCCACCAAAAATTTTTTTCCCCTTTGTTCTCGACTCTTAACTACTTCGTAGGCCGCAAGGACATCACGTGCTTCGTGAGTCCGACCCTGGTCGCTATACCAGGTTAATAAAAGTAGCGAGGACCTCTTCCTTGTTTTCATTGTTTGATCTAATTTTGGTGGTTCCTTATTTTTCTTGTTGACCGAGTCTCTCTATTCGGGTCGCAACGACACGAAATTTTTTACCTTGGCCTGATAGAGAGATCCTCGTGATTTTTCGGTCATCAGAATGGCGCCGTTGCGGGGAGCACGACTTAGTAGTCGATTTCGATTTTTCCGTGGCTTTTCATTTTCACGGCTTTTTGTAGATATAATTTCTCTGCTTTCTTTACCTATTTTTCAGGACTGATACTTTGGTTTCTCTTTCTTGCGAGGTCTCAAGGATCGAGGGGGCTCTCTCAGAAGCCGAAGCAACCACGGGAGTCGGAGGCGGCTTCTTTCTCTACGAAGCCGCAGGAGGATGCGAGGAGGAAAAGCCGAAGTTCGGGAGCCACAGAATAGCTGCAAAATAACCGTAGATTAGCCGTAGATTGGTTTAGCTTAGTTTATTTTTCAGCATTATTTTATTGTAATAATACAGGGACCTGTATAGAGACTTGGACACTTGACGGTTTTCGGGGTCTGTTTCGCCGAGCACCGGTGTGATCGGGGGATCTCACCGAGTTTTTTTGTTTTCGTGGCTTTTGACCGTTTATTTACTACTTACTTGATTTACGCGGTTTTCAGCCTTAGTTTAGGATTTTCATTGATTGTGACGTAATTAATTAGGATCCAAACACCTAATTATCTGCCTGTACCTATAGTTTGAATAATTGGACCTAATTAATTAATTCACAAGAAAAAGCTGGATTATTAGAGCTCCGGTCCACGTGCCATGAGGAGTCACATACAACACGTGCAAGATCTGTTGTGGCAGACACTGAGTGGCTCCTAAGATAGGACTCTTGAGTACCCGGCTTCTGTTCTCTCGTGTAGAAATTGCTCTGATAGGGACGATTTTCCGTGTGCATCATATAGGTAGTTTATATTCAGTCTTTTATTTATGCGTGGATCACCCTACATGTAGAATACTGGAGTCAGGTACGCATTTCTTACTCTGCGTGCATCATTGATTCCCGCGCATCATCTTTTTCGTCTTCTCCCCCGATTTTTGGACTTAAAATAATCAGGAGAACCGAAAAATTCGTTAGGCGTTGTTTTTATCTAAAAAATACCAAAAAAAAGAAAAACTATAAAATTAGGACTGCTAAACAAACTTGACCCTAAAAGACACTTCACCTAAAAATCTGTCTTGGGAAGAGCAACCCCCTCATTGTCTAGTTTGATTGCGCGAGAGAGTGACCCACACACTAGGCTAAAGCCACATCCGAGCCCCGATCAGACTACCGTCCTTTTATACGGGATAGTCTGGTTGGCGGATTGGATTCCTACCAGGTCACGTAACTGCTCTGATATCCTGACATGATCACCTAAATAAAATAGACAAGATAATTTACCGAGCTCTTATGGTCTTCAGCTCAGTGTTGAGTAGGTGAATTCGGGGTTTGTTTGCTCATCTTGTTTGTTTCCAGATCTCATACGCCAGACTCGCTAGATCGAGATGATGGGCAGGAGGTCCCTTAGGTAGCCTCTGGCCTTTTAGCACTCCAGTCCGTTCATCTAGGTTGGTTCGCGAGAGCTCAGACCTGCTCTCCGAACCCGAGTTCGATTCCGTCTTGTTCCCCCTTGACCATCCTTCTTCTATACCTCAGATGCCAGTGCCAGATGCGAGACAGTAGACTGATGATATTTCGACACCTGAGTTTGGATCTTTTACCTTTGTAGAGACCATGGCCAGCAGCGAGGATCGCACCGAGGGTTAGAGGCCAGAGACGACCACCTACATACTGGACCAGGGTGCGATCAACACTACCATGCTAGCCTCCCTGGAGACGATGCAGAGACAGATACGAGACCAGGGGACTTTCAAGGAGGAGATGGGAAGAGAGATGGAGCGGCTCCAAGAGCAGAGAGAGCAGCCGCGAGCCGATGGATGCAGGGGTCCAGACCAGCCAGTTCAGCCAGACCAGCCGGCAACAGATCCGAGACCGATGCGGGAGTTGCACAACCCCGAATCGACACTGACATACCGGTGGGTGGTTCTTCCAGCGATCGTGGGGGACTTCGAGTTCCCCCCGAACATGCTTCAGCTTCTACCATGCTTCTACGGGCTTGCCACTGAGGAGCCCCATCTTCATCTCCAGGAGTTTGAGATGATCTGCATCACCGTCCACGATCGTCAAGTGGATGAGGACACTATTCGGATGATTGCTTTTCCGTTCTCCCTGGCCGACAGAGCAGCCAACTGGCTGAAGCATTTGGGGAGATCTGTTTACACCTGGGAGCAGCTCCGCACCCAGTACTTTAACAAGTCTATCCACTCGGGCAGACGAATGCAGTGAGGCCCTGATTAGCAACTTCTCCATGCTCCCCAACGAGCAGTTTCACGATGCATGGGAGAGGTTCAGAGAGCTGACTGACATATGCCCGCACCACGACATCACGAAGCCGAACCTAGTTCAGAGCTTCTTCTGCGGGTTGACACCAGAGCTGCAGGGCCTGGTGAATGATTCTTGTGGTGGTTCCTACTTCACCAAGGACGAGGATCAGGTTTGGGCCATCTACGAGGAGATGGCTGAGAACAACACTGTAATGTCCTAGACCCGACTTTACACCCAGGGATGCCCTCAGCCACAGACCGTGCAGTTTCAAAGGATAGCACGGGTCGACGCCGGTCATTCCACTTCGTCAGCGGAAGCCGCACAGGCCAAGTCCATAGCCGCCAACATGGGCATTAGTAGCGAGAAGCTGGACTGGATGGAGCTGATCGAGAAGAAGCAGTGACAGAGCATATCGCAGATGGAGCAGATGGCACAGTTGTTGAGTGACCTGAAGACACATGTCATGTGTCACCAGGAGGCACAGACGGCTTCTCAGCCCTGTCTTCAGGCATGAGGAGATCCGAGCAGCAGCGACGGTTCGTCCTAGCGCTCCACACAGCCTAGACAGGTTCACCTTGTATAGGAGGAGCCGTACCAACAGTCGCAGCCATACTACCAGACACCACCATCCCCAGCACTCAGATGGTGGTCTACCAGCCGGATCAGCCTCTAGCAGTACTCCCGCCACCCCCTTACGAGCCGGAGCCGTTGATGGATGTCAACGAGATTTGGTACGACCGACCCCAACTCGGTATCCGACGAGACCATCCCGGATTCCATTGGTCGGCCAGAGGTGCCAGTTCCCAGCAGCAGCCTCCAGTTCAGGGTGGCTAGTACGTCCATCAGCGTGAGCAGCACCAGCAGCCCCAGCCCCCAGTACAGCAATAGTCATCCCAGTATGGTTCTCATCCCTATCAGCCGAGACAGTATTGGAGGCGTGAACCTCATCAGCCGCAGCATCACCCACAACAGTACCCCTCTCAGCCGCACCAGCCACTGCAGCGGCCTCACTACCAGCGAGGCCACCCGTTAGGTTCTCATGGGCCAGCCTATGAGAACCCCGCCCTAGATGACTTAACCCGTCTCATGACTGAGCAGCAGGATACATTCAGACGGGAGATGGATGATTTCCACCAAGAGATGCAGGAGATAGTGTGAGGGAAGGCCGCCATTCCTGCACAGATAGAGCCGAACCCGAACAACCTGAAGAGGAAGTCTGAGCAGGTAGAGTTTACAGAGATTACCACTCCTAGTAATTCTTTTGGTGATTTGTCTGCATACGTATTTGATGTTGATTTTGTCACACTTAGGAGCGGTAGGATGCCAGCAAGCGACGCCTCGTATGAGCGACAATCCCACGCCACACCAGGAGCGCCAGATGCGGAGGAGCGCAGTACTGACGCCGCGAGAGATGATGACGGTGGTACTGATGCCACCATGGACCTTGATCCAGCTGACGGTACTGAGGCCGTCACTTCACTAGTTCGAGGAGGTGGTACTGACGCCACCATAGATGCTGAGACAGAGTGCGGTACTGATGCCGCGAGACATGCCGAGGGTGGTACTGAGGCCACCATAACTTCCACTAGTCCTGTTGTCTTTCCATTTGTACATGTATCTCAGGATGTTTCTGGAAATAAAGGAAAGGGTATGTTATTTTCGGATCCACATGTGTTGATTGATGATGTTTGTGTGGATTCTGCTGTTCATGAGCATGCCAGACCCTCTCCTAGTCCTTCATATGAGAAGGACCCTTTGATCCCCTTTCCACGAGCAATTCACATGGCAAAGGGGAAGAAAATAGGAAACCCCAAAAAGAGTCATCGGATAGAGTTCAGCCAGCAGATGATGGATCGATTCTATATTCAGCTGACTCTACAGGAGGCCTTGGATCACATCCCTCTACTCCAGAGATCACTCAAAGACAGGACCACAATTAGGAGGAAGAGGAGAAACCATCAGTCTGAGATCCATGTGCTTACCAGAGCTACTTGTTTCGCGATACAGAACCATCTGCCAGCCAAGAGGCCAGATGCAGGAGCCCCGTATGTCAGATGCCGCATTCATGAGTAGAGGTTCGACCACACTCTATTAGACAACGGTTCTTCGATCAACCTACTTCCGGTAGCCCTTCTCGACCGCTTCGAGTTAGGCACTCTCCGACAGAGCAGGACAATCCTTCAGTTTGCTGATCGATCAGTCAAGAGGCCAAAGGGATTGCTGAAGGACGTTGTTGTCACGATTGAGAGCCTGAAATTCCCCTTGGACTTCGTAGTGTTGGACATGGAGATCCCTGAGTCAGTGACCGATGCCCCCATCATTTTAGGACGCTCGTTCTTGGCCACAGCCAAGGTAGTGTCCGACCATGATAGCGGGAAGGTGTACTTTCACATCGAGGGCGGGAGTATACAAATAGAGACGGTCGAGGAGACTAGAGCTAGAGATTAAGATTGCTCAAAGTAGACCATAGATTCAGAGCAGATGACAAAGGCAGGGCGAGACATCCACCAGGACTGTGACTTCGTGATTACAAATGATGAGGCATTTTGGGCATATCCAGTCGCACAGGCCATCCTCTCACCTTTAGAGTTCGCTGATGCAGAGACGAGAGCAGAGGAGAGCTTGGAGAGCGCATTTCTGGTCTAGGATACATTTCAGGCCGCAGACCCGGTTCTTGATCGTGATACATATTTTTGTGAGTATGATCCCTCGGAGTCAGATACTGATTGGGCAGAGTTTGATGATTTTACACCGTGTCTATCTTCTACTGAGCCTACAAATAGAGAGGAGGTTGATTCTGAGCAGAGCAGAGGCAGACCAGTCGAGCAGCCTTCTCCAGATCAAGTTTGTGAGCGAGAGTTCTCATTCTCCCGTGCAGATTTGGCCGCATACACTCGGATTGTTCAGAAGCCAGATTTGCTAGCACCTACTTGTACAGAGCTGAAGCCGCTACCAGCATCGCTGAAGTATAGATTCCTTACGGGTGAGAATGAGATGTTCCCAGTCACTATCTCCGCTGATTTGACTGGAGAGCAAGAATCCCGTCTCATGGGAGTTCTTGAAAAGAACCGCAAATGAACGTAAAATTCGCCTCTTTAATAAATATAAATAACGCTGTAGCACAGGAGGCGAATTCGGTTCAGCAAAGACCACAGACTTTGAATGTTGTGGAATATTTATGCTTGGCAAGTCTACCAAGGTCGAACACAGGGACACAGCTGCCTAATTATAGCTATTGAATTTTGATTCATGAAGCACATAGTGAATTAATCTCAATTTCAGGTCCATATGCAAATTCTGAAGCACTAAGCTATTTACAAGGTAATGCCATGATGCATGCATTTTTTTAGATATTTTTATGCAAGTTAAGAGATGCATGTGCGAATATGCAAGAGAAATTATACACAGATTAAATACTACAATTATACCCTTAAAAGTTATGAGCAGCATGATAAAAATGAAACTAGTGTCAATTTAATCGCAACAATAAAGAGTGGTCATCCAAGCACGGCAAGAAGGACAGGGTCCGTTTGCCACATAAAAATTCACTTTAATTAAACAGGAGCAAATAAGACAATTAAATATGCTAGAATGTAGAGGACAAAACAAGGATCAAAACGACACTAAAATCATGCAATTTGGAACTACGATGCTCAAGTTATGCTAGAAACAGTGCAAGGGTATAAATGTAATAAAAATGAAAGAAAAATAAAGGATAAATATTGCATTTAGGTCCCTGGAGGGACCTAAATGCAAATACCAAAAACCACCTGGGCCATTTTGTAATTTCTCCATTTGCGCGCAGGGGCCTTTTTGCAAATCTTCGAAATCTGGAGGGTCTCCCTGAATATAACCCCAGGCGCGCACGTGAGGCACGTGCCTGGGGACCATTCTGCAATTTCCATAAACTCCGGGGTCTTTATCGCAAATTACCCAGGCCTCTCGTGCGGTGCACGTGATGGCCCAGGCTCGGGAGGTGGCTCGGGCTCGGGTCCACGTGGCGTGGTCTGGAAGTTCGACATTAGGCTTGGAGGACCCGAGCCTATAGGTCTGGAAGGGGGCTCGGGTCCACCACGTGGCTTCTTCTTAGCCGCCCGATCCTGGAGATCGGACGACACCTGTACTATCATCCTCCTCCGCGAGTCACCGGAGGAGGCGGGGCTCCGGTGGACTCGATGGAGCTCCGTCGTGCTCAGGCGGCCTGCCAGACGGTCGAGGAAGCTCCGTGAGGGCTGGGCGATGAAGCTTGGTCGGTGGTGTAGCTCCATAGTCATCTGGAAGGGCAAGGCGGAGGAGCGTTGTCGGAATGGAAGCTCGAGACCGGTGAGGCGTTGCGTTTTCCGTCCATTGAGCACCTGCAAGAGTTAGGCATCCCCGAGGCGAAGTGCAGGTGGTGCGTGCGTGAGGTGCAGTGAATGGGAAGTGAGCGGAGGTCCGGTGGAGCGGAGAGGGTGGAGGACCTGGTCTTTCTCTCCGGCTGACCGGAGGGAAGTTGGGGCGAGGTGGTAGGAGGTATGGAGAAGAGAAGATGGAGTCGGAGGAGGTTGGCGTGGGTGATGGTGTTATTGCGAAGCTGATGATCTGGTCAGATGGAGGTGAAGATGATGATTGGCGGAGGGATAATTCGAGAAAACGAAATGAAAAGCACCTCGCCGGAGCAAGGTGCGGTGGAGGGAGCAGCTTGGGCTGAGGACCTGGGTGGTCCTCGGGTCGTCGCCCGCGAGACCAGCTGCGGTCCTCGGAGCTCAGTGGTGGCGAGAGCCACCGAAACGCGGCGGAAATACCGCGGGTCGACACCAGACCACCACCGTTGTCGCCTTGGCAATTCCGCCCCTCCGCTGTCACCGGAGGGGTGGAGGAAGCTAGGTGGAGTCCCCACAATGGTGGACAAGGTGCAGCGGTGGCGGAGATAGCGATTTATAGGCGGAGGTGGTCGGTGGTTACGGTGTTGGAGAAGCGTTTTTGAGCGAGGTTTTAATGGAGATGTGGTAACGGTAGAGGGGTGCTGATGGTGGCGCGAGGATGGCGGAGAAACGGAGAAGGGATTGGTGATGTTACGTCGAGGGGTTTGTGGTTGAATCGGCTGCTAGAAATGGAAGGGGGCGACGGGGCGGTGAGGCGTAACACCTGGGAAGAGAGGCAGCTGGAGGTGGACGATGCGTCGGAGCCGTTGGATCTTGTGATCCAACGGCTGGAATCGAGTCGTGGTTGGAGAGCTCAGATCAGACCTAAGATCTGATCGAGCGGTGGATAGTTGGGTGATAATGAGCGGCTAGGATGAGAAGCGGAGGTATATCCAATGGTGGGAGGCGAAGGGGCGACGTGGAGGGCGGAGACACATAGGATGAGTACGTGATCGTGTGGCTGAGGATGATGCGGGATGTAGCGGTGGAGATTAGATCCCGAGTCAGATCGGATGGCTGGAAATGAAGCGGGGGTTGGATGGCGGGGATGGAGGCATTGCAGAGCTGATCCAACGGTCCAGGAAAGGCACCAGGTGCCGTGCGATGAAGCGGGTCACGTGGCGGCTCCAGAGAGCGCCACGTGGCCCAATGAGAAAAATTCAAAATAAATTACAAAGAAAATTAGAAAAGAAATAGTTAGGGGCCGAATTTGGAAAAAGTCAAAACATGAAAGTTGTATGCCTCGATGAGATCTACAACTTTCATGTTGGTCAAAAAGCCAAAAGAGGTCATCTGTACAAAAGCTATTTTTGGGGGTATTTTTAAGGGGATAAAAATACCGATTTTGTGGTTTTTAGTTGTTTTTGTATTTTTTTAATGGTTTTAAAGGTCAGTGAATTATAGACAACTTATCTACCTAATTTTTAGGGGTTTTTGAGTGATAATTGCAAGAAAAATAAGGGAAATTAAATACAAATAATTAAGGGTTAATTATACACAATATGGTACATGATAAAATCAAAGAATTAGAGGTGATTTTTATTGGTTTGTTTAAGCAGGGATTTTTAATAGGTGTCTTTTAGCATGATGAATAAGAGATTCATCATACCCATATACTTAAACCATGCTCGTCCTCGAGCATCTAAAGAATGAAAGAGTTGGATTAATTCCTGACAGTGCGTGTGAAAAATTCAAGGCTTGATCTTTCGAAGACCCTTGACCTGAGTGATCCTGAAATTCTGGGTTTATCCAAGCCTTAGTCAGAAGGAATCCAACTTCTCTGATTATCGGACTCTCTTTTTGTACATATAATATAAGGATATGACATTTAGTGTACTGCATTTCATGAGAGCCGAGTCGATGCATCACCCAAAGTTCCTGTCCCAAAGATTCTCTTCTAGACCTAATCCTCAATACTAGGGAATAAGTATGTTCTTGCTTCAGTCTGCCGTCTCATTAGTTTGTCAGACTTTGAAATGTTGATGGATGGCCAGATGATGGAGGTACTGGGATTGTGTCTAATTTTCTCACCCTCACATTGGAACAAGGGGCCTCTCGAGTGCCTTTTACTCAACACATGTATATTATTATTTTGTTGATCAATGTGTCCGTCAAGAGAGTTGGAGTCGTCTGCACTTGTTTTTCTGGGAATACACCGGGGTGTGTCTCTTTTGAGTATCTAAGATACCTTCGACACCCAGACTTGTAGCATTTACGATGCAGGGCCCTTTTTCGGTGTCAGCCCGACTCCTGGTCCTAATTAGCGCTTGGTCCAAGTGGACACTTTAAAAAATGTTTGGGAGCGCTCGCCATTGGTGGAAGCTCATTTGGAATTTGACTTTGGATTTAGAGCTTTTCTTTGACATTTCATTTCTGTTGTTGGCTAGCTCCACTGCTTTTACCAAGAGATTGGCGCACACTGATCAACAAATTCCTTTAAGTTTCATCACACCCTGGCACTTTTAGGTAAATATCAAGAGATAGCATATGAATCTTGTTCACATACTGGCTAGGGTTTTTGCTGACACTCAGGTTTTCTGAAGCCTTCATTAACTTTATCCCATCCTCGAATGTCATAAGATTGGGTCTAAATTTAAATCTCTGATCCTAGTTCCTCAAGTGATATCTCATCTCAGCTCATCAATCATGCAGTTGCGGAAGTGATTGTGCTGATCATATTTTCTTAAAGGTAGAGATGAAGAGTGCAATATAGCACTCAAATCTTTCAAACCAGAGAAGTGTGGATATTTAAGTCATGAAAACCCTAATGACTATGGCATGTTAACTCAGACTCTTAAGATCACAGAAATCCAGTGTCCTCAAAATCCTCAAGCCTTGAGTGAGTGTGAATGTGTCAGGAATACACCAACTCCTTTAGTGAATTTTTGTATGATTTTTGATTTTTGCAGATTTTTATGGGTTTTAAAGTTTTTTTTTTTGTCGGAGAGACAATGACTGACCCAGGTTCAAATAAATAAAAGTATCCACTCTCAGCCAGTATGGGTGTAAGTGCGGGTCGAGACCCGTGATCCTTAAGGACGGTGCCATATGCGGTGTCCTTTAAACCACCCACTCTGCTAAGGGAGACCGAAGTTCCCTCACTGAAAATGTCTACTAAGCCTATTAGTCAGAGCCAAATTCCGAAAAACATTTTTAATTTTTCAAAATTTTTTATTTTTTTTACAAAATGCAATGCAATTTTTGACTGCTGAAATTTCCCAAATTCTCCACAAGTTCTTTTGCGGCCTCTTCAGCGGAAGTATTTGACTTCACGCCTCCATGAGGATCAAGCGTCCTCGATCACCATGGGCCCTGCCATAAAAGATAAACGTTAGAAAACCAGAGAAATTAAACCCGCAAAATAATATGCAACTAAATGATGCATGGAATGAGGACCTAGAAACTATTGAATTAATTAAAAAAATCAAAATTAAAAAATTAAGCAAAGCTGCATCCCCGGCAACGGCGCCATTTGATGAACGTAAAATTCGCCTCTTTAATAAATATAAATAACGCTGTAGCACAGGAGGCGAATTCGGTTCAGCAAAGACCACAGACTTTGAATGTTGTGGAATATTTATGCTTGGCAAGTCTACCAAGGTCGAACACAGGGACACAGCTGCCTAATTATAGCTATTGAATTTTGATTCATGAAGCACATAGTGAATTAATCTCAATTTCAAGTCTATATGCAAATTCTGAAGCACTAAGCTATTTACAAGGTAATGCCATGATGCATGCATTTTTTTTAGATATTTTTATGCAAGTTAAGAGATGCATGTGCGGATATGCAAGAGAAATTATACACAGATTAAATACTACAATTATACCCTTAAAAGTTATGAGCAGCATGATAAAAATGAAACTAGTGTCAATTTAATCGCAACAAAAAAGAGTGGTCATCAAATTCAAGCACGGCAAGGAGGGCAGGGTCCGTTTGCCACATAAAAATTCACTTTAATTAAACAGGAGCAAATAAGACAATTAAATATGCTAGAATGTAGAGGACAAAACAAGGATCAAAACGACACTAAAATCATGCAATTTGGACCTACGATGCTCAAGTTATGCTAGAAACAGTGTAAGGGTATAAATGTAATAAAAATGCAAGAAAAATAAAGGATAAATATTGCATTTAGGTCCCTGGAGGGACCTAAATGCAAATACCAAAAACCGCCTGGGCCATTTTATAATTTCTCCATTTGCGCGCAGGGGCCTTTTTGCAAATCTTCGAAATCTGGAGGGTCTCCCTGAAAATAACCCCAGGCGCGCACGTGAGGCACGTGCCTGGGGACCATTCTGCAATTTCCATAAACTCTGGGGTCTTTATCGCAAATTACCCAGGCCTCTCGTGCGGTGCACGTGATGGCCCAGGCTCGGGAGGTGGCTCGGGCTCGGGTCCACGTGGCGTGGTCTGGAAGTTCGGCATTAGGCTTGGAGGACCCGAGCCTATAGGTCTGGAAGGGGGCTCGGGTCCACCACGTGGCTTCTTCTTAGCCGCCCGATCCTGGAGATCGGACGGCACCTGTACTATCATCCTCCTCCGCGAGTCACCGGAGGAGGCGGGGCTCCGGTGGACTCGATGGAGCTCCGTCGTGCTCAGGCGGCCTGCCAGACGGTCGAGGAAGCTCCGTGAGGGCTGGGCGATGAAGCTTGGTCGGTGGTGTAGCTCCATAGTCATCTGGAAGGGCAAGGCGGAGGAGCGTCGTCGGAATGGAAGCTCGAGACCGGTGAGGCGTTGCGTTTTCCGTCCATTGAGCACTTGCAAGAGTTAGGCATCCCCGAGGCGAAGTGCAGGTGGTGCGTGCCTGAGGTGCAGTGAATGGGAGGTGAGCGGAGGTCCGGTGGAGTGGAGAGGGTGGAGGACCTGGTCTTTCTCTCCGGCTGACCGGAGGGAAGTTGGGGCGAGGTGGTAGGAGGTATGGAGAAGAGAAGATGGAGTCGGAGGAGGTTGGCGTGGGTGATGGTGTTATTGCGAAGCTGATGATCTGGTCAGATGGAGGTGAAGATGATGATTGGCGGAGGGATAATTCGAGAAAACGAAATGAAAAGCACCTCGCCGGAGCAAGGTGCGGTGGAGGGAGCAGCTTGGGCGGAGGACCTGGGTGGTCCTCGGGTCGTCGCCCGCGAGACCAGCTGCGGTCCTCGGAGCTCAGAGGTGGCGAGAGCCACCGAGACGCGGCGGAAATACCGCGGGTCGACACCAGACCACCACCGTTGTCGCCTTGGCAATTCAGCCCCTCCGCTGTCACCGGAGGGGTGGAGGAAGCTAGGTGGAGGCCCCACAATGGTGGACAAGGTGCAGCGGTGGCGGAGATAGCGATTTATAGGCGGAGGTGGTCGGTGGTTACGGTGCTGGAGAAGCGTTTTTGAGCGAGGTTTTAATGGAGATGTGGTAACGGTAGAGGGGTGCTGATGGTGGCGCGAGGATGGCGGAGAAACGGAGAAGGGATTGGTGACGTTACGTCGAGGGGTTGGTGGTTGAATCGGCTGCTAGAAATGGAAGGGGGCGACGGGGCGGTGAGGCGTAACGCCTGGGAAGAGAGGCAGCTGGAGGTGGACGATGCGTCGGAGCCGTTGGATCTTGTGATCCAACGGCTGGAATCGAGTCGTGGTTGGAGAGCTCAGATCAGACCTAAGATCTGATCGAGCGGTGGATAGTTGGGTGATAATGAGCGGCTAGGATGAGAAGCGGAGGTATATCCAATTGTGGGAGGCGAAGGGGCGACGTGGAGGGCGGAGACACATAGGATGAGTACGTGATCGTGTGGCTGAGGATGAGGCGGGATGTAGCGGTGGAGATTAGATCCGGAGTCAGATCGGATGGCTCGAAATGAAGCGGGGGTTGGATGGCAGGGATGGAGGCATTGCAGAGCTGATCCAACGGTCCAGGAAAGGCACCAGGTGGCGTGCGATGAAGCGGGTCACGTGGCGGCTACAGAGAGCGCCACGTGGCCCAATGAGAAAAATTCAAAATAAATTACAAAGAAAATTAGAAAAGAAATAGTTAAGGGCCGAATTTGGAAAAAGTCAAAACATGAAAGTTGTTCGTCTCGATGAGATCTACAACTTTCATGTTGGTCAAAAAGCCAAAAGAGGTCATCTGTACAAAAGCTATTTTTGGGGGTATTTTTAAGGGGATAAAAATACCGATTTTGTAGTTTTTAGTTGTTTTTGTATTTTTTAATGGTTTTAAAGGTCAGTGAATTATAGACAACTTATCTACCTAATTTTTAGGGGTTTTTGAGTGATAATTGCAAGAAAAATAAGGGAAATTAAATACAAATAATTAAGGGTTAATTATACACAATATGGTACATGATAAAATCAAAGAATTAGAGGTGATTTTTATTGGTTTGTTTAAGCAGGGATTTTTAATAGGTGTCTTTTAGCATGATGAATACGAGATTCATCGGGCGATAGGATGGAGTGTAGCCGATCTCCAGGGGATCAGTCTAGCTCAGTGCTCTCACCACATCTATCTCGAGGATGAGGCAAAGCCGTTGCGTGAGTTCCAGCGGTGGCTGAATCCAAATCTTAGAGAGGTTGTCATGAAGGAGATCTCGAAGTGGTGGAGCGCCAATTTTATCTACCCCATCTCCGACTCCAAGTGGGTCAGTCCGTTGCATGTGGTGCCCAAGAAGACGGGCATCACTACAGTTGTCACAGAGTCTGGAGAGGAGATCTCTACCTGGGTACCCACTTCTTGGCGGGTCTGTGTGGATTACAGACGACTGAATCATGCCACCAAGAAGGATCATTTCCCCTGCCCTTTATTGATCATATTATTGAGAGACTGGCATAGAAGAGCCATTATTTCTTCTTGGATGGGTACTTTAGCTATAATCAGGTGGCCATCATGCCCGAGGACCAAGACAAGACCACCTTCACCTGTCCCTTCGGGACATCTGCTTTCAGACGCATGCCATTTGGATTGTGCAACGCTCCGATGACATTCCAGAGATGCATGTTGTCCATCTTTTCGGACATGGTGGGGGAGTGCTTGGAGGTCTTCATGGATAATTTCTCGGTCTACGGCAACGGATTCGATTCTTGTCTTGACTACCTAGACCGATTCCTTCAGCGATGCATAGAGGTTCACCTAGTGTTGTCTTGGGAGAAGAGCCACTTCATGGTGACTCAAGGGATGGTTCTTGGCCACATCATCTCCAATAGGGGCATGGAGGTTGATCCGGCCAAGGTTGATGTCATTATAAAACTCGATCCACTGTCCAACTTGCGGCAGTTATGGTCTTTTCTGGGGCACGCCGATTTCAACCGACGCTTCATTCATGATTTCAGCAGGCTTTCCCGACCGTTAACTGATCTGTTTATGTAAGACACCAAGTTCCTTGTAGATGATAAGTGTCTATCGTCATTTGAGACTCTCAAGAGCTGTGTTATAGAGGCTCCTGTTCTCCAACCACCTGATTGGTCTCTCCCATTTGAGATCATGACGGACGCCTCCGATTTTGCCGTGGGGGCTGTGCTGGGACAGAGGAAGGATGGAGTCCCATTTGCCATTCACTACGCTAACCGTACATTGGATGACGCGCAACGGAACTATACTGTCACTGAGAAGGAGATGCTAGCCGTAGTTTTTGCCCTAGATAAGTTCAGATCTTATATCATTGGATCTAGAGTGACCATATACACTGATCATACCATCATCAGGTACATCATGGCAAAGAAGGATGCCATAGCTAGATTGACCAGATGGATCCTTCTACTTCAGGAGTTTGATATAGAGATTAAGGATAAGCCTGGAGTCAAGAATGTGGTGGAGGATCATCTCTCCTGATTAGAGTATCTTCAGGATTATGAGCAGATTGACCCTATTTGTGAGACCTTCCCAGATGAGGCGATCCTTGCTATCGCCTCGCTCCCATGGTAAGCCGATATTGTCAACTATCTTGTCGCCAAGAAAGTTCCACAAGATTGGCCCAGGCAGAAACTTGAGACCTTCCTTGTGAAGGCCAAGTTTTACCATTCAAAGGATCCCATCCTTTACCACGAGGGAGGGGATAGTATCTGGTGTAGGTGCATTCCTCAGGAGGAGCATCACAGCGTCCTTACTTACTTCCACAAGCTTGAGGCAGGAGGACATCACTCAGGGAGGATAACGACACAGAAAGTGCTCCAATCCAGCCTATGGTGGCCTACTCTCTTCAAGGACTCTGATGAGTTCGTAAAGAGGTGTACTGATTGTCAGAGGATGGGCACTTGTGGACAGCGTGATATGATGCTGATGCAGCCCATACACTTCTGTGTGGTTTTTGACGCATGGGGCATCGATTTCACGGGTCCATTCCCTAGGAGTAAGGGATTTGAGTATCTTCTGTTGGCTGTGGATTATGTGAGTCGTTGGGTTGAGGCCATCCCCGCCCGAACCGCAGATGCTAGGACTGTTTGCATATTTTTGAGGAAGAATATCATTTCATGGTTCGAGATACCTCGAGTTTTGATATCTGACGGGGGGTCTCATTTCATCAACGACACGGTAAACGCCCTTGCTAGCGAGTTCAGCATAGACCATCGAGTTGCCCCTCCATACCATCCTCGGACGAATGGTCTTGCTGAAGTATCGAACATGGAGATCAAGACTATATTGCAGAAAGTCGTTCGCCCTGACCGAAAGGATTGGTCACAGCTTTTGGACTCGGTCTTGTGGGCGTATCGGACGTCTTTCAAGACTCCTTTGGGTACATCTCCCTTTCGCCTCGTTTATGGCAAGCCGTGCCATTTACCTATTGAGCTGATTGGGCAGTCACTGATATACTTTTGGATCCATATAGTGTAGGAGATCAGAGGAGGGTAGAGTTAAAAGCCTTGGAGGAGCTTCGTGATATGTCCTTTTCAAAAAGCCTACATTATAAGGAGAGAGTAAAGTAGTGGCATGATTCTCATATCAACCACAAGCAGTTTGAGCCAGGACAGAGAGTACGGTTGTTCGATGCTAGGCTTTGTCTTTTTCCAAGGAATCTACAGAGCAAATGGACGGGACCTTATCTGGTTAGAAAGGTGCATGATAATGGGAGTATTGATATATCTGAGTTGTCTTCTGATGCTACCTTTCGAGTGAACGGCCAACGGCTCAAGCCATATCTAGATCATGAGCCGCGAGTTGTTGATGTTGCCCCTATTCACTTTGCGTGAGATGTTGTCTCTTGACTCACATATATTGCATCTCACGCATGATTATCACTGTTCTTCCGACTTGTATAGATCCAGTTGTCCATATCACTCTATTCTTTAGTCCCACATCCCTTCTCTCATCTTATGATTATGCTATACTTAGGGTGTACTTTACCCTAAGTATAGGGGGGATGTAGGACTCTCGAGTATTCTTTTGATTCTTTCTACCCTTATTTTGCTGCCTATGCTTAGGGATATTTCACCCTAAGTATAGGGGGGTGGACTCTGTACATCCTTCACTCGGATTTCCTTTCATGCACAGCGTGCTATACTTAGGATTACTTGATCCTAAATATAGGGGGAAACACCGAGTCCTCTTGATTCTATTCTTTGATTCGTCTTTGTACATAGCCATTCCTTTTCACTTCCCTATACTAAGCACGAGTTATGTCTTCTTCATCGCTCCTGATCACTCTGAGGACATCGTTTGAGCTAAGTATAGGGGTGTGTGTATATATTTCATATATACCTAAGCCATAACTTGTACTTTGTGTGAGTGTGTTAATAAATAAAATGGCTAAAAATCCATAGAATTTAAAATGTTTTCCCTTGTACATAAAATTCATCTTGCACATACCTATTTATTTATCAAATTATTCTGGTACAAATGATTGTAAAATCTTTTTTTGTAAATAGTTTGTAAATATTTTCATATCAAAATTATGTATATAGTACAAAATATTTGTAAAATGTTTTGAGAACAAAAAGTTTGCAAAAACCTTGTGTAAATTTTTGTAAATATTTTGCAAAACTTCGCATACATGCATACATCCATGTTTTCAAACATTTTTCAAAAATTTTGCTCATTTGTAAATATTTGTAAATTGCATCCTTGTAAAATAGCATCTTTGTAAATACTTGCACAGTTTTTCCAAATCATAGTTGACTTTTAAACTGGCCTGGAATTAAATTGACAAATAGAGCTTGGTTAAGACCTTAATCCACCTAATAATAAGAGGAACCTTATAAGGCTTAGGATTGAGAATTTTCAGGTCTATTGGGACTTAATTCTTTGAGTCCACTAGGCTATGAGCATATGTCATCTTGATGAGCCTAAGTAGAGCATTTAACAACACACGCATGACTCTCAGAGACAATGGCTTTACTTGCACCAGCACCTTACACATAGCTCTCCACAGATGAGGTGGTGAGGAGGCAGTTTCCTTTGGCTTGGGGTAGCATATGAGGGTAGTACTTCTAGGCGGAACCTCTCTTCTTCTTATAGTAAAGGAAGTGCGTCTCAACTTGGTCTGGTGGTTATGAAGTCTAAAGACAGAAGCCGTGGGTTGCAATAAAGCTTCAAAAGAGGGATAGTCTACTGGCTCAAGAGGAAAAATCCTTGTATATATATATTGCATCACGTAGATATGTTGTACAGATGCACATGAAAAGAAATGTGTGCAAAAAGAAAAGAACTCCAAAAAAGTGGTGGGTCGGATTGAAAATTTAATAATCCCACCGGAGTGTATATAGTCAAATAAAGAAAAATCTTATGGTATACATGTTCCATCTCATGAAGCTTGCAGCGGGAGACTCAGCTACACTGGTTAGAGCTCCCAAGGATACATGGCTACACTGGTCATGGTCCATTCTCTTCTTCCCCCTTTTCTTGAGCCAGTTGCACTTGAACTTAGAAGGGAATACCCCTCTTCTCGAGGAAAGAGTTATTAGATCGAGGCATTAGAGTTACCAGGTTGGGGGAGGTTGTTTCTTTGTTACTTCTGAGGTGGGGAGCTATATATCACTTACACCGGACAAGGAAAGATTCATGGTCATTAGAGTTTGTGTATGTAGACTTGTTCTGATCTGGTTTATTGAGAAGTCTTGACCATAGATTGGTGGAACTTAGGCTGTTAAGTTTCAAGCTTAAGTCCAAATAAGGTTCTGACAAATTAATAATCCAAAGGTCTGATCGAGCTCCATATTTCAATTCAATGAAGGAAAGTTTAATAATCAACCTTGATTTCTCCTCTTTTTCTTTTTATTTCTCTGTTGCACTTCTTTTTCAAATAAGTGCTTGCTAAGGGACTAGCAAAAGTAAAGTATAGGGGGTGATGAATCCCAATTCATCACTCTTTATTCCTTTATTTTAGCTAGAAACTTGAGCAAAATACCATGTAAATATGTGTAAATATCATAAATTTCCAAAACACATGCATCTTGTAAATATGCATACTTAGCATGTTTTTGTGCCAAAATAATGGAATAAAGAAACGCAATAAAAAGAGAGAAATATTTAGAATAAATATTGAGTTACCTAATCCCATGGGAGGGCTCAGCATGGGCCTGACTGCAAAAGAACACAAGTAGAGAGAGATAAGGTCATTCATACATGTACATACCCCCATGTAAATAAATAATATTATTTTCCTCTTGATAAAAATAAAAATGTGTTTTTATTATTTTATATATATTTATAAAAATAAAACTAAAATAAAAATGGGAAAAACAAAGAAAAATAAAAATTAATAAAACACCTCTCATCAGTGTATATAGACCATGTACATAGAATAACATATCTATTTATTTTCTCTTTGTCAACAATCAATAGAAATCCAATAAAAATCTTTCTATATTCCATATTTCATGGTGTAAATAAAGAAAATAAAAATCAGAAAAATAAAAATAAAATAAAAATAAAAAGAATAAAAATTAATTCCCACATTGTACATATACCATGTTAGTACGTATATATACCTATTTATTTAACTTATGTAAATACATAAAAAAAAATAAAATAAAAATACCCTTTTATTCCAAATTTTATGTTATAAATAAATAAAATATAAAATTGGGATAATTGTATAAAAATAAATAATTTAAAATAAAAATAAAAAATACATACATGTATATACCTATATATAATAATAAAATGTAAATACCTTATTTATTTTTCAAAAAAATAAAAATAACTAAAAATTAATTTGAAAATAAATAAACATTTTCATGTTTTAACTTTTTCGATATAAAATCATTATCTATTTTATTTGGAATTTCTAAAATAAATTCCAATGGAGACCTGTGATTGGTCCACGGGGGATTGTTGACCCCCGATCAACTCTCCCCCGCATACCTCTTTCACGCGGATCTGGCATTCGACCCGATATCTCTGATTTTTTCCCGCTCGATTTGATCTCTGTTTATCCAAACCCCAGGTGCTAATTAACCCCTGATGATCCGAGATCTTCGCCCAATCATTTTCCTAGGGGTCCGTACTTCACCAAGCTGGACCCGATCCCATTTTCTCGGACCTGCACCACTATAAAGCATCACCTCCGCCGCACATTCCCCGCCATCTTTGGCTCCGCTCATTCGCCCCAGGACCTCCATTTTCTTCCCCAGAGTGATAGCAGTGCGAGGAGAGTGTCGAAGTGAGGAGGAGGTGCTTCCAGCCATCGATCCGGCGACCTCCATCGCCATGCACCGCCGCGAGGTGCTCTTAGCCTCGGAACCCGATGATTCCTTGAATCCAAGACCCCCAGAGCTTCTCCAACTCATCCCCAGTCGACTCCATTCATCAGGTAACTTCGATATCCCCTAGGTTCCTCTAATTTTCCATTTCGCCTAAATCGTTCCGCCGCAGTCGCCGATTGATTCCCATCGCTCCGATCATCCGCTTGACCATCGGACCATCCCGTCACCTTCACGAGACTACCCTCCACCTTCTGCACCCACTCACTCAACTTGATTAGCTCCGGAACCAAGAGTTCGACCTCCACCATCATCGCTTCACCGGAGGTCATCCATCCGACGCACCCGACCACCCATTTCACCCCCTGACGGGTCGAGGCAATTTACCCTCGACCCAGGAGCTCTCCTGTGCTGTTTTGCAGGTCGAAGGAAACCCATCCGAGGGTCCAAGAGTTCTCGCACAGGAGCTTACCTCCTCCGCCATCACCGGGCCGCTCCGGTGGTCCCCGTCCTCATCGGAGGAGTCCATCAGCTGCGGAGCACCTCGGCGAAGCGTTTCCCTACCTTATCAGCTCCATAGGAGGTCCTTGGCGTGTGCATTGGGCCGACAAAGTTCGCTGGCGTGGAGTTCTTGGAGGACCCTCCTCCGTCGTCCGATCAGCCTCGACGCTCTAGATTCGATCATCGCTGTATATTTGAGGAGCTTCAGCCACCGTTTATGTCTTCTCGGGCTGGATCTGGACCGTTCACTCCAACGAAGAGGTGCCCTCGCTTCTCAGCCGTCAGATCAACACGTGGCGCCTACTCGTCCGTCCAATAATAAAGGGGTAAATTGTCCTTAGGCCTTTCCTACTTTTATTATTTCTGTTGAGTCATGTAAATATTTTAGCACGTTGTTTTTAATTAGGGTAAATTGCACTATGGACCTCTATGTTTCCTTTATTTGCAATGTAGTCCCTGTATATGTGAACCACCTACATCGACACGTGAGATTTTGGGTCATTTGCATGTTCTTCCTTGTGTTTCTTGTGTGTTAATGATTGATATTTTATAAATAAGATTTACATATATACCCCTCTGTGTCTGAACCACGTGCCTGGCGCGTGTTTTGTGGGATTTTTTGCAAACCAGGTCTTGCATTTTATGTGCATGTTATTATTTAGCCCTGGAGACATGTTGTCTTACATTTAGGTCCACGTGTACTATGTGCCTTATTTTGGTTGAATAAAATAGCAAATTAAATTCAAATTAGGTGAAATTTGGATACATGGCTCCTGCCATTGTGTAAAAAATTCCCTAAATTTTTGGTATATTTTTTAGGCTTTTTGATAATTTTAAAAATTCAAAAACATTGATTTTTGCTACTGTCTGACTTAGAAAAGCAAAGAAAAATATAAAAACTCTTTTAAAAATTCTAAAAAAATTAGTGTAAGTTAGTTTTAGTTTTTTTTAATTTTTTGTTAAATTGTGCTTTTTGGATTTATAAAAACCCTAAAAATTGAAAAACTCTAAAATATTCTAGAAAAATCAGAAAAATACAAACTCTTTTTCTCAATCTTATTTGTTGTTTATACTTTTCATAAAAATTGCCTCCAGACTTTTATAGGTCCATTTTATATTTTTAATGGACCTTTCAAGTCTGGCTGTACAGTGATCTCCTGTTTTCACCTATCTTGATTTTTAGAAAATTATATAAAAATTATAAAATTCTGAAAAATTTACCAAAAACATTAAAAATCTTAAAAAACATAAAAACTTTTTTGTTTGAATTTTTTGAACATTTTTGGTTGATTTAATAATTGGTTATGTGTGCTTGTTTTTACATTTATTTAGAAAATTAAAAAAACAAAAACATTAAAAAATTATAAAAACCCACCAAAAATATTTTCCCACTTTGTTCTCGACTTCTGACTACTTTGTAGGTTGCAAGGCCATCACGTGCTCCCTGAGTCCGACCTTGGTCGCTATACCTAGTTAATAAAAGTAGCGAGGACCGCTTCTTTGTTTTCGTTGTTTGAGCTGATTTTGGTGTTTCCTTACTTTTCTTGTTGACCGAGTCTCTCTATTCAGGTCGCAATGAAACCGAATATATTTACTGTTGGCCTGATAGAGAGATCCTCATGATTTTTCGGTCATCATTGTTGAACGTGCTTTCTCCTCAGTAACTGCATGTAACTGCCCCTGCCCAGTTGGTGTAGCACTGGAACCCGCCACACTCTGCGTCTGTCTCTGCTGTTGTTGCCTAAAGTTGAAGTTCCTACCATGGAAACTCCCTGAATACGGTACCTAAGGCTACGACGACTGTAGCTATCGGCGAGGCTCGTTAGAAGCCTGTGGGCAATGTGATCGGTAATGTCCCCACTCGAGACATCGGTAACATCGGACTGGTCTGGTAGGTGGAGTAGTCGTGTCTGTGCTCTGGGTTTGTCCTACAGGTGGTCTATCTGCTCGCCGCGACTTAGATGGTCGAGCAAAATCTGTGCCACTTCCGGCAAGTACTCCTAAAGTAGTCGATGGAGATGAGAGAACAGTGCAAGAGAACGTCGAACTTTTAGGTCAAAACCATCTGGCTGACCTCTGCTGTTGAAACAGTCGATGTATTGGTTCAAAAGATTACCGTGGTCTAGGCGCTGGTCTAGACGGCCTCCCAAAACATCTCCCTCTGATGTCCTCGAACTTCTCTGCTGCATTGGTTTGGAGATGGAAGTGGTGTAGTCCAGTCAGCTTCTCCTACACCTCCTCTCGCATACCGCTAATGAACTTTTCTAGATTCTCCTCTAGAAATGCTCTAGTTGCTTGTGTATGTCGTGACAGCTCTGTATATCAGATAAAGTAATCTCTGGCTGTCAGACGAAGCTCTGCAAAAAGTTGACGTTGGGAATCCTTCCATTTCGCAGAAAATAAGTGGGATCTGAACCTCAATCTCGAAATCATCCCATGTAGGCTCTCGTACTAACTCAGATACTACAACATCCCACCATCTCTCGGCAAAGTCTGTCAATGAATATTCCATGAAAGATAGCCACGTGTCTCGTGGCGTGCAAATCATCCCGAGCCCTTCATCACTCTCTTGGCCCATTGCTCAGCAACATCTGATGTACTGGTGCCCTCAAACAAGGGAATATTGGCTCGTTGGTAGGATGTGAAAATCAACTAGTTCATGTGGATAACTGAGTACTCGTGTGCACCCTCGTTTGCAAAGTCAACAGGGTCCTGCTCCCTATCAAAGTCCGAATCATTTGCTCCATGATCAAGTATCTCCTCAGGTGGACCGTCGAACTATGGCTGTTGTACCTTTACTAATTATCACTGGTCCTAGTATGTGCCGTCGTGAGATGGACAATAGGTGGAATCTGATAACTCCTCAAATCTCATCTCTATGTCCGTCTGTCTGTTAGAAATCTCTGTCTGCTGAGCCAGAATCTGATCCTTGACGAGTTGCTAAATACGACAATTAATTCGGACACGTTGTAGTACGTGTACTTAGAGATTCAATCAGAATCGAGAGAAGATCTCCGTGAAGAATCTCTCGGCTTAATTTATATCCTGGGCAAGTCCGGGGTTGAACACAGGGAGGCAGATGAACAACTTCGGGGGTAATTTAAAATTAAGTTTTAGACTTTCAATGCAGTTTTTTTTTATATTTTTTTAATGCAAA
This sequence comes from Ottelia alismoides, assembly GCA_037367405.1. NCBI lineage: Eukaryota > Viridiplantae > Streptophyta > Magnoliopsida > Alismatales > Hydrocharitaceae > Ottelia > Ottelia alismoides. The sequence goes on along the minus strand of JAZKJV010003557.1, from coordinate 629,335 downwards.
AATAAATGCAAATGCAAATGCGGCTGAATTAATACACTAAGAAAGCATACAACTTAGTCAAATTAATTTGAATAGAAATAAGTCCAATTTAGCCAAGTTATATTTTTCCTAGAATACTAATCCAGTGATAAATGCAAGACACTTTTTTTGGAATTTTATGTTTTAAAATGAAACAATTAAAAATGCACAATTTTTATGGGTATTTTTGCAATTTTTCACACAAACAGTAAGCAAACATTATGAAAAATTTACTGGAACATAAACATGATGCAATGAGACTAGAATGATTTTTTTTTTAATTTTTTAGGAATGATGAATTTTTATGGATTTTTTAGTGAAAATAGAGTCATAGCGAGTAATTAATCCACAATATCAAATTAATCAGAGTAAAAATTATCTCAAATAGATATTTTCATATGAAATTCAGGAGATTTAAAATTTTGCAAAAATAATGTACATGGATTTAATTAAAAATCAAATACGAAAATCACTCCACAATTTATTTTAGACACATGACAACTCCTCTTTGGATGAAATTTGGATAGTAACTCAATCACATATCGAAGTATCATTCCTAATTTTTGTGGAATTTTTAGAGCAACCTGATTTAGATATCAATTTAAGAGCACAAAATGGGAAAAATATGCTGAATTTCAGTTAGACAATTTTAATTAATTACCCAAATAGCAGAAATATATCAATAAATATCCAAGTGATAGACAATTAGTTGCTCAACATCAAGATTTTTTTCATTGGATAAAATGATTCAAGATTGAAGTCCAAATTAAAACATTAACGTAGGGGTATCCGTGCAAATTCCGTAAACAAAATAAGCAGTCAACTATAAACAAGGACCTTTTTGCAATAACGGAAACTTAAAATATAAAAAATGTCATTTTTACAATAAAAAACTCTTGACATCCTTCTTCTTGTTCGCAGGAGGCGCACAAAGGTGGGAGAGGGCGGGTCGGGCGGTGGAGCTGCTCGGCCGGCAGGGGCCGTACGCCTCGGAGGGGCGCTTCTCCTGCACGGGAGGGTGGCGGAGGCAGTGGCAGCGTAGGGTGGCAGTACGGTGGGCGAAGAGGGAGCAGCTGCGTGCGGGCCACTACGAGGTGGACGTCCGTGGAGGTGCAGCCGGTCGCAGTCGGTGGTGGTGGATCCACTTGGAACGGGCGACCGGCCTGAAGGTGGCAGCAGCGGCGACCGATCGCAGGAGGAACCGCTACAGAGGTGGTTAATGGAGATGACGGGCGGCGGTGGGTATTCCCCACCGTTGCTGAGTTTTTTTTAATTTTTTTGATTTTTTGTGCCTTTTTTACTGTGATAAGATTTTTTTGTTTCAATTTTTTATTTTGTTAATCACAAAATGCAAATGATGTAAGAAAAGTGATGTGGTGATTATTGTAAAGGTGAAGGTGGTGGTAATATGATGAAGGTGATGGTGATGGTATGATGTGGTTGGTGAATGATGGGGAAGATGACAAAAATGATATGATTATGAAACAACAAGGAAATAAAACTATTAGATAAGATAAAACAACAAGATAAATGCTGAGAAATACTTACCTGAAGTTCGCCGGATTTGCGGAGCAGCTATGTTGGACTCCTTTCGTCGCCTCGATCCGATTGGCGAAATAAAAATAGGAGAAGCTACACGAGCTCGATGGGGAACTGATGAATCCCCATTCATCACTCTTTATTCCTTTATTTTAGCTAGAAACCTTGGCAAAATGCCATGTAATTAGTTGTAAATTAAATAAATTGTCAAAATGCATGCATCATGTAATTATTCGTAATTAGCATGTTTTTGTGTAAAAATAAAGGAATAAAGAAATAAAAAGAAAAACAAGGAAATATTTAGAATAAATATTGAGTGACCCAATCCCTAGGGAGGGCCAAGCCTTGGCCAGACCGCAGAAAGAAACCAAGTAGTGGGAGATAGGGTCAATCATGCTTGTACATACACCTATATATATAACTAGTTTTATTTTCTTCAAAATAAAAATGAAAATATGTTTTTAACACCTTGTACATATTTATAAAAATAAAATAAAATAAAAACTAGAAAAATAAAAATAACAAAAATACAATTCACCCATTGTATATATACCATGTACATATGTATAAAGGTTTATTTATTTAACTAGTGTAAAAAGTCATAAAAATAAAATAAAAATATCTTTTTATTCTGATTTTATGATGTAAATAAATAAAATAAAAATTTTGAATAACTGTACAAAAATAAACATTTAAAAAATAATAAAAAATACATATGTACATATACCTATATATAATAATAATATAATGTAAATACATAATTTATTTTTTAAAAAAAAATCACAAAAATCACAAAAAAATACTTTGAAAATAAATAAACATTTTTTATGTTGAAAACATTTTGAAATAAAATTATTTACTATTTGTTATTTAATTTACAAAGATTTAATAAATGCTAAATTCTGATTGGTCCACGGGGGATTGTTGACCCTCGGTCCACTCTCCCCCGCAGACTCTTCTTCACGGATCCGTGTGCCACTCCGACTTCTCCCAATTTTCGCGCCATGATCCGCCACCGATCTCCTCAAACCCCGGGCCCTGATTACCATGCTCACATCCATGATCTACACCTGCCTTCTTGCCAAGGGATCCGAGCTCCGATACACTCACCCAACCCCCATCTTTCCGGACCCCTACTAGTATAAGACCTCGCCTACGGCTGACATTCCACTCATCTTTGGCCATCGCCTTCGTCTCCTGGGACCTCCATTCTTCTTCCTTGAGTGACAGATAGCGAGGGAGAGTGTTGTAGTGAGGATTCAAGGCCTGCAGCCACTGATCCGGTGAGCCCCATCGCCGTTCTCCACCGCGAGGTGAGACCGAGCCTCTGGACCGTCGTAACATCAAGGTGAAGACCCCCAGAGGTTCCTGGCCACCAGCACAGACACCCTCGACCATCAGGTCGCTCTCTCTTAGCCGTTATCCGCACTTTGATTTGGATTATTAGGTTTTGCATCGCCGGCCTCCGCCGGCCATCTCCCGACGATCCGATCATCCATCTTATCATCCGACCCGACCATCACCTCCACGAGACCCCTCTCCACCTGCTCCATCCATTCATTCACCTTGGTTCGCCCCGGAACCAAGGAATAGGTCTCCTCCACCGTCGCCTCGCCGGAGACTTTTGCTCCGCCTCACCAGACCTCCTCTTCCGCTCGTGACCAGGTCGAGGCATTTTGCCCTCGACCCAAGGTTCGTTTTGTGCAGCTTGCAAGTCAAAGCGACCTCATTTGGAGGTCGAACCACTCAAGCACAGGACCCCCGGGTCCTCAAAGTCGTCGGAGCACCCTGGACGCTCTTGGCCTCATCGGAGACCGCCACCAGCTGCGGACCATCATAGGCATTCCTTTCCCCATCTCAGCAGCTCCGGAGGAGCACTCCACCGTGCGTACTAGGCCGGCGAAACTTGCCGGTGTCTTGTTCTTGCTGGACCCTCCATCACCGTCAGATAGAGCTCCTCGCTCTAGGTCTTCATCGAGCCGTTCATCAGTGGAGAGCTCACAACCGTTCGATCATTTGAGGAGCTCCATCAGGTCCACTGATTGCTGCAGAGGTACCCACACACCACAACCGTTAGATCTCCACATGGCACCCCTTTTGCCGTTGATCATTAATAACGAGGGTAATTTGCACTTATGCCCTCCTCTTTTTGCATTTATAGTTTAGTCTTGTAAATATGAGTTGCATTTGTTTTTATTTTGGTATATTTGCACTTTGGACCTTATAGTTTAAGTATTTGCTATTTGGTCCCTGCTTGTATGAGACACGTGCTTCGACACGTGATTTTTGGGGCAAATTGCATGTATGGGCTTGGGGTTTATTTATGTTATGAAATGAAAGAATATTTCTGATATTTGCAGTTATACCCCTGTACGTGGACTTATTTGAACATGTGCGAATTTGGCATGATTTTTGCACTTTTTTCCTTTTAGTTTTCGCATGTGTTACATATTAGCCCTCCGAACTTACTTTCTTTTCAGATAGTTCCCTGTGTGTTGTGTGTTTTCTATTGGTTGAATAAAATATCAATTAAATCCAAATCAAGTGAAATTTGGATACGTAGCTCCTGCTATTATGTAAAAATTTCACCAATTTTTGAGGACATTTTTCTTACTTTTTACTATTTTTAAAAAATAAAAAACCATCATTTTTGCTACTGTCTGGAATAGAAAATCAATTAAAAATATAAAAACTCTTCCAAAAATTATAAAAAAATTAAGGATTGTTTGGTGTTGTTTTCCAGCTTCTATCCAGTTTTTGGTTTATTTGGATTTATAAAATCCATAAAAATTGAAAAATCCTAAAAAAATTATTAAAAACATTAAAAATTCTATAAAATTCCAAAAATTACAATTCCAGTTTCTGTAGTTTAGTTTTTGTATTTGCTTTTCATAAAAATTGCCATCAGATTTTTATAGGCTAATTAGTTATTTTTAATTAGCCTATCAAATCTGACTGTACATTTTACCACTATTTTCCCTTTTCTCGATTTTTACAAAATCAACTAGAAACTATAAAATTTCCATAAAATTACTAAAAGCATTTAAAAACATAAAAAAATACAAATATAATTTTATTTCAATTTTCTAAGCATTTTTTAGCGTTTAAATAAATTGTTGAATTTGCTCTTTTATCCATTTTCTTATATTTTCTTATATAATTAAAAACAAAAAAATTTAAAACATTTAAAATCAACCAAAAATATTTTCACTCTTTATTTTATCTTTTTGACTACTTCGTAGGCTCTTTTGAGCCAATCCGTGCTCCTTGAGTTCGACCCTGGTCGCTATACCAGGTTAAATAAATAGCGAAGACCGCTATTCGTGTTTTTATCGATTTATCTGATTTGGTAGTCTCTCTTTTTCTTGTTAATTGAGCCTTGCTATTCAGGTCGCAACGACTCTGATTATTTTTGCCTTATCCTGATAGTGAGATTCCTAGGTCATCAGAATGGAGCCGTTGTCGGGGAGCACAGTTAGTAGTCTTTAGACTTTTCATGGTTTTTTGTGGCTTTTTGTGTATAGTTGTATAGATATATTCTCTTTGATTTATTTGCATATATTTTCATAATAACTTTGTCTGATACATTTCTGTTTGATTTCTTGAGAGGGCCCGAGGATCGAGGCGGCTTTTTCGGAAGTCGAAGTAACCGCGAGATACGGAGGCGGCTCTTTTATGCATAGAGCCGTAGGAGGATGCGAGAAACCGAGCAGGAGTGCGGGAGCTGCGGAATAGTTGCGTAGATAGCCGTAGTTTAGCTTAGTTTTATTTTTCTGCAGAACCATTTATTTGTAATAATACAGGGATAGAGACTTGAACTTTGTTGATTTATCGGGGTTTGTTTCGCCGAGCACCGGTGTGCTCAGGGGACCTCACCGCAGTTTTTCGCCGGCTTTGTTTTTATCGTATTTTATTTACTACTTATTTGATTTGCTTGGATTTGGCCTTAGCTTTGGATTTTATATTGATTGTGACGTAATTAATTAAGGCCCAATCCTTAATTATCTGCCTGCACCTATAGATCGATAATTGGACCTAATTAATTAAATCACAAGAAAAAGTCGGATAACTTAGACTCTAATCTAGGTACCTTGAGGAGTCACATACAACGCGTGCAGGATCCGTTGTGGCGGACACCGAGTGGCTCTCAAGATAGGATTCCGGACTTAGGTTTGAGTACCTGGCTACTGTTCACGTATAGAATTGCTCTATCTAAGGCCGTTTTCCTCGTGCATCATATAGGTAGTATTATTTCAGTCTTTATTTTATGTGCGGATCACTTTGCATGAAGACTATTGGAGTCAGGTATGGATCACTTACTCTACATGCATCATTGATTTTATCGCGCATCGGTTTTTCGTCTTCTCCCCCTGTTTTTGAACTTAAATAACCAAGAGAACCGAAAAATTTGTTAGGCGTTGATTGCTTGAAAAATATCTAAAAAAAGAAAAACTAAAAAATTAGGACTTCTAAACACACTTGACCCTAAAAGACACCTCACATAAAAATTTGTCTTGGGGAGAGCAACCCCCTCATTGTCTGGTTTGGATGAGCGAAAGAGCGACCTGCACACTAGGCTAGAGCCATATCCGATCCCCGATCAGACTACCGGCCTTTTATACGGGATAGTCTGGTAGGCGGATTGGATTCCCATCAGCTCGCCTAACCGCTCTGATATCCTGACATTGTCACCTAATTAAAATTGACAAGATAATCGACCGATCTCTTATGATCTTCAGCTCAGCGTTGAGTAGGTGAACTCGTGGTTTGTTTGCTCATGTTGTGTTTCCAGATCTCATCCGCCCGACTCGCCAGATCAAGAAGATGGGCAGGAGGTCTCTTAGGCAGCCTCTGGCTGCACTGCTTTTTAGCACTCCAGCCTGTTCATATAGTTTGGTTCACGAGAGCCGAGACCCGCTCTCCGAACCCAAGTTCTATTCCACCCTATTCCCCCTTGACCGCCCTTCTACCAGTCCTGGGATATCAGTGCCAGATGCGAGATAGTAGACAGATGATTTATCGGCACCTGAGTTTGGGTCTTTTGCCTTTGCAGAGACCATGGCCAGCAGCGAGGAGCGCACCGAGGGTCAGAGGCCAGAGACGACCACATACGTACTAGACCAGGGTGTGATCAACAACACCATGCTAGCTTCCCTCGAGACTATGCAGTGACAGATACGGGACCAGGGAGCTTTCATGGTGGAGATGAGATAGAGATGGAGCGGCTGAGGGCCGCACGAGAGCAGCCGTAAGATGCAGGACGGAGAGATCCAGACTAGTCAGAGGACCCAGTTGCGGGAGATCCAGATGCGGGAGTTGCACAACCCCAGATCGACACTGACACGTTGGTGGGTGGTTCTTTCGACGATCGTGGGGGACTTCAAGTTCCCCCCATAGACACTTCAGATTCTCCCCCGCTTCCACGGGCTCGCCATAGAGGAGCCCCATATACATCTCCAGGAGTTTGAGATAATCTACAGCACCGTCCACGATCGGTAGGTGGATGAGGACACATCAGGATGATTGACTTCCCCTTCTCCCTCGCCGATAGAGCAGTCAACTGGCTAAAGTATTTAGGGAGATTCGTATACACCTGGGAGCAACTCTGCACCGAGTACTTGAACAAGTACTATCCACTCAGGCAGACCAATGCAGCGAGGGACCTGATCTGCAACTTCTCCATGCTCCCCAACAAGCAGTTCCATGAGGCATGGGAGAGGTTTAGAGAGCTGACTGACAGATGCCCGCACCACGACATCACGGAGCTGAACCTAGTTCAGAGCTTCTTTTGCGGGCTGACACCAGAGCTGCAGGGCCTGGTGAATGCTTCTTGTGGCGGTTCCTACTTCGCCAAGGATGAGGATCATGTCCGGGCCATCTATGAGGAGATGGTCGAGAACTATACAGTGATGTCCCAGGCCCGACTCTTCACTTAGGGACGCCCCCAGCCACAAACCGTGCAATACTAGAGGATAGCACGGGTTGATGCCGGTCCTTCCACTTCATCCACGACAGCTACACAGGTCGAGTCCACAGCCGCAGACATGGGCATCATCAGCGAGAAGTTGGACCGGATCGAGCTGATTACGAAGAAGCAGTTCCAGAGCATCACGTAGATGGCTCAAATGGCACAGGCGTTGAGTGACCTGAAGACACATCTCATGTGTCTCCAGGAGGCACAGACGGCTTCTCAGTCCCGTCTTCAGTCACGAGGAGATCCGGGCAGCAATGATAGCTCGTCCCAGCACTCCAATTAGCCTAGACAGGTTCACATTGTACATGTGTAGTCATACCAGCAACCACCGCAGTTCTACCAGTCACCATTATCCCAGGACACTCAGATGGTGGTCTACCAGCCGGATCAGCCCCTGGCAGTACTCCCTCCACCCACCTACGAGCCGGAGTTGTTGATGGATGTCAACAGGATCTTGTATGACCGACTGTTGGAGCGTATTTTCGAGTGTAGAAGTACCCGATTTTTACGTCGGGTAGTCGTTGAGAACCCGCAAAAATACACTTCGAACAAATAAATTACCGGACTTAGCTATATTATGCACAAGGCAAAGTATAGAGTAAGTCAGGGTCGATCCACAGAGACAGGAAAATTCTGCGCTTTATTTTGAAAATAAAAATACTTTTATAAGTTTGCAAAATGTTTGAATAACAAGAATGGAGATGAAATTTGGAGAAGACAATAGTGCAGGTCGGTAAGTGCTGATCGCTCCCCTTCTATGCGGCAACTTCCAAATGGACTCGTAAGCGCTAACTCATCGCGAAATTGGATATCCCGGCGAGGTGAGTTGGATGCGAATACAACCGCGAATCGAGCTCAAACTTCGTGTCACGTCCCGGTTCTCCAAGAGTCGAGGGTAATCACCGTTAGATATGGATCATCGCGATAGTTTGACGAATTCCTGCACGAAAGAGAAGATAACAAAATAAGACAGATATAAAATTTAAAGTAATAAAATAAAAGCAAAATAGAAATATGATGATCGGCGGCTCGGGAGGAAGCCTCTGGAGTCGGATTCACAGTGGGGCAGAGAAAATGATGGTTGGCGGACGTCTATGGTGTTGAATGACTTTTGGCGGCACTCGGGGTGGAGCCTCAGGAGTCGGATTCACTGGGGGTCCGAATGCACAAGTCGACGAGATCACCTCGATACTTCGTCGATGTATGATTATTTATGGTGGTAGAATTTTGTGGGATGATGACGGAATTGGTGGGAGACGGATTTAGTTAGCAAGAATGGAATGATAGAATGAAGGAGATGCTTGGAAACCAAATAGTAATGGAATACTCGGATGTCCTTCCAAAGCCCACTCCATGAGGTATATATACACATTCGAAAGTGACCATTCCCAGCTGAGTTGCATCCCTCCAATTAGGAGATGCATCTCTTCATGTCAACATTATGGCATTCATGCCTTTTTATAAGCACGCCAATCTGAAGCACCTTTTCACTTCATCGTTCATGGTTCTCAACTCCATTTTTTTGTAACTTTTGGCATGTATATCTTTGACCATCCCACGGATGGATGGTGCTCATCCATCCAATTATTCCAACATCAATAATTCTTAGCCACTGATTAGTTGTATTAATTATTCAAGTAGTTCCAATGTATAGGTTTAAGTTTGTAGTGGCTTGATTTCTTTTAGGATATAGATAAAAAATAGGATTGCAAATATAATATTTATTTGGGTTATTGGGTTTTCATTGTAGATGTATTAAATAATCAATCATCATAATGTGTATTATATCCTAATGTGTTAAAATGGTAGAATAACATGGATGACAAGAGGTAATTGAGGAAGATGAGTTTCTTAGTAATTTTACTGATTATAAATATCCTATTGCTCATTTTATGCTCTCTCCCTCGGGGCATAAATCAAGATGGATCGAAGAGTAGTAGGTGACTTACTTGTAAGTGGACTAATGGATGCATGCAATCTAATATGCATAATGGTTGTAATACCACTCCCTTAAATTATTATACATAATAGAAAACATGATTTACTTTATGGAATGTGTTGGTATTGACATAGTTATATAATGAATCGTAGATTCATCATACCCCTATGCTTAAGATTTGCTAGTCCCTAGCAAATGTAAAAAGAAGAATCTTAACACTCCATTGTTGGCATATAGGAAGAGAATAGCCTCTGAGGGTGATAAAAATTTACCCTTAATTTCATAAAGTTAAAGAGTAGAAATGAATCTCTTCGTACAATGCTTGATTATCTCTAGTGTCCTTAAGTTTATTAATATAGAGACTTGCTCGATTCTTATTTGGTGACACTTAGTGTCAATAATATCCTGAGGATAGACTCAAGTGTCAAATGTACTGAATTGACCAAGTACTTTCATCCACAAACCTCTAGCTCTGTTACACTAAGCCAGGAAATGCCTGAGATGGGGGCTCAGAGTATTCTCACAAGCTCCAACTTCATAATTAATGTAACACTCATCCCAACTTCCTCCAACTGGTCAGCAAAATATTAGGTTAATTTGTGGAGTATTTAGGTTAAGGCTTATTTGGTGGGGATGACTTTGCTCAGGTTTCGTTGTATGGATTTGAGAGTGGTGTAAAGGCATATGATGAGAAGAGAATATTTGCACAATGGTTCTCTTGGTTTCTTCTTCTTTTCTTTCTTCTCTTTTCTTTTCTTCTTTTTTTTCTCTCTTTTTTCAATATATATATTTTGCAGTACTTCTTCTTCTTTTTTTTTGCAATATATATTTTTTTTGCTATATCTTTTTTTTTGCAGTACTTCTTCTTCTTCTTCTCCTTTTTTTGGTATATCTCTCTAGAATTTCCAAGAGAACCAATGTGCTTTAATGCTTTCTTTTGGGACTTGGAAACATAAAAGGACATTTATTTTGTTGTAAATGGAGGGTAGAATCTCAGAGAATATTTCTCTTTGGATGAATAATATAAGAAGAGGGACAAAGAAGTCGAGTGAAACAAGATGGATTATTAATGGAAGACTTTTAAAGAAGTGGTGAGTTTGAGAAGTTTGTAGAAAGGCAAACAAGAGGCTGGTATGTGAAGGTTTTAGGTATGTACAATAATTGTGTATAATGGGAAATTGCTTGACCAGTTGGGAACACTCCCTTATATTTTATGGTGGACTCTCTTCCTCACATATATTTGATGGAACACTCCCTACTCCTCTACTCCGTGATAAGCTCACCATCTCACAAACTCTGAGCACAACCATCATCAGACCCCCTTAGCCTTTTGTATGTCAAGCTAGTGTCGCAGTACAAAGCTCCTGATCTTTTTAGTATATAATGTTTAAGCTCATTATTGATACCAAGTGTTGAAAGTTGAATCGAGGCTAAGTCTCTTGATTTAAATGCAAAAGGAAAAGAGAGAGTCATAAGCATTCTAATATTAGAATCACTTCAAATATCATACTTCATGTGGTATTTAATGGTGAGGCTATTATTCTCCCTATATGTAAACTCATAGAGTTGAAGTAGGGAATGAATGTAGAAATGTGATGCACTATGCATGCAATTTTTTTTGGATAGTGTCCCCCCATGCTTAAGATTTGCCATGCCCTCATGGTAAATGCTTATGCAGTAAACTAGTTATGGGATGATGTATGAGATGAGATGGGCGGTGAACAAAGAAATGAGTGCGTCATGAGGGGTTTTGCAGAACATGGGTTTCTGAAATAGGCATTGATTTTTCAGATTCAATGACAGGCTTGAGGCGTTGTCCATTCACTCGAAGGGTGGTGGATGTTTTAGGATCGGTTATTTCAACATACCCATTATCAAAAACTTGTGTGATAATGTATGGGACTTTCCACTTTGACCTGAGCTTTCCTGGAAAGAGCTTTAGCTTTGCATCAAACAACCAAACTTTTTGACCAATGGAAAAGGTTTTGTGAGAAATGTTGGCATCATGCCAAACTTTAACCTTTTCTTTGTAAATAAGGTTGTTATCATATGCTCGGCAGCGAAGCTCAGTTAACTCATTAAGGTCAAGTAATCGATTCTGGCCAGCTTGGGTTAAATTAAGGTTACATTTTTGTATAGCCCATAATGATTTATGATGGATCTCGACAGGTAGATGACAAGGTTTGCCATAAACGATGCGATACGGAATCATCACTAGAGGAGCCTTATAAGCAGTGCGATAGGCCCATAATGCTGTATTAAGGTGTTGGGACCAATCTTTGCGATCAGAACGAACAATTTTTTGTAAAATGGTTTTTATTTCTCGATTAGAGACCTCAGCTAAGCCATTAGTTTGGGGATGATAGGCGGTAGAAACTCGATGTTCAATTCCATTATTCTTCATTAGTTTTCGCACTGAGTTATTAAGGAAATGCGAACCCCCATCACTTATAATGACCTTAGGTATGCCGAAGTGAGCAAATAAGTCATTCAAGAACTTGATCACTGTTGCACTATCGGCAGCGCGAGTGGGGATGGCTTCGACCCATCTAGAGACGTAGTCAACTGCAAGAAGGATATATAGGTAACCATTTGATTGAGTGAATGGACCCATGAAGTCAATGCCCCATGCATCAAAAATTTCAACTACATGGATAGGATTTAGAGGCATCATGTCTCTTTTTATCATAGTTCCTGTAGTTTGACATGTAGGGCATGATTTCACAAAATCATGGGCATCCTTAAATAAAGTAGGCCAGAAAAAAACACATTGAAGTACTTTTGCAGCTGTACATTTTCCAGAGTGATGTCCACCACACCCAAAAGTGTGGCAATGAGATAGGACACTTGGAATTTCAGACTCAGGTATACAACGTCTCCATATACAGTCGGTCCCTTCCCTAAATAATAAAGGATCTTCCCAATGGTAGTATCGAGAGTCAGCTATGAATTGATCTCGTTTTACCTTAGGACAATCATCAGGAATTCGAGATGTGACTAAATAGTTTACCATATCAGCAAACCACGGTAGTTGTGATACGGCAAGGATGGATTCAACAGGAAAGGTTTCTGATATGGGAATGAGTTGGTCGGTTTGTTTGGTTTCAGACTCATTGAGTCTGGAGAGATGGTCGGCCACGACGTTTTGCGCTCCTGCCTTATCTTTGATTTCAATGTCAAATTCTTGTAGCAAGAGTATCCATCTAATCAATCGTGGTTTCGAATCTTTCTTGGAAAGTAGGTGGCGTAGTGCGGTGTGGTCAGTGTAAAAAACCACGTGTGAACCCAGTAGGTATGACCTAAATTTTTCAAGTGCAAAGACAACAACTAGTAATTATTTTTCAGTGATTGTGTAGTTTTTTTGTGCATCGTCAAGTGTTCTGCTAGCGTAATGGATGGCAACTGGTTTGCCATCTTTTCTTTGACCTAGTACAGCTCCTACTGCATAATCTGATGCATCACACATTATTTCAAAGTCTAAGGTCCAATCAGGGGACTGTAAAATTGGTGCTTCAGTGATAGACCTTTTTAATGTCTCAAAGGGTCTAAGGGCATCTTCAGAAAATTCAAAAGCTCGATCCTTTGAGAGTAACTCAGTAAGAGGTTTAGCAATTTTTGAAAAATCCTTTATGAATCTTCTATAGAAGCCAACATGTCCTAGAAAAGATCGAACACCTTTCAGTGATGTAGGTGGGGAGAGGTGAGTTATAGTCTCAATTTTCAATGGGTCAACCTCCATTCCTTTTTTAGAGACAATGTGACCTAGAACAATGCCCTTGGTGACCATAAAATGTGTTTTTTTCCCATGATAAGACTAGATTCACCTCCATGCATTTTTGCAATACCCGATTAAGAAATCCAAGGTACTCATCAAAGGAATCACCAAATACAGAGAAATCATCCATAAATACTTCCATAAAATCTCCCACCATATCGGCAAATACGGCTAGCATACATCGTTGGAAGGTAGCCGGCGCATTATACAGCCCAAAGGGCATCCGTCGAAAAGCAAATGTACTGTAAGGACATGTAAATGTTGTTTTCTCTTGGTCTTCAGGTGCAATAGCTACCTAATTATAACCTGAGTAACCATCGAGAAAACAAAAATATTCCCTCCCCGCTAGTCTCTCAATAATTTGATCTATGAATGGGAGAGGGAAGTGGTCCTTCTTCGTGGCAAGGTTTAATTTCCTGTAATCAACACAAACCCTCCACGAAGTGGTTGTACGAGTGGGGATCTCTTTACCATGATCATTGGTGACTATAGTCAGACCAGCTTTTTTCGGTACAACTTGTAAAGGGCTGACCCATCGACTATCTGATATTGGGTAGATGATCCCTACACCTAGCCATTTGCATATTTCCTTCTTAACTACTTCTCGTAGATTTGGATTTAATCTTCTTTGCATTTCTCGAGAAGGTTTTGCATTATCTTCCAAATAAATATGGTGGGTACATAGTGATGGACTTATTCCCCTAAGATCAGATATCGTCCAACCAATTGCCCATGAATTTCTTCTCAAAACATCCATTAATTTTTTTTCTTGATCTAGATCCAAGTGGGCATTTATTATTACGAGGTATGCCTTATTTTCTTCATCTAGAAACACATATTTTAGGTCCTTCGGTAAAGGTTTTAATTCAACTACGGGGACCTAAATTGTCTCTTGGGAACCTTCTATTGAATTTATGGGAAGGGTGGGTGCGGTGATTGTAAGGTCTTCCTGCTTGTTATGTAGTAATTCCAAAATAGGAGGTTCTAGCATGGGCATAATCATTTCCGAGATAGGAGAAATTAAAGCATCAAGTTCATCCCATGCTTGGTCCATTTCTATGATATCTGAATTTGTCAACGGTTCGTAGGGTTCATTCTTGATGGAATCAAGGGTTTCGGCCACTAAAACATGTTGTCTCTCAAATAATTTATCATCTAAAGTCAAAGTTGTCTCAAGAGGATCTCTAGCGAGGTTCAAGGGAGTTAAAGCGTCTATGATTTGTTTAATTGTCGAACATTCCTCTATCCATCCACAATCTTCAGTATCGTGTTCTTGAATTGTGGGGGTGACAAGATCGACAGGAACAATCTCGCCATTTACTTTGAACTCTACTTTCCCGACCTCATAGTCAAAATGAGACTTGGAAGTGGCTATGAATGGTCTTCCGAGTATAATAGGAGTTTGAGAAAGTATATTAGCCGGGTCCATATCTAGTACGATAAAGTCGACTGGGAATTGATGTCCTTGGACTGTGACTAAAACATCCTCTAGTATTCCTAATGGTCTCTTTACAGATCGGTCAGCTAATTGCAAAATCATAGAAATGGGTTTTAACTGACCTACTGCATAATATTTTAATACGGTAGCTGGGAGGAGATTTATCGAAGCACCATTATCAAGTAGGGTTCGTTCGAAGGTCATATCCCCAATGATGCATTTTACTAATGGGGGCCCGGGATCTTTCATTTTAAGGGGAAGGAGTTGAGAAATGGCATTAGATGATGCAAGTGGTAACACATGCCTCTCTTCCTCGGTTTGGTCATTCTTTTTCTTTCCACTCGACTTTCTTTTTGGAGTGCATTTTTCTTTTAAGAAACGTGAATATGCGGAACATGTTCTATAGCCTTAAGGAGGGGGATTTGTATGATTACATTGGAGAATAAACTCTCCAAGTCAGAAGTCAGAGTCGAAGGTCGTTTCTTCACTTTTCTTCACATGGCCTCTGGAAAAGGAATAGTTGGTTGTGTAAAGGTTGGTGATGGGGATAAAGAGGGTGGTTGTGTAGTAGGTGATGATTGGTCTTGCATTGGCGAATCATTCTCATGTGTTTTTGTACCTCGACTTGACTTTGAGCTAGTTGCTTTTGAACCTCAACTTGGTTCTGAGCCAGCTGTTGTATGAGTTTCATCAAGTCACAATAATCAGAGGCAAGTCCTTGTGATGGTGTAGTCAAGGGTTGTAGTGGTGGTTGGACTTGTTGTGTGAATTGTTTTGATTTGACCCTTGTTGAGTGACTTGATATCCTGACTTGTTTGTTGGGGCCTTCCATGCAAAATTTGGATGGTTCCTCCATCCTGGATTATAGGTGGAGGAATAGGGGTTGCTATTAGGATTCCCCGGCACCCAATTAATTGCTTCAGGATTGATTTGCTCATCTAAAGGTATAGATGGTTGGTAAATCTCTGGTTCCATAGGTGTTTGTGGAATAGGGGCTACCTTGCAAACTGACGGGGTAGTTTTCTCTAATACAAGATTCCCTACGGTTTTAGTCAATTGATCGACTTGTTTGGCCATCAACTCTACTTTGTCCAACTTTGAAGCAATGATTTGAATGTACGAGGATGTGTCTCCATTTGTTGTTGCATAGTCTATGGCTTGGACTGGTCTTTTATGTCTATTATAGAGCTCTATAGAATAATTGTTGACGGAGTTATCTGCCATATCCTCATATAATTGCCATACAAAGTTCTCATCCTTATTCAAGTAGTTGCCTCCGCAAGAGCCGTCGACAACTCTCTTGTTTGTTTCAGTTAAGCCCTCATAAAATATTTGCGCTTGCTTCCATTTTTCGATTCCATGATGTGGACATTTTCGTAAAAGATCTCTAAATCTTTCCCATGCTTCATGTATCGGCTTTGTGGGTTTTTGGGTAAAGTGAGAAATGGCATGCCTAAGTGCATTGGTCTTACCAATGGGGAAATATTTCTTTAAGAATGCCTCTCTCAACTCGGTCCATGATCGAATCGGAACTTCATAACTACGAAGCCATTGGCTTGCTTTTTGTTGAAGGGAGAACGGGAAGGCTCGGAGGTAAACATGTTCTTTGTTTACCTCCCCTGTGTTTAGTGTATCGCAGGCTGCTACGAAATCCTGAAGGTGCACTATAGGGTCCTCGGTCTCTTCTCCCCGAAATTTGGGGAGGAAGGAAATAGTTGCAGGTTTTATTTCAAAGTTTCCCGCTTCTGCGGGAAGTTGGATGACTGATACAAGTTGATGATTAGCAGGATTGTAGTGATTTCTTATTGGTATAGGTGGTGGGTTATTTAGCCCTTGACGTGCTATCAATTGTCGAACTTGGGCATCTTGCGCCTCTTGGCGTTCTCTCATTTGTTCTAATTGTTGCATTATTACAGTGAGTGGATCGGGAGGAGGTGGTGCACCAGCCATGGGTTTTGTCTCAGGCTTGACTTTGGATTTTAGAGGATAGAATGGATCGAATTCAAGGGGATCAGTAAGGGGATTCCTTAATGACCTCCTGCCAAGCATACACAAATCAAACACCAAACAATTTGTTTATTCCCACTCAAGGCTTATAGTTTAGTTTTTTTCTTTTAAGTTTTGATTTGCAGACAAGAATACAAGTTGATTATGTTTCCTAAGATATCTAGCGGTTCAGAACAATTCAATGATTACCACAATGCCGTTCTTCTGGTTCTGAGGCCAGTCAGAGGGTAAGTAGGCTGGAGCCTTTCTTAGATCAACTTGGATCTTAAACCTCTCGTCTTTCTTAGTTAAACACCTCAGGGACGAGTATACTAAGCAATGTAGTTTTCAGAAAATTATCACGAACCGCGGGATTTGGGCTCTGGTCCTAGGGGTACGCGTGCGCGTGCGATTGTGAGAATGGTGCAATAAACACAAGTTGGCAAACAAAATTTTGTTTTATGGTTTTTTTTGTGACCGCTTTAATATAATCCGATTAAGATGTATTTTTTTATCTTGATTAGTCGGCAAACAATTAAATGGTCTTTTTAAATGCAAGGTGGGACTATGGGGAAGAAATCCTATGGAGATGCAATGCAATACGGAAAAAGAAGTTGATTTTTTTGTTGTTTTTCTTAATATGCGCAAACAAAGAAATAAAAAAAGATCCTAGTTATGCCTAAGAAAAGAGAACTTATCGCGAGAGCGCTCCAAATATATAATTTTTTTAGATTCACATTGTTGTTTGATGCGGCTCCTTTCCAATGCGACTTGTCCCCTGCAGAAAAAAAAAGACGGTGAAAAGCAAAATGTAAAGAAAAACTTTTTTTATATAAAGCACGAATAATTGCCTGTCTCCGGCAACGGCGCCAAAATGTTGGAGCGTATTTTCGAGGGTATAAGTACCCGATTTTTACATCGGGTAGTCGTTGAGAACCCGCAAAAATACACTTCGAACAAATAAATTACCGGACTTAGCTATATTATGCACAAGGCAAAGTATATAGTAAGTCAGGGTCGATCCGCAGAGACATGAAAATTCAACGCTATATTTTTAAAACAAAAATACTTTTATAAGTTTGCAAAATGTTTGAATAACAAGAATGGAGATGAAATTTGGAGAAGACAATAGTTCAGGTCGGTAAGTGCTGATCGCTCCCCTTCTATGCGGCAACTTCCAAATGGACTCGTAAGCGCTAACTCTTCGCGAAATTGGATATCCCGGCGAGGTGAGTTGGATGCGAATACAACCGCGAATCGAGCTTAAACCTCGTGTCACATCCCGGTTCACCAAGAGTCGAGGGTAATCACCGTTAGATATGGATCGTCGCGATAGTTTGACGAATTCCTGCATGAAAGAGAAGATAACAAAATAAGACAGATATAAAATTTAAAGTAATAAAATAAAAGAGAAATAGAAATATGATGATCGGCGGCTCGGGAGGAAGCCTCTGGAGTCGGATTCACAGAGGGGTCGAGAAAATGATGGTTGGCGGACGTCTATGGTGTTGAATGACTTTTGGCGGCACTCAGGGTGGAGCCTCAGGAGTCGGATTCACTGGGGGTCCGAATGCACAAGTCGACGAGATCACCTCGATACTTCGTCGATGTATGATTATTTAAGGTGGTAGAATTTTGTGGGATGATGACGGAATTGGTGGGAGACGGATTTAGTTGGTAAGAATGGAATGATGGAATGAAGGAGATGCTTGGAAACCAAATAGTAATGGAATACTTGGATGTCCTTCCAAATCCCACTCCATGAGGTATATATACACATTGTAAGTGACCGTTCCCAACCGAGTTGCATCCCTCCAATTAGGAGATGCATCTCTTCATGTCAACGTTATGGCATTCATGCTTTTTTATAAGCACGCCAATCTGAAGCACCTTTTCACTTCATCGTTCATGGTTCTCAACTCCATTTTTTTGTAACTTTTGGCATGTGTATCTTTGACCATCCCACGGATGGATGGTGCTCATCCATCCAATTATTCCAACATCAATAATTCTTAGCCACTCATTAGTTGTATTAATTATTCAAGTAGTTCCATCGTATAGGTTTAAGTTTGTAGTGGCTTGATTTCTTTTAGGATATAGATAAAAAAAATAGGATTGCAAATATAATATTTATTTGGGTTATTGGGTTTTCATTGTAGATGTATTAAATAATCAATCATCATAATGTGTATTATATCCTAATGTGTTATAATGGTAGAATAACATGGATGACAAGAGGTAATCGAGGAAGATGAGTTTCTTAGTAATTTTACTGATTATAGATATCCTATTGCTCATTTTATGCTCTCTCCCTCGGGGCATAAATCAATATGGATCGAAAAGTAGTAGGTGACTTACTTGTAAGTGGACTAATGGATGCATGCAATCTAATATGCATAGTGGTTGTAATACCACTCCCTTAAATTATTATACATCATAGAAAACATGATTTACTATATGGAATGTGTTGGTATTGACATAGTTATATAATGAATCGTAGATTCATCACCTACCCTAGCCCGATATCCGACGAGACCCTCCCGGATCCGCTGGTCGGCCGAAGGCACCAGTTCCCAACAGCAACCTCCAGTTCAGGGTGGCCAGTACGACCAATAGCGTGAGAAACACCAGCAGCCCCAGCCTCCAGTACACTAGCCCCAACAGTCATCCCAGCACCAGCAGTACAATCCTCGTCCCTATGAGCAGGGATAGCCTTGGAGGCGAGAGTAGCCTCTGCAGTAGTATCATCAATAGTACCCTTCTCACCCGCACCCGCCACAGCAGCCTCACTACCAGCGTGGCCACCCGTCAGGTTCTCATGAGCCGACCTATGAGAACCAGGCCCTGGATGATCTAGCCCACCTCATGACCGAGCAACAGGCTACTTTTCGATGGGAGATGGATGAGTTCCATAGGAGATGCGGGAGATTGTGAGAGGGAAGGCCGCCATCCCAGCCCAGATCGAGAAGAACCCGAACAACCTCAAGAGGAATTCTGAGCAGGTAGAGTTCACTGAGATTACCACGCCTAGTGCTTCACTTGGTGATAAGTCTGCATACATGTTTGATGCTGATTTTGTTACACTTAGGAGTGGTAGGATGCCAGCAGACGGTGCCTCGTTTGAGCGACGACCTCAAGTCACTCCAAGAGCACCAGGCGAGGAGGAGCGTGGTACTGATGCTGCGAGAGACGATGACGGTGGTGCTGACGCTACCATGGATGTTGATCCCGTCAATGGTACTGAGGCCGTCGCTTCTCCAGTTGGAGGAAGTGGTATTGATGCCACCATTGCAGTTGCTGAGCTAGAGCGCAGTACTGATGCCGTGAGTCCAGATGCCGAGGGTGGTACTGAGGCTACCATTCCCAGTTCTGCTAGTCCTGTTGTTTTTGCTTCAGTACATGTATCTTGGGACATTTCTGCAAATAAAGGAAAGGGTTTGTTTTTGCTTCAGTACAGTATCTTTTCTAGGGCACGCCGGTTTCTACAGGCATTTCATTCATGATTTTAGTAGGATTGCCCGACCATTGACTGATCTGCTAACGAAAGACACCGAGTTCCTTGTTGATGATAAGTGTCTATCGTCCTTTGAGACTCTCAAGAGTCATGTTGTAGAGGCTCCTGTTATCCAGCCACCGGATTGGTCTCTCCCATTCGAGATCATGATGGACGCATCTGATTTTGCCATGAGGGACGTGCTGGGACAGAGGAGGGATGGAGTCCCCTTTGCTATTCACTACGCTAGCCGTACATTGGATGCCGCCCATCGGAACTATATAGTCACTGAGAAGGAGATGCTAGTCGTTGTTTTTGCCCTAGAATAGATCAGATCTTACATCATTGGATCTAGAGTGACCATCTATACTGATCATACAGCCATCTGGTACCTCATGGCAAAGAAGGATGCCAAAGCCAGATTGATCAGATGGATCCTTCTACTCCAGGAGTTTGATATAGAGATTAAGGATAAGCCTGGAGTCAAGAATGTGGTGGCAGATCATCTCTCTCGATTAGAGTATCTTGAGGATTCTGAGCAGACTGAGCCTATTTGTGAGACCTTCCTAGATGAGGCGATCCTTGCTATCGCCTCTCTCCCATGGTACGCCGATATTGTGAATATCTTGTCGCCAAGAAAGTTCCACAAGATTGGCCCAAGCAGAAACTTGAGACCTTCCTCACGAAGGACAAGTTTTACCAACGGGAGGATCTCGTCCTATACCATGAGGGAGGGGATAGTATCTGGCGTCGGTGCATTCCTCAAGAGGAGCACCACAACGTCCTTACTTACTACCACAAGCTTGAGGCAGGAGGACATCACTCTGGGAGGAGAACGACACAAAAAGTGCTCCAATCCGGCCTATGGTGGCATACTCTCTTCAAGGACTCTGATGAGTTCGTGAAGAGGTGTACTGACTGTCAGAGGATGGGCACTTGTGGACACCGTGATATGATGCCGATGCAGTCCATACACTTCTGTGAGGATTTTGACGCATGGGGCATCGATTTCATGGGTCCATTCCCTAAGAGTCAGGGATTTGAGTACATTCTGTTGGTCGTGGATTATGTGATTCATTGGGTTGATGCTATCCCTGCCTGAATCGCAGATGCTAGGACTGTTTGTAGATTTTTGAGGAAGAATATCATGTCACGGTTCGGGGTACCTCAAGTGATGATGATATCTGATGGGGGGTCTCATTTTGTAAACGACAAGGTAAAGGTCCTTGCTAGCGAGTTCAGCATAGACCATCGAGTTGCCACTCCATACCACCTTCAGACGAATGGTCTTGCTGAAGTGTCGAACATGGAAATCAAGACTATATTGCAGAAAGTCGTCTGCCTTGACCGAAAGGATTGGTCACTGCTTTTGGACTCGATCTTGTGGGCATATAGGACGTCTTTCAAGCTCCTTCTGGTACATCTCCCTTTCGCCTCGTTTATGGCAAGCACTGCCATTTACTTGTTGAGCTGAGACATAGGTCACTTTGGGCTGTTACCGACATACTTTTGGATCCAGAGAGTGTAGGAGATCAGAGGAGGGTAGAGTTAGCAGCCCTGGCAGAACTTCGTGATACAGCCTTTTCAAACAACCTACACTATAAGGAGAGAGTGAAAGACTGGCATGATTCTCATATCAGCCACAAACAGTTTGAGCCAGGACAGAGAGTATGGTTGTTTGATGCTAGGCTTCGTCTATTTCCAGGGAAGCTACAGAGCAAATGGAAGGGACCCTATTTGGTTAGAAAGGTAAATGGGAGTATTGATATATCTGAGTTATCTTCTTATGTTACCTTTCGTGTTAACGGCCAACGGCTCAAGCCATATCTAGATCATGAGCCGCGGGTCGTTGATGTTGCCCGAGTCACTTTGCGTGAGATGTGGTCTCTTGACTCACATCTATTGCATCTCACGCCTGATTATCAATGTTCTTCTGACTTGTATAGATCTAATTATCCATATCACTCTATTCTTTAGTCCCACACCCTTTTTCTCATCTTATGACTATGCTATACTTAGGGTGCACTTTACCCTAAGTATAGGGGGGTGTAGGACTCTCGGGTATTCTATTGATTCTTTCTACCTCTGTTTTGTTGTCGATACTTAGGATTACGTGATCCTAAGTATAGGGGGAAACACCGAGTCTTCTTTATTCTATTCTTTGATTCGTCTTTGTAAATACCATTCCTTTTCACTTCCCTATACTAAGCACGAGTTATGTCTTCTTCATCGCTCTTGATCACTCTGAGGACATCGTTCGAGCTATGTATAGGGGGGTGTCGTATATATTTCATATATACTTTAGCCATAACTCATACTTTGTGTGAGTATGTTAATGAATAAAATCGCTAAAAATCCATAAAAATTTAAAAATTTTCCCTTGTACATAAAATTCTTCCTGTACATACCCATTTAAAAAAATATTTTTGTACAAATGATTGTAAAATCTTTTTGTGTAAATAATGTGTAAATATGTTCATATCAAAATTTATGTATATAGTACAAAAATTTAGTAAAATGTTTGGAAAACAAAAAGTTTGCAAAAACCTCTTGTAAATTTTTGTAAATATTTTGCAAAACTTCGCATTCATGCATACATCCATGTTTTCAAATATTTTTCAAAAATTTTGCGCAATTGTAAAAATTTGTAAAATTGCATTTTTGTAAATACTTGCACAGTTTTCCAAATCATAGTTGACATTTAAACTGGCATGGAATTAAATTGACAAATGGATCTTGGTTAAGACCTTAATCCACCTAATTCCAAGAGGAACTTATAGGGCTTAGGAATGAGACTTTCCAGGTCCATTGGGACTTAATTCTTTGAGTTCACTAGGCTATGAGCATATGTCATCTTGATGAGCCTAAGTAGAGCACTTAACAACACACGCATGACTCTCAGAGACAATGGCTTTACTTCCACCAGCACTCTACACATAGCTCTCCATGGATGAGCTGGTGAGGAGGCAGTTTCCTTTGACTTGGGGTAGCATAAGAGGGTAGTACTTCTAGGCAGAACCTCTCTTCTTCTTATAGTGAAGGAAGTGCGTCTCAACTTGGTCTGGTGGTTATGAAGTCTAAAGACAGAAGCTGTGGGTTGCAATAAAGCTTCAAAAGAGGGATAGTCTATTAGCTCAAGAGGGAAAACTCCTTATGTATATGCTGCACCATGTAGATATGTTGTACATATGCACATGAAAAAAATGTGCAAAAATAAAAGAACTACAAAAAAGTGGTGGGTCAGATTGAAAATTTAATAATCCCATCGGAGAATATATAGTCAAATAAAGCAAAGCTTATGTTATACATGTCCATCTCATGAAGCTTGCAGCGGGAGACTCAGCTACACTGGTTAGAGCTCCCAAGGATAGATGGCTACACTGGTCATGATCCATTCTCTTCTTCCCCCTCTTCTTGAGCCGATTGTACTTGAACTTAGAAGGGAATACCCTGCTTCTCGAGGAAAGAGTTGCTAGACCGAGGCATTAGAGTTACCGGGTAGAGGGAGGTTGTTTCTTTGTCACTTCTGAGGTGGGGAGCTACATATCACTTACACAGTACAAGGAAAGATTCATGGTCGTTAGAGTTTGTGTATGGAGACTTGTTCTGATCTGGTTTATTAAGGAGTCTTGACCATAGATTGGTGGAACTTAGAGGCTATTAAGTTTTAAGCTTAAGTCCAAATAAGGTTCTGACAAATTAATAATCCAAAGGTCTGACTAAGCTTCATATTTCAATTTAATGAAGGAAAGTTTAATAATCAACCTTGATTTCTCCTCTTTTTCTTTTCCTTTCACTTTTGCACTTCTTTTTCAAATAAGTGTTTGCTAAAGGACTAGCAAAAGTAATGTTTAGGGGGGTGATGTATCCCCATTCATCACTCTTTATTCCTTTATTTTAACTAGAAACCTTGGCAAAATGCCATGTAATTAGTTGTAAATAAAATAAATTGTCAAAATGCATGCATCATGTAATTATTCATAATTAGCATGTTTTTGTGTAAAAATAAAGGAATAAAGAAATAAAAAGAAAAAGAAGGAAATATTTAGAATAAATATTGAGTGACCCAATCTCAAGGGAGGGCCAAGCCTTGGCCTGACTTTAAAAAGAAACCAAGTAGAGGGAGATAGGGTCAATCATGCTTGTACATACACGTATATATAAATAATTTTATTTTCCTCAAAATAAAAATAAAAAAATGTTTTTAACACCTTGTACATATTTATAAAAATAAAATAAAATAAAAATTAGAAAAATAACAAATATACAATTCACCCATTTTATATATACCATGTACATATGTATATAGGTCTATTTATTTAACTAGTGTAAATAAATCATCAAAATAAAATAAAAATATCTTTTTATTCCAAATTTTATGATGTAAATAAATAAAATATAAAATTGGAATAATTATACAAAAATAAACAATTAAAAAATAATCAAAAATACATATGTATATATACCTATTTATAATAATAATATAATGTAAATACATAATTTATTTTTTAAAAAATAAATGAAAATCACAAAAAATACTTTGAAAATAAATAAACATTTTTTATGTTTAAATTATTTTGAAATAAAATCATTTAATAGTTTTTATTTAATTTACAAAGATTTAATAAACGCTGAATTCTGATTGGTCCACACAGGATTGTTGACCCCCGTTCAACTCTCCCCTGCGGACCTCTTCTTCGCGGATCCGTGCGCTGACCCGACTTCTCCCAATTTTCACGACATGATCCGCCACCCATCTCCTCAAACCCCGGGCCTCGATTTCCATGCTCCCATCCATGATCCACGCCAACCTTCTTGCCTAAGGATCCGAGCTCCGATACACTCACCCGACCCTCATCTTTCCGGACCCCTACTAGTATAAGACCTCGCCTACGACCGACATTCCGCTCATCTTTGGCCATCGCCTTCATCTCCTAGGACCTCCATTCTTCTTCCTTGAGTGACAGCTAGCGAGGGAGAGTGTCGCAGTGAGGATTCGAGGCCTGCAGCCACTGATCCGACGAGCCCCATCATCGTGCTCCGTCGCGAGGTGAGGCCGAGCCTCTAGACCGTCGTTCCATCGAGGCGAAGACCACCAGAGGTTCCTGACCTCCGGCACAGACACCCTCGACCATCAGGTAGTTCTCTCTTAGCCTCTATCCGCGCTTTGATTCAGATTATTAGGTTTTGCGCCGCCGGCCTCCGCCGGCCATCTCCCGATGATCTGATCATCCATCTAATCATCCGACCCGACCATCACCTCTACGAGACCCCTCTCCACCTGCTCCACCCATTCATTCACCTTGGTTCACCCCAGAACCAAGGAATAGGTCTCCTCTGCGGTTGCCTCGCCGGAGACGTTCCCTCCGCCTCACCGGACCACCTCCTCCGCTCGTGACCAGGTCCATGCATTTTGCCCTCGACCCAGGGTTCGTTCTGTGCAGCATGCAAGTCAAAGAGATCTCATCTGGAGGTCGAACCACTCAGGTACAGGACCCCTGGGTCCTCGAAGTTGTCGGAGCACCCTGGACGCTCCTGGCCTCATCAGAGACCACCACCAACTGCAGACCATCGTAGGCGTTCTTTTCCCCATCTTAGCAGCTCCGGAGGAGCGCTCCACCACGCGTAATGGGCCGGCGAAACTCGCCTGCGTCTTGTTCTTGCTGGACCCTCCATCACCGTCAGATAGAGCTCCTCGCTCTAGATCTTCATCGAGTCGTTCATCTATGGAGGGCTCACAACCGTCCGATCATTTGAGGAGCTCCATCAGGTCCGCTGATCGCTGAAGAGGTACCCGCGTACCACAGCCGTTAGATCTCCACGTGGCACCCCTTCCGTCGTTGATCATTAATAATGAGGGTAATTTGCACTTAGGCCCTCCTCTTTTTGCATTTATAGTTTAGTTCTGTAAATATGAGTTGCAGTTGTTTTTATTTTGGTATATTTGCACTTTGGACCTTGTAGTTTGAGTATTTGCGATTTAGTCCCTTCTTGTGTGAGACACGTGCTTCGACACGTGAGTTTTTGGGCAAATTGCATGTATGGGCTTGGGGTTTATTTATGTTATGAAATGAAAGAATATTTCTGATATTTGCAGTTATACCCCTGTGCGTGGACTTATTTGAACATGTGGGAATTTGGTGTGATTTTTGCACTCTAATCCTTTTAGTTTTCACAAGTGTTACATATTAGCCCTCCGAACTTATTTTCTTTGCACATAGGTCCCTATGTGCTGTGTGTATTCTATTGGTTGAATAAAACATCAATTAAACTCCAAATCAAATGAAATTTGATAAGTGGCTCCTGCCACTGTCTAACAATTTCACTAATTTTGGGACATTTTTCTTGCTTTTTACTATTTTAAAAAAATAAAAAACCATCATTTTTGCTACTGTTTGGAATAGAAAATCAACTAAAATATAAAAACTTTTCCAAAAATTCTAAAACATTAGCGATTGTTTGTTTTATTTTTTTCAATCTTCTATCCCATTTTGGTTCTTTTGGATTTATAAAACCCATAAAAATTGAAAAACCCTAAAAATATCATAAAAATCAATAAAAAATTCTAAAATATTCCAAAAACTGCAATTCCAGTTTCCGTAGTTTAGTTTTTGTATCTACCTTTCGTAAAATTACCATCAGATTTTTATAGGCTAATTAGTTAATTTTAGTTAGCCTATCAAATCTGATTGTACATTTTACCACTGTTTTCCCTTTTTTGATTTTTAGAAAATCAACTAAAAATTATAATATTCCCATAAAATTACTAAAAACACTTGAAAACATAAAAAATACAAAAAAAATATTTCAATTTTCTGAGCAATTTTGAGTGTTTAAATAAATTGTTGAATTTGCTCTTTTATCCATTTTCTTATATTTTCGTATATAATTAAAAACACAAAAAAAAATTAAAAACATTTTAAATCCACAAAAAATATTTTCTCTCTTTATTTTATCTTTTGACTACATCGTAGGCTCTTTTGAGTCAATCTGTGCTCCTTGAGTTCGACCCTGGTCGCTATACTAGGTTAAATAAATAGCGAAGACCGCTATTCATGTTTTTGTCGATTTATCTGATTTGGTGGTCTCTCTTTTTCTTGTTGATTGAGCCTTGCTATTCGGGTCGCAACGACTCTGATTATTTTTACCTTAGCCCGGTAGTGAGATTCATCGGTCATCAGGAACTCGTGGCACGGAGTGGAGCTCCACGGATCTCGCCTGAAGGAGATTGTCGCTTGAGGAAGATGCTTCATCGATGTCACCAACAAAGCTGGAAAGTGATTGTAGTCGACTTAGTGGGGTAGGAGGGGACAACCAACTACAATAATGGGCAAAATCATTGTCTTTTCCGGGAACATCTTTCTACTCACTAAGTGGCTGCTTTCCATTAGTAGTTTTGAGTGAGAGAGGCCTTTAATCTAGCCTTTTCTATTATATATTAGTATTTGCTATGGTAAGCTGGGAAATCCATTCCTTTTTCCCCAAATGCCTCCCGACCAAACGAAATGCTAGGGGTCTTTTGCTTGCGCCTTCTTTTCCCAGGGCTAGAATGGGCGCGGGTAGAGAATCCATTGTCATAGTCTGTGTCCATTATTGGTAGTCTTATAGTCGCAAGCACCCTTAGTCACCTAATCATATACGTTCTCTTTTTTTCAGTAGCCTCGGTAGAAGTGAACCTACCTAGACATTTTTGAATTATTAGTATAGAAATAAGAGACTAAATAAGTGGGCAAAATATGATCAAATGCTGAATTTCCCACTATTTTCCCTATAATGATGTCTCAGGTGCTAAAACGATTGTGGAAACTACACGGTGCACTTCAACTCGCATTTGACCTCGCACCATTTATTATAGTTTGAAAGTTCTCAATGTTTTTTCAAGCAGTTTATACCGTTAATCAACACTTTTGCGGCATTGTATTCGCTAGAAATCACACAAGCTATTGAAAATGTGGGGAAATTTCGTACGTTTCTGTCATGACATTCATATTCAATGAACAAACCACATAGACAAGAAGAAAAAGTGCCACCAATATTCATTCATTTCCATATAACATTACATGTAACAAAAGAATGTATTACAATCTAAATGTAGATCCCAAAATATATGATTGATGAGATGATGAATCACAGATTCATCAATCCTACTAGCCTCTAATAGTAGCTTGTTGCTGCTGAAGATTGGTAAGAGCAGTCAGTATACGTGCCAGCTGGTCAGCAGTCTCCTGGCATGGTCAGGATGCCATGGCTCTGCATGAAAATCATATTTAGTAAAAAAAACCATTCGTAGATACAAATCATGAATGATTTTTCTCGTCTTAAGATATAATATGAAAATTAATGAAGTTGGTGACATCTGTGGTAATTGAATATGAATGTCATATTTCCCTTCTCGAACTCACGACAAGTCGGAAGACAGTCGCTATTCGAGAACTTAATACGATTGGAAATGTAATACTGCGAATGTGCGTATCGGGGTACCACATCTTTAACATTAAAACTGTAAAGCCCCTCGGATATGGGTGCCCATTTATGCTGTATTCGCAATATTATATTCATTGGCATCACATTAAATGTATGAATTTATAAGGAAATTTTTCGTGTTGCTTTACCTCTGCGTATGACATTTACATTCCACATTCTTCAGATTCAAAACTGAGACAATTACCACCAAATTTTTATTCCATTCATTTTCATAATATATACAAATGTACATCATAAGTTGGTAGTTTATTGATACATGCGTCCCAAAATATATATACAGAGAAGATAAAAGAAAAATTGAAATAAAAAGGAACATACCGTCTGGTATATACGTTGTCGCCTGGTATCATCATTAGCTACTGAACAACATGCTTTTTGTCTGCAAAACATGTTAGGACAGAAGAGGTGTCAGCGAGCACTGGTACCTCCTAAAAACTTATAAAAATAAACAGGCATTTAATATGTTCAAAAGCAAGCAAGTCGAAAGGTAGGAACAACTCAAATTTATTTCTACATGCGTATATAAAAGGTTTTCAAGCTACTTGTAAACACCTCCCATGATCAGCCATTATCCCAACATTTCTCATATATAACGTAATTATATTGTAATTGATCTATCATGAGTATGCATATATTATTCATAGATCATGCTTGTGAATTTTGATGATGGAAAAGTTTGAGATTTGGAA
>JAZKJV010003556.1:0-154391 GCA_037367405.1 Ottelia alismoides | reverse complement strand
TTTTTTCATCAAGAACGTTAACAGATGACGAAATGCTTGTGTGAAAATTGCGTTGAATTCGTGATTAAACCCGTTAAATACATAAAATCAAATTAAAAGTCATCACAAAATCGCCACACGAAGTCGTAACGAGATGCTGCGATTAGGGCTGGCTTTCGTGCTCGGGCTCATACGAGCCCAGCCGAGCTGGTTCAAGCTCGTGCTCGGTGAACTCGAGCCTCTCATCGAGCCAGCTTGGGCTCGATAAGGCTCGAGTCGAGCCCCTTATCGAGTTGAGCCCGTATCGAGCCTGGTCTGGACTCTTAAGGAAAATAGGCATTTTTATGGAAAAGTGTTGTTGCTTGCAACCTCTTCTTTAAAGATTGTGTTCCTTACCAGTAGGTCACTATCCGACTTGTATACAAAAGTTAAATTATAATACATATTGTAACCGTCTATTTGCTAATAAAAAAGGAAAAATACTAATTATTTAATTATAACCTAGATTAAAATAGATAAAGTGTAAAAAGTCCAAGTGTACAACATAGCGCACCCAACATTGATGTTACAAAGACCAAATAGATACATAATCTATCATTCACAATGTTATAAAATTAAACAAATAAAAATAAACATCATTACAGTTTCACAAATAGAATATATATATATATTATCAAACTCCTTATTGAGTTACGACTAGAGCAAGGGCTCAACTCAGGCTCGTCTCGTTAAGTTATCGAGCCCAAAAATTTGGTTCGGGCTCAGCTCAATAACCTATTGAGCCAAGCTCACGAGCCCCTGATCGAGCCGAGCCCGGCTCATCGAGCCGTGACTCAATAGCTAACCGAGCTGCGATTACATCAGCGACAAATTTCTCTGATGACGAATATGAGACTATCAAACTATGTTTGGGAGCTTGATCGTATGCATTTTTGGTGATTGTTGATGTGCCCATCGGGGTCGAAACAAGCCAATTTTATAGGTTAAGTTTTTCTAATTAGAACGGTCCAGGATTGTGGGCAGATGATATTACAGATGCTATCAGAGCAAGTTCTCTCTGCTAGCAGAAAATGCTACCTCAGTAAACATAGCTCCTACACATCTCAGGAGTTTTTTAAATTTTTGACATTTACCACAAATATTTTAGGATCTTTTTTGTAATTTGTCCTTGAATTTGTACCAGCATAAGAAAGCTTCTTCTTAAAAAATGCAAGGTAGATGGAAACACAAGCAAAAGAAGTTTGTCCTAACATTTATATGAAGTGGTACAGCATCAGCACCCATCAATGAATAGGCCCCGATGCTTCACCCTATCTCTGCCTTCTTCACATGAAATTCTAAGCTCAATACGATTGATTGGTGTTGCTGCCGATAATGTACTGCAGCATTGAGAATTTCAAAGATCTGTGTCCCATCAAATATGGGATCCCACGGGAATCATCCCATCCCAGCTGTGTGTACCTGTCTTCCTGTTTCTAGTAACTTCTATTAGGGTAATTTGCGTATCAGGTCTTTAATCTATAGTATCAGGTCTTTAATCTATAGATCAATACTAACTCGGATCCTCATCTTTCAGTCGTAACCAATGCTTTTGAAACCGAACCGCAAATCTTATCGAAATGGTCGGATCGGGTTGAATCATGTAATCAAACCGGTTCAACCGGATGATGATGTCATCATTATTTAAACCGGATTAAATCGGACCGGTGAAAAAAGTGATTGAACCTGCTAATTAAATATACTTGAAATATAAATAAAATACATAGATTATGTATATATTTCACATTGTACATAAAATATTTTCGTATACACCATCAAAAATCAAATATTATATATAGGGTAAAATGGGGCTGCCCCCATGGGAGAGCTAACTTGGCTCCCCCTGCCCTATTTCACTCATTTTTTATGTTTTTTGAAAAATTCTTCCGTGGATTTTCATCAATATATCCCTATATTGTATCATTAAAATTTTGTGCGAAACAGACACTCCTACGGCCTCCATCCACACGGGGCAATTTTGGCAATTCTGTTATCGTTAAAAAATGACTGTCTAGATGGAGGCCGTAGGAGTCTCTGTTTCGAACGAAATTTTAATGACAAAATATAGAGATATAGTGATGAAATTCCACAGAAGAAATTTTCGAAAAAAAAATCGGGCGAATGGTGTGGAGGGAGCCAAGTTAGCTCCTCCAGGGGCAGCCCCATTTAACATATATATATATATATATATATATATATATAGGGGTGATCCTATGAGATGAGATTTTGGTGAGATGGTGAGATGGGGCACTCTGGACCACTAGTTCCAACCAGGAGAGAGAAAGGTAGGAGAGAGAATACATCAACTTGTGGTCCAGAATGTCTCATCTCACCATCTCACAAAATCGCATCTCATAGGATCACTCCTCTATATATATATATATATATATAGGGCCGATCCTATGAGATGGAATTTTGGTGAGATGGTGAGATGGGAGATTCTGGACCACAAGTTTCAACCAGAAGAGAGACAGCCAGGAGAGAGAAGACAGAAACTAGTGGTCCAGAATCTCCTATCTCACCATCTCACAAAATCACATCTCATAGGATCACTCCTCATATATATATATGAGATTTCAACCCGGCAGACCCTATAATCTTTTCCAATTACCTCTACGACATTTGAAACATCCTAATTCCTCCCCCGACCCTGTAAAGTTGCTAACCCTTACCCTACAGACCCTGCAGTTAACCCCCTTCATTTACCCGTTAAAATTAACCAGATTCTGTTATGTTCTTTTACTTTACACCCATTTTTTATTAAATTTACGCTGAGTGCCACTACATGATCGCCTACCGACGATGGAGTCCCCCGCCCCGGCCTCCGGCATTGCTGCTCCCCCCCCCCCCCCCCCGGCCGGCCGCCCAAGCTCCCTGCCCCCTGCCGTCGATGGAGTGCCCCCCCGCCGTCCAAGCTCCATGCTCCCCCGTCACCAAAGCTCCCCGCC
Source organism: Ottelia alismoides (assembly GCA_037367405.1). Classification (NCBI taxonomy): domain Eukaryota; kingdom Viridiplantae; phylum Streptophyta; class Magnoliopsida; order Alismatales; family Hydrocharitaceae; genus Ottelia; species Ottelia alismoides. Next base: position 151,425 of record JAZKJV010003556.1, on the reverse strand, counting down.
CCCCCCTCCGGGCGATGCTGCTCCCCTCCCTGCTCCCCGCCGCACCCCCATCGCGGCTCCCTGCTCTCCCCCACCTGCCGATGGAGCATCCCCCCCCCCCACGCGGCTCCCTGCTCTTCCCAACCTGTCGCGGAGTCCCCTCCCTCCCCGATGGAGCTCCTACCATCGACGGAGTGCCTCCCCCCGCCGCCCAAGCTCCCTGCTCCTCCCCCGGCCGCCCAAGCTCCCTGCCCCCCCTACCGTCGACCGCAAGCCCCCTTCTCCTCCGCCGGCCGCCCAAGCTCCCTGCCCCCCCTACCGTCGACCGCAAGCCCCCTTCTCCTCCCCCGGCCGCCAAGCTCCCTGCCTCCCTGCCGCCGATGGAGTGCCCTCCCCGACGATGCTGCCCCAGCTCCCCCCCCCCCCCCCAAAACCCCCGCACCCCCACCACGGCTCCCTACTCTCCCCCACCTGCCATTGGAGGCCGCCCAAGCTCTGCCGATAGAGCCCTCCCCCCTCGGACGGAGACCCCCTGCCGGTGATGGAGTGCCCTCCCCCCTCGGATGGAGACCCCCTGCCGGCGATGGAGTGCCCTCCCCCCCTCGGCCCCCGGCGATGCGCCCCCCCCCACCCCGGGTCTCCTTACTCTCCCCCACCTGCCAATGGAGGCCGCCCAAGCTCTGCCGATGGAGCCCCCCTCCCCCCCGGATGGAGCCCCTCTGCCGTCGATGGAGTGCCCCTCCCCCCTCGGCCCCCGGCGATGCTGCTTCCTGCAATGCCCGTGGCCGCCGCCGCTGCTACCGCAAGAACATCTGCCTCTAATTTGCCCGATTTTTTCCCTATTCTTTTTTTTAGTTAATCCTAACCGTTTGATGGTAAAGTGGTTAGATTAACTCAAGACTAACCCAAGTGTTTGACTCAAATATAGTTAAATTTGACGGTAGGGTTTGTTGGGTAAGACGGAGCAAGTTTACGAGGTCGGGGGAGGAATTAGGATGTTTCAAATGTTGTAGAGGTAATTGGAAAAGATTATTGTGTCTGCCGGGTAAAAATCCCTAATATATATATATATATTATTTAGACTTATTGCTTTATAACATTATATTAGTTTAATTATATTTAAAATCTAGTATATGTAAAAAGTTTTGTTTGTACAGTTGGTTAGAAGTTTGGATTATGTAACCAAAGGTTATGGGTTCTACTCTCATTTTTTAAAATATTTTAAAATATTTTAAAAATTAAATGCAGTTCAACTTCGATTGAACATGGTTAAACTGGGTCAAAAAAATATGTAGAACCGGACGGGTAAATTAAAATTTGAATAATCGAACCAAACCGAATCCACATAAACCAGTTAACCGAACCGGTTCAAGTCTGATTCACCAGTCAGACCGATCGAACCGGCTGATCCGATCCGATTTCAAAACATTGATTGTAACAAAAAAGATCCTAGCTCCGTTTGGAAAAGCGGTAGAAAGGCTACCATTAGTAGATTTAAGTGATGGGACCAAATAACCCCTATCTCTCCCTTTTAACCCTCGTCCCTACCTGATATCCCCTCAGCCTCCCCTCTTGCAGCGGCGCTTCACGTACACACGAGGGGAGGTCAGTGGACATACCTGATCCTCTTCACATACACGCATCATCTATTCTCGGTACATCTGTTCATACCTGTGCTGCCACCACAACTTTGCACATGATTACCTCCATCCATCCATTCTGGTGCTTGTGCATATCAACTTCTGCTTGAGCATATCCTAACATAACATGATACAGGTGTTAGGTTATAAACTTAAGGGATTTTCCACCATGACTCCTATAACCTTTAGCGATTACATGACAACAACAACCGGCATCTTCGTATTTCTTCACGATCTTCGTAATTTTTCTCTTAAACTGTGGTTTTTTGTTTTAACTTTCATCCAAGTTAAAGTTAACTTTAGCGGTGAATGTCATATTTTACACGTACATTGTACCGGAATTTCAAAAAAACAAGCGATCTCCTCTCAATCTCCCCATCCCCCCACTTCTCTCCATCGATGCTGCCACCCCTCACTTTTCCAGTAATCCCTAGGGCATGATTGAGGGCAATGGCCTGGGTGGCCAAGACTTGATCATGCAAGGCGGGGAACCGCATCAAGAGTCCACTACGACAGAACACAGCTTTAGAGACAGCAACAGGTGACGGTCGACAAAAAACCGTCCCATTTGATGGTCTATGCGACGGGAAACGAACGACCGTCTTGCCTATCTTTAGATGGGACAGTTGAACAACATCTGTCCCATAAAAAATACTTACCAACGACCATCCCGGATAAGCGTAGATGCGACGGTCACTTAATGATCGTCCCTTTGATGAATCTCAGATTCATCATGCTAAAATCAATTTTTTAATCTCCTAGCTTAAACAATTCAATAAAAATTGTAATTAAATCACTAATATTAACTTGTAATATGTTGTGTATATTCTGTGTACAATTAACCTATAAATAACTTCTAAATCTAACTCTAATATTTTTGTATTTAATTACTAATCATTTTTCTTATTTTTGTATTTTACTAAATGGCCTAAAAATTAGGGTAAATGTTGTGTATATTTGTTTTGTCCTTTAAAAGAGATAAAAAACACAAAAAAATCTCAAAACCTAAAGCAGTGTTTTTATCCCATTAAAAATACCCTCGGAATTACACTTTTATACAAATGAACGCTTTTGGCTTTTGTTCAACATGAAACTTGTAGATCTCATCGGGATCTACAACTTTCATGTTTTGACTTTTTCTTAATTTTGCTTACTTTTATTTCTTTTAATTGTTTTTGAATTTTCTGGTGCAGCCACGTGGCGCTCTCTGGGCCGCCCACGTGGCTGCACCACCTTTTGCCACATGGCTTCTCTGTTAGCCGTGGATGCCCCTTTTCCCGCCTTAATCTCGACCATCCGCTCCCGCTCACTGTCAGCCATTAGATCTGATCTCATATCAGATCCTAGCCATTCCCTTCCACCTTTCCCTCGGCCCCACGATGCTCCTCCATCCAGTGGCTCTTCTCGCTCCACGTCATCCCTCCATTTTTCCACCATCAGATCGTTTTCCCCTTTCCATCTAACCGTCCACTACCACCTTCTCTCTCCACTGTCGGATCAAACCTCTGATCAGATCCAACTGTCCGCTCATGCCTCAACCTTCACCGCTAGATCACATCCTAAGGATCTGATCCGATGCGTCCGCATGCGCCTTCATCTAGGCCGTTGGATCGTGAGATCCAACAGCTCCACCTCATCTTCCTCCTCCATAATGCACCCCCTTCTGTTACACCTCGCCAAGCCTCTTCCCCCTTTCCTTTTTAGCTCCTTCCTCCATACCCCTCTCCGCTCCATAACGCCACCTACACGTAGCCCTATGTCCCACCTTCTTCGCGCGACCTTCAACAACTCTCATCAACACCCCACCTTCTTCGGGCGGACATTGCAAAATCTTGCCCCCATCGCCTGAAACTGCCCCCTCTTTGCCTATAAAAGTCTCTCCTCCGCCACCTTCAACCCTCGTCCACCAATATATGGCTTAAACCCTAGCCCCTCTCCACCTCCCTGTGACAGACGGAGGCGGACAAAGGGCCATCATGGTCCTTCGGCCAGGTGTTGACCCATGGTCAAACCTGACCATGTCGCGGTCGTCCTGGCGCTGCCAAGCTCGCTGGCGTTGCTGACCAGCTCGAGCGATGACCCCGAGCTTCGCGAGAAGCTCAGCCCAAGCATCGTCCACCCTCTTCTTCTCCAATCCTCCAAGGTAATGTAGCTTTATATTCCTTCATTTTTCTCTGAATTATCTCACCGCACACGACAATCCCCTGATGAATCTCGGATTCATCACTCTAAATCTTATTTATTAAGCTCAAAGCCCTCAAAATCAACAACATTTCTGCATCTATTTGGCATAATTAGCATTCATGCATGTTTTCATAAGAATTGCATTTTAGCACTAATTTCTGCACAAAATAAGAAGCAAAAAATCTCAGCCAAAATTGACTTGTAAATAGCCTAACTTCCCTGATTTTTAACTCATTCGTGCTAACTCCGAATGACCCAAAACCACTTCCTCTGTGTACATATCACTAACAAGAATAAATGAAAAATACAAAAAATACTAACCCAAATAAGTGGACCAAAAACCCAAACCCTAATTTCAGAATTTTCAGTACCTCATATCTTCCCCATCTAGTGTCCGTTTGAACCCTACTCACTTTTGAACTAATGTACATTCAATTAACTTCAAAACAAGACCAAGTTCAAGTGAATCGGAGCTCGTATGCGAAAGTTGGGTTTTGGGCCTCTTTTGTACATTTTGTATTTTAGCGGTTTTTGACCTATTATTTTATGTAAATATTTAACCTATTTTAGTTTATTTCTTTTTCATTTGTCTTATTTGATGAAAGTTTTATTAAAATACGTAAAAATCTAAATCCAAATTGAGCTTGAAATCAAAGAAACAAATTGAGTCCGAGTCTTCACTAACCGATTGTACAAAATTAGTCTTTTTCTTATTTTATTTTATTTCTTCTTCTTTTTAATTAATAAAAATCCAAAAAATAGATTAATATGTAATTATTTATCTTTGATTTTCCATATTTTTTCCGAATTTTTATCTGGTTTAAAAATGACAAAAAAATTACAAAATCCAGAATTCAAGGTATTCTACTTACATAGGATACCCCAAAAATATTACTTTGTGCATTTGATCGGTTTTGGTTTTAATGTCTTCATGAAAGTTGTAGATCTCATTGAGACGAGCAGTTTTTGTGAAGAAACTTTTTCGATCCGAGGTTGTTTGCTATTTATTTTATATTTTACAAAGTATTTATATTTTGAATTTTGTGGTGCTAACACGTGGCAGCCCCTAGTTCCGCCACGTGTCAGCCGTTTTTGGGGGTTTTATATATTAGTTTTTATAAATAAAAATTAGAAAAATTTAAAAAAAAGCGACCGCATGTGTGGAGCACGTGCCCTCAGGCATGCCACGCACGTGCTGCCCATCTCACTGCCAGGCCGCCACGTGTCCTTGCCAGGACCGTCCGATCTCGGCCGATAGGACGGTCCCAGCCTTGTCATTCTCCCAGGCTTCCTTCCCAATCGAGCGCCGCCCTTCCCCTCCGAAATCTCCATCGGCCGCCTTCATCCCCGATCTTGCAAATCGCGCCTCCGATCCGATCCCCAATCCAATCGTATCTCGAAATCCCCAATCAAATCCGCAATTTCGCCATCTCATCGATGCCTATTTCCATCGTCGGCCAGTCCCTTCATGCTATTTAAATCTCACCGCCGCCTCTCCTCAAACCATCCGTCGTTAGCCTTCGACTCCAAGCCTCGTGGGTGGTGACAGCCCGACGAGCTTCATCTTCGCGGCGAGATCCGTCCCCCCCCCCCTGCGTGGCCGTTGCAGCAGCGACTCATTGCCGCCTTGCTGCCGAGCTCCGGTCTACCCGTTGAGCCACCAATGGTCATCTTCTCCGCCATAGCCGCTTGGAGCTTCAACGCCCATTGACAACCATCTTCATCGACAACTCTAGACAGGCTTCCACGCCAACATCTCCGGTCCTCTCCAGAGCCTTTACCGACCACCCCTCGACAACAACCAACCATCGTCGGAGAACCTCACGACCATCGGCCGGCCACCTCCTCCGCCTCAGTTCCACCGCCAGCCCTCCTCCACTACTCCGCCTTCGCTTCGCCGCGTGGTCGGGCGCTCCAGTCCCGAGACCCCCCGCACGTGCGAGGCATGTGGATGGGGGGGACGTCAGCATAACGTCAACCCCAGGTCACGTGCTTTGCACGTGACCGGGGGCAAATTGCGAGAAGCCCCCTGGTCCTCCACTTATTTGCATTAAAGTCCAAGACCCCAAGGAGCACGTGCTACGCACGTGCTACCTTGGAAATTTTGCAGAAAGGGCCCCCTTTTCTTGGTAATTACAACTAGCCCCCCCCACTACATTTATTTTTATATTTATTTTATTTATTTATTGCAGAAATACCCCTATGTTCCCCATTAAGTTTAGACCTCTACATGACATTATATTATTAGTCAAAAATAGCATGATGTTCGTCATTTAATTCTCTACATCTTGACATATTGTGATATTTTTGTGAGCATTGGATAATTAATAATTAATTGTTCTATGGAAAATTGTGTATTCTGCCCATTTCTTGCTCTGAAATTTCTATCTGATTAACCGTTGCTCTGAAAATCCCCGAAAAATCACATATCGTAGAATTAATTGTGCTTGACATTGTGCCTAAAAAGAATCGCATTTGCATGCATAGATTGCCCTGTAAAAATCATTTTGCATATTTCAGTATTTGATTTTTAATAGGTATTAAATCTCACATTTCTGAGGTTTAGGATTTTTCTGAGATCCATCACCTAGTGATAGATTTTAGATAATTTTATCCCCTGAAAATAAGTAGGTTTAATATATAATTAAATATTAAAATTCATTCTGTTTGTATTTAAAAATTCATAAAGAATTCATATTGCATCCAAAAATTGCAAAAAAATTACAGTGCATTCATTTCATCTTATTTTGCATCGTGGCCAAGTTTCATATTTTTCGGACATTGTTTGAACGACTTTTATATTTTACCTAAAATAGGCCAAAATTGCATTTTGCATCCTTTATTGCATTAAAAATAACAAAAAAAAAGACCGCCTCAAAAACCACGCATGAATTTTGATAGACATAATTCTAGGTTGTTCCTTTGCCTCCTTGTGTTCGACCTTGGGACTTGCCCAAGTAAAATAAACATAAAACCATATTAATTAAAATCGATAAATATTTTGTGTGGTTATTTTCTTGATCGATTTCGATTGCCGCCTACAACGAAACGACAAAACAAATCATTATTTTTTACGCACGATCAAATACAACATCTCTTTTAATGTTGCGAATTTCGGATTCGTCATCCCCGCTACCACTTGACCACTCGAAGACGTCCACCACTCATCCCTCATCCATGTTGCACCTTCCGATCACCCTCCTCCCTTCTCTGTGGCCTCTACCATGTTGTCCCATATTTTTCCCCTCGTCGGAGACATTACTCAACCTTTTTGAAGAAGTTCATCACCCTTCCCCCTGGATGATTAGGAGACGAGCACCTATGAATGTCCCATCCGGCCTTCTTGAGGGTTATGGGACGGTTTTAACCATTCTAGTAAACTTTTTGTGCCTGTCTTGTGAAACTCGTAAAAAAAGATGTGCGAAAAATACATAGGACTATTCACGACCATCCCCTCTTATTACGAACCTGCTCAATGAAAAAATAGGAGGGCTTTGCAGAAGATGGGACGATCTTATTTATGATTGTCCTCGATTTTCCAAGATGGGACGGTCAAATCGATCGTTCCCTCTGGTCAAAATGATGAAATCCCCAAGTCCTTCGACATGGAGCATCATAACCCATTCCTCTTACACGTCGTCTGCATCAACATGGCGAACCTAATCCCGCTCTGGCGATCTTGACCCTCTCCTAAGCCATCCCACTTTTTCCCCAGATGATTATGTTCCTCATGTGGTTGTTTCTTCTCCATCGGTGGTCGTGTGGCAAGCCTATCATTCACCACATTCGGCCAATATCATTTACATATCGATAACCATTTTTTAGTTTAATCTATGAAATATATCATCACATTGCTATATATTTGTATGCATGATTAATGTAGATGTTATATGATTTGGTAGTTGCTAATAAAAATGCTATTTGATTATAGGAAATGCTACATTTTGACATATACTTGTATAATTGTAGTGCACATATTGGTATACATTTGCATAGTTATGGTAGAATGCTATTAATCTTACTTATGATTATAGTGCAAATGTTGATATACATTTGTATAAGATGTTTTCTCATTAGGGTCGTAGTACCATTAGGGTTGTTCACAATTAATATTTGCTCATAATAAGTAAGATGCCTGCTCACATAATATTTGTATTACCATTAGGGTTGCTAGATTAAGATAGTTAGATAACTATATGGTATCTTTGGGTTATGATTATATAGTTAAATATTACTTTACTGCAGAGTTATGGATAAGTCTTGGATGAAAAGGAGATACGATGACTTCCAAACCAATAAGAATGGAGTAATTGGATTTTTAGACTGGACATTCTATGTTGAAAGTGAGAATTGAAGAACAAATATTATTGATGATAAGATAAGTTATCCTTGTATGAAATGTAAGAATAGTCGAATCAATGTTCGAGACCAAAATTATGAACATCTATATTAGATGATTTTTTGTTACATTACACAACATGGACCGAACATGGGGAAGAAATCCATCAACCTCGTATTCAACATGAGAGAGAAGATGATATAGAGATAGACAATGAAGATAATCATTTGCATCAAATGTTAGATGACATAAATAGATATGAGTCAAATGATATAGAAAATGTAACAATTGATGATTTTGGGAAGAATCTCACTGATGTAGAAGAAATGCTAGTTCCTGAAGTAGAAATGTCGCGATTGCAATTTCTATTAGAAATATTTAAAATGAAAGTCAAGAGTCATTCCACAACAACAATGATGAGGGATGTACTGTCATTGATTAGGAAAGTACTCAAAAGTCCTGAAAATTTTTCAAAGGATTGGAAAGATGCGAAGTATAGATTTAGATCATTGGGATTGCAATATAGAAGATAGATGCATGCCCTAATGACTATGTACTTTTTTGGAAAGAAAACTCAATTTTGAGTCATTGTCTGGAATGCTCAACATCAAGATACAAAGTCAAAGACAATAAGATTAGAAAGAAAAGTTAGAAAAAAAAGTCTTTGAAAAAAGTCTTTGATTTTCCTCTTATTCCAAGATTGAAGAGACTATGTAGTTCTAAAAAAACTGGGAAGTAGATGATATGGCACAATAATAGAAAGAAGAATGATTCAGATAGCATGATGCGGCACCCCACTGATATATAGGGGAGTGGAAAAATTCGATGAAAGATTTTCTGAATTTTCGAAAGATGTTCAGAACATTAGATTGGGACATGCAATTGATGATTTTAACTCATTCGATAATATAAGCATGGGTTATTTGATTTGATCAGCTCTCCTTATAACATATAATCTTCCTCTATAGACGTCAATGAATTCGTCATTCATTATGATGTCGTTGCTAATCTCGGATCTGAAAAGTCTAGGAAATGCAATCGATGTTTATATGAAGTCATTGTTTGGTGAATTAAAGATTTTGTGGAATTCTGAGATTAAAACTTATGATGCATTTAAAGGATAGACTTTATTATATGTGTGGCATTACTATGAACTATTAATGATTTTCCAACTTATGTGAATCTATCCGGTTGGAGTGTGAAGGGAAAACTTGCATGTCTCATATATTTGGAAGATACTCATTCTACTTGGTTTACATCAAGTATGAAATATTTTTATCTAGGACACCATCAATTTTTGTCAATTAAACATCGATGACAGAGGCATTAATAAAACATAAAATTTGACGGATTATCTTGTGGTCGATACAAATCTTTATCTAGAGCGGATGGAGCACTTTTGTAGGAGCAACAAATAAAAATTCGGAGGCTTTGTTTGGACGGACCTTTCAAGAAGAAAATCTATGATGATGGCAGAAAACGTAGTATTTTTCTTATTGAAAGGATTTACATACTCGTCACAATCTCGATGTGATGCATATTGAGAAAAACACGATGGAGAATATTATGGTAATTCTTCATCTTTCGGAAACTGCCAAAGATACATTGAGAAGTAGGCATGATTTACTTCAGTTAAATATGCATAAAGATTTGCATCCAATTGAGATGGAGAATGATCACATAACCCTACGTGGAGCGATGTATACGTTATCAAATAAAGAAATAGATAAAATATTCACCTTCTTGAAAGATATTAAAGTTTGTGATGGTTTTTCTTCACAATTAGTGATGTGTTAATGAAGCAAAATGAAATATCACTAGGTTGAAGAGTCATGACTATCATGTCTATATGCAAGTCTTTTTTACATTGGCTATTCGAGGAGTACTTGAAGATGAACTAAGTTAATTTTTCATGATCATATGTTCGAAGATATTGGATCCCTCTACATCATCCAGACTAGAAAATTATATCGTTGTTATATTATACAAGCTTGAACAAATAATTGTTCACTTTTTTTGATATTATGGTGCACATGATTATTCATTTAGCTACTAAAGCCAGATTTGTTGGACCCATTCAATATCTATGGATTATCTTACCGAACGATATTTGAGAAAGTTAAATAATATGATTTTTAATAAGGCACAACAAGAAGGATGCATTGCGAGGGATATCTCTGTGGGGTATACTAATTTTTGTGACATGTACATGGAAGGGATAAGTACATTTTTTGATAGATTTCAAAGAAATGATTATGGTGATGTAGAAGATGTAGACGATCAAGATAAATTATGGATATAACAAAAAAAAGTGGTACATCAATATTGAAAGGGATCAGATGAACTATATCTTACACAGAAAGAGATCTAACTCATTATTACATACTTATGCAGATTAATGAAGTAGACTGGCTATTCGATGAACATAATGTACTATCGGGGTCCTAATATCCAGAAATCTAAATTTATTGAATGATTTAAATCATATGTTACGATAAAGAATAGTGGAGACAATCGGTTCACGAAATAAATTGAACTTCTTGGACGAACTCCATACTCACTAGTTGCTTCTCATTCGGGATACATTGTTAATGGTTTTCACTTCATAAAGAAATAAATAGATGATATGAAAGTAGCACAAATGTTAGGTGTTATTGTAAAAATAGAACTTCAAGGAGGAGTTGATGGCTACTACAGTCAGATTATTGATATTATAGAAATTAATTTCATGCATGACATTGATGTATTTTGTTTAAGTGCATATGGTTCGATATTTGTCATACCGAAGAGATTAGAATGGTTATATTCTCAGAAACATAGTGATCGATAGAGACAAATGAATCATTTACATTAGCTAGCCAAGTTGAGTAAGTCTTTTGTGTTACAGATAACTCTCACAATGGATTTATTTCCATACGAGCCATTCTTAGAGACTTTTTTAATGTTGTTGAAGATGAAGATCATCCTTATATCGATGATGCATATTAGGAAGGTGTTTATGGGAGTTCAACTACATTCATAGATAACGATGTGAACATAATAACTCGTAGGGTTTGTGATAATACAATAATTAACTACAAGGTCTAACAATTAATTTTTTTATGTGGGTTTTAGATAATTTTATATTATATTTTATATAAGAATACCGCTTAGGCGTGTGAGACCTGTTAGAAAGACACCAGCTTCAGACCCTCCACACCCAGACCCTCCACAAGTTGCTTCTGTTAGGGAGAGAAGACCCTCACATTGCAGAGCATTAGACTGTCTCCCTCCAAGCATGACTTTACAAGTGGAGATTGTTGGTGGCGATGCGGTGGGTGAGAACTCCACATTGTTTCATAGTTACCTAGGACAGGTAGCATGTTCTTGTGTTTCCATCTGCTCGGTTGATTTCAAATTGGTTCCTCAACCTATTAAGGATGTCATTCTACGTGACATGGAGATAAATAGTTGATAACTGTACAATTTCCATTATGAATATCATTAAGAATCATAGATAAATTGATATCTTAGTATGCTACTTTTACATGGGATCGTAGTCTCGACGTCGATGGCTAGATTTTGGTTCTTGCTGGAGAAATACTCCGTCGTTACCAAGGCCACTAGAAGAATATGGTGAGTAAATATATTTTGTTAACATTAATCATGATAATGATATTAATACATTTTATTTGGAGGGAGGGCAGGTTTTCCGTAAAAAAGGCTTACAAGATATTCAGAGGGACTTCGGATGAGTCGGACCAAGACATGAAGACAGATATGAAGATCATTTGGGCAAGCAAGATCCCATGCAGAGTGAAAGTATTCCTATGATGCCTTAGAAAGGGTAGGATTTGTGACAAGGCCAGAAGGGGCAAGCTTTTTGGTATTTCGGACACCAGATGTGACAGATGTGGCGCACATACGGAGGAAGTGGAACATTTGTTCTTCACGTGTCCTTTGTCAGAGCAGGTTTGGAAGGCATTAGGAGCATCGTGGGTCAGACATGGTGGCTTGGTGGATCTCTGGAAATCTCTGAGGACTGTTGGAGGTAACTCGACGGACGATTGTGCTCTACCATTTGCAGCTCTATGGTCCATATGGGGGGGGGGCAAAAATGATTTAATTTTTAGAAATCAAAGGTTCTATTCAGAAAATGTCGTCGCTTCTTGTCTTTCCCTCTATCACTTCTGGTCCACAAGGTAATGTATCTCTCTAATTCATTTTAATATATAAAGTTGAAGTGCGGTGAGTCCTAGCTCGGGATGTCACCCTTTTTCCTCTAAAAAACCGATATTAATACATGGTTTCTTAGTATTTGATCCACAACTCCCACTGGAGTAGTTGTTTTAGAGGATACCACGAAGTTGATCCTAAACCATTGGAGGGAGCTTGTTGTATATTGGAATGGAGAGGAATATGGAGTACTACAACTATTCTTTATTTTTTTGCTCACTTTAAATTAGTAACAATTGTCATCGGAGATTCTCTAAGAGGATTACTGATAACAGAAAGAACAAATTCAAGGCTATCTATAGGATGGGTAGAAAAAATATAAATCGATTGAAGCATAACTTTGTAAGTGCTAACTTATTTAATTGATTTATATTTTTTTAGACGTAAATCGATTATTATTCTTGGTATTTTATTTAGGTTTAAGAACATGATCAAGTGCCAATTAGAATTGAAGTTTTCATATAATCCAAGAGTCGTGACATGGGTGGAGTTGTGAGTAGGTGGACTAAGCATATGGATTCGTTCATGTAAGGAAAACTTATTTATTTATAATTTGTCATTCTATAATATTTATGATGTAAGTTAAAAATTGAATAATGCAAGACTTTTAGGATGAGATGATGAGATTCACCACCACCACCTCGTTGGACAGCACTGGTACCAGTATACTACCCATCACTCCAGACTAAGCATTCATCCAAGCGACGAGTCTGGAGCATTGTGGATGTGCACGATACGGTGTCGAAGAGCAATCATTCAATCATATTATCATGATTGTAGCATCTTGTCGTCCCAAAAGTCATTGTAGGAAAGGAAATTAGAGAATAATTTGGTGCAGTTGAATGAGCAGGTTTCTAGCCAGGATAACGCGATGCATCAATATCAAGATGATTGCAAGACTGCGGAGCGAAATGGTGCAATTCATACTTTTATGCAACTTCATGGTGGAGGTAACCTTGTTGCACAAGTCCCAGCACCGCAACTCAATGATGAAGAGGAATAGGACAGAAAGGAGGATGATGAGAGCGAGAATGGAGATAACGACGATAAGGATTTAGCGATAGATGTTATACACTAATTTAGGTTAAAAATATTTATTGTTTAATATTATACAAATGAATAGCTACTAAACTAGTTGGATGAGATATGTGTTTATGTTTAATATACTATGGCTAATCAGCTTGGTACTGTACTTCTTCCACTACTTGTTAGATGTATATATTATTTTTTTGAGTTCTTACATAGCGTGACGAAGACAGATAACATGTTGAGAACAACAATGAATAGGTATTATTTTTTCCTATGAAATCTCTCGAAAGGGATGGTCGTGATCATCCCTAAAAATCCTCTGTATTCGTCCCCAAAAACCACAACCCATTTATGGGGTGTGCATAGAAATCTTTATGGAACAGTTACTCTTGTCCCCTTCTGTCCCTATAATGCTCTTAGACATATGTGAGATGATCATAGAAAGCTTTATGGGACGATCACGACCATCCCTCCTTCTAACATATAGGACGGTCCTCCCTGTCCCGTCTGGTCTCTGCAATGCTCTCGGACCTATGATGAGACTGTTACAGAAAGCTTTAGAAGACGGTAATGACTATACCTCCTAGGACCAGGTGGGATAGTCGACACCGTCCCTAATTCATGACTACAAGGAATGGTCGTGATTGTCCCCTCAATTGATACACTATCATTTGAGGAATACAAGAAGGGACGGTCACACCCGTCCCTTCATAATTGGTGTATTGGGTTATGTTCCATCCGAACAGATGGGACACATCTAGAAGGGACGACAATTCGATCGTCCCTTCTGGTCAAATGGAGCGGGTGTTTTACATAACAGAATGTAGACAACTGTCATATGTTGTACTCAAGTTGTAGTGGTCACAGTGCATATGAAGGGTACCGAGACCAAGCAGTTATACCAGAGCGAACTTGGAGTTGGGTCTCGTTCTTTCTTTGTTATTATAGGAAGAAAACATATGAAGGTGGCGAAGGGAAATAGATGCTTGGTGGTGATTAGATACAAATATCGAGATATAAACATTTTTCTTATCTCTTTTAAAATATAAACATGGATGTGGATACATATATTGGCCAATAAGGAAAACATATTACTGAATAGTTAAAATAGATACAGATATGAAATAGATACAAATCACGATGCGAAAAATAATAGAAAGTAATATGATATAGATTAATTAAATTTATATGCATTTCATGGCTCGCACACGAATATCTGTATATGTATACATTTTGAATGGTATATATTAATGACCTAAACAAAATCATAACTCGATTTTTTGTTGAATTTCAATATTGCCAAAATATCAATTCTGTCGATGTAGTGAAATGCCACCAAAATGGTAAATTTTACCCTATGCATTTTTTGGTGCTCAGTGTTAATTTGGTGTCGGATTCGGCAAAATGTTTATGGACAATATATATAATGTTGCTGACTAAGGATAATACAGATCAAATTGGATCAGATATGACGATTTCCATATCCATATTTGCATCATATATATCGTATACGAGTATGGATATGGATATTGATCGGATATGAATTAAAGAAAATCATATCTTAAAAAATTCGAATATGAATTCAAATCAGGTATTCATCTCATCAGAATATGGATCGAATGAAGAGAGATTCCGGATATGGATTGAATAAAGAACGAATTCAAATACGGATCCAATAAACATCAGAATTAAATTTGGATCGAATAAATATCAAATATGAATATGAATTGTTGCTAAGTTTACAGTGATTTAAAAAATATGACAATGATAATTACTACTACGTGATAAGAGAGTTACAATGTCGCTTTTGAAATTTTATCTTTGCCGATTTGATACTGGAAAGAAGTCTTTGTGGGTATGTGGTTGTGGCCCCCATCATGGCTGGTACTGCAACTACGTCGAGGTCACCATCACAAGGCTGCACTCTGAATGCGCCCAGAGTCTCTTCACGGTCGAGCAGTGGCTCGCCCTCAACAAGTCACCTTACCAGCTCACCACCAGCAAGGACATCTGCGACGTTGATGATGCTGACACCTAGAGCCCTCCCCATCGTGACCGTCGGATACATTGATCCCAATGTTTGGTTTGCAGGATTGGTATTTGTGTTGGATGTCTCGTGCATGTTGCACTATTTATCTTGTACAGTTGATGCTTGCTCTTTTATATAGAAACATATATCAAGAGGTGAACTGATGAATCCACATTTCATCATCTTTATTATGTCATTTTGGCCTCAAAAACCCTGGCAAACGCATGTAAATAGCCTTAATTCCCGCATCTTAGCATCCATGCATGTGTATGAATATAGTGTATAAATTACAGTTTTTAAAGCCAAAATAATAGAATAAAAAAAGAAAGGAAAATAAAAAATATTGTAAATATTTTATGACCCGAAATCCCGAGACTTAGACATCTTGATGATTAGGTCGACAAGCAATAAAGTAGGGAGAGATAAGCGCCAGAAACCAATAAAAATTCCTTTTAATTCATTCATTCTTTATTCATTTTGGGACCTATTTCTGGCTCTACTTTTTATACCTCAAATAAAGAAACTTTGTACATAAAAGTTGTAGATAATTAAATATAGAAAAATACAAAATTGATTTCACTCAAAAATATTGTACAGATAAAAAGTTGTGATCTGAATAAGATTCCAGAATCCCAACTTCCCAGACCTGTATCTCCCTAATAAAAGCTCGAAACACAAAATCACCTTTAATTGTATATAATTTTAAATAAGCTATTTAATGAAGTGGTTTCGCATTTTGCGGAGCTACGGTTTGAAAGTTGAGTTTTGGACCCCTATTGTATACTTGTGCAGATTAATAATCAAATTATTATTTATTCATTATTTTTTATAATTTTATATTTTTATAATTTTGTAAATATTATTTATAATATATATGTACATTAAAATTAGAATAAAAACCTAAAGAAAATATAAAAATAAAATACATATATATAATACATAAGTATAAGACATATAAGTATACCTGTATAATTAATACTTCTATTTTATTAAGTGTATAAAATACATCAGAAAAATAAAATAAAAATATATTTAAGTATATAAAATACTTTATAAATTTATAAAATAATAAACTGAAATAAATAAATTAAATACACAAAATAAAAATAAAATATTAGAATATATAGATAAAGATACCTATATAGCCTATAAAAGGAAACTTGTAATTTTATACCTCTAAAAAATAAATAAAAATCATAATAAAATAATTTACAAAATAATAAACATTTTTTATTTTATAACCCAAAAATAATAAAATTGTTTACTAATTTTAAATGTATTTTTAATCATTTTCTAGGTATTTTTCCTGGTTGGTCCACGTGGACCAACCAGGTGACAGTCCACGTTGACCGGCGGGTCAACTGGTTGTCCTCCCCCTTGTGCTTCTGTCAGACCCGTTTTTTTGACCCCCTTTTCAACCTTTTTTCGAGGCATTTACTTTCACCATTTCATGTCGCGCTCTTGAAGACTTTTGCTCCCCATTCATCGAGGATACACGCCCAAGGTTAATCTTGGGGCGTGGATCATCGATGCATGCCAGATGCCTCATTCCTTGAGCTCGCTCAGTCAGCCCTTCAAAAGAACCCCTCCTCCTTCATACGATTTTTGAACCGCATTAGGGCCTAGCTTAGACATCTGAGTTGTAGCTTGTGAGCTCCGGTGACAGGGGATCATTCCCAGCTCCTCGTTGAGGTACGATGGTGGCCTGAAGCGCGTTCCAACCCCATCTCCGGCCAAGCTTGGCCGTGAGGTATCCACCTCGGGTTAACCACCCTTGAGGTTTGTTTTACTTCATTTTCTTGCTTGCTTTTATTCCCAGCAGTCGTAGGAAACTTTAGCTATCCTCCATTTCGCCTGAAACCCATCTCTATCCACTCTCTCCATCACCTCACCGGAGTTAGCTTTAGTGAGCTCCACCATCGCTCGTCGTTCCCGCATCCATATGCTCCGCCAACCAACGAGGCAGTTTGCCCTCGCGGTTTAACCTTTTTGCGCAGGACTTTGGAGCTTCGAAGATCCGTTGGAGCTATTTTGAGGAAGCTTGGAGATACCTGGAGCTCTCTACCTCCCCCGATATCGTGGGAGAGCTCTAGTGGTCCCCTGAGCGTCCTGAGGCCTCCAGCACATCGAGGGGATCTGCAAGAGAAGATCGATTTATTTTGGAGCAGCAATGGACATCGAAGGAGGAGGATCTTGAAGGGGAGAACTCGCATCACCGGCGGTTCTTCCCCGTTCTTGCTCATCCTTTCTCTGCCGTTAGATCAGGAGCAAGCCCTAGAACAAGTAGCCGCCGTCAGATGCTGAGTGCTTCCAGCCGCTGATTTTCATCGGTGATTTAATCGCAGCCGTAGGTGGGCGAACCGGTATCGCTGCACGAGAGATCGACACGTGGCAAGTGAGTTGATACCAACCGTCGGATCGCACCCTGTGTGAGGGTATTTTGCGCTATTGCCCCTGCACATTTTTGTAATATTTTATTGGTATTAAATCTTTCATCTGTCATTTTAGAACTTTTGTAAACTTTGCAAACTGCCCCCCAGTGTTTGGGATATTACATTGTGGTCCATGCCAGGTCACGTGCGCTACGCACGTGACTTGGCAATTTTGCAGGGCAACCTCGGGTATTTTGCATATTTATTCTTAGTCCAAGAACTTTTATTTGTAGTTATAAATTTCTGGAATTTTTGCGATTAAGCCCCTCCATGTTTTGATATTTGCAAATACGTCCTCGTTAGGTCACGTGCCTTAGCACGTGGGATCTGGCGTTTTTGTAGGGAGGGGCATGCGGCTTTGAGTATTTATAATTGGTCTTGAAAAGTTTTTATCCAGTTATATATTTCTGGAATATTTGTACTCTGGACCTTCAACTTTCTGTTATTTACAAATACGCCCATGCTAGTATTTCATTTTCTTTTTGTTAACTCTATTTATTTCATACATCTATAAAATCCCAAAAATTACCAAAAAAGCATAAGTTCTTGTTGCATTGTAGTTTCACGTCATATTTTTATTTTGCATTTTCAATGCATTTTAATATTTATAAAAATTCAAAAACAAACATTGTCTCTACTGTCTGCATTATAAAATCCATAAAAAATATAAAAACTTCTTGAAAATTTCCCCAAAAAAAATATTTTGTGTCTTTTAGTGTCTTTTAACTTCTGCCCAAAAGTCATTAAAAAAAATACAAAAGAAAACCCATAAAAATATAAAAAATCTAAAAATCTTCATAAAAGATTAAAAATTCCACAAAATCCTAAAAATACAATTTTTATTTTATAATTTTCTTTATTTTATTATCTTTTATTTAAAATTAATTTGGAGAATTTTTATTGCTATTTGATATTTTATTTCTCCATTTCAATTCCAGACTTTTATTTTCTACACTGTTTTCAGTATTTTTGACTTTCAAAATACCAAAAAAAATTAGGAAAAATTTAGAAAAATCACAAAAATATCATAAAATTATAAAAAGCCCAAAAATACATCATTTCCTGATGTTTTGCCTATTTTACCTATTTTGCTCTATATATTATACCCCTTTTCCCATTATTGTATATTTACTCCATTATTGAAAAAGAAAGAAAAAAATGTAAAATATAAAAAGAAAATAGAAAAACAGAAATTAAAAATCAAAATACAAAAAATATAAAATCAAAAATTAAATAAAAAATTAAAAATTAAAAAACCCACAAAAAATAGCATAAATAGACAAATCATCACATTCACTGTTTTGAGCATTATGCCCCGTTCTACCTGTCTGCTCCCTGTGTTCGACACTCTACACATACTTGCACATATACACACTTATTGTAGAGTTATAATAAATTTTAACTCCACATATTGCTTCTCATTTCTTGATTGTTATTGTGGGTTAATTGTTAACTTAATCAGGATTTTTGAGTGGTCAACGCATCGACTGTTGATCCGCCTTGTGGATCAATACGACCGCTCGATTCTCCCGGTTAATCATGAACCTGCTTTTATCTAAGTTTGCTTAATGCATTCCATTTTTCTATAAAGTGAATTTTAGTCTTTCATTGTCGTGGTGCATTCCACTTAATTTCGTTATATTTATTTCACGAATACTTGTAGGTACCCGTTACCATTCAATTAATATGGGTACCCGTCAGAATGGTTCGTGTTGACTCGTGTCTCGATAAATGATGGGTTGGGGTAGATGATGAACCAAGAATAATCATCGGTCGTGTGTTCCACACAAGGCAGGAGCACAGTCCTCGAGGTGACCGATACGAGAATCCCGGATTCAATCAACATATAATCCACAATAATTAATTAAGCAATACAGATCAAAAATGTTGAGTTAAAATTTATTATAACTCTAAAGTAAATGTGTATAGGTGTAAGCACGTGTAGAGGTCGAACGCAGGGTGCAAACGGTAGAAGGAGGCAAAAATATGTTCAAATATTTGTTTTTTATCTCTTGCCTTTTTTATTAGTTTGTGGATTTTTCATTTTATATTTTTTTTCATTTTATTTTTGTTTTATATTTTTGTATTTTCTTTTTATATTTTCCAATTTTTATATTTTTATATTTTTATATCTTTTTTTAATATATATAAAATAACATATATAAGTCTTCATATAGATAATATAGAGTAATATATATACTATAAATATATATAATATACAGAAAATAAATTATTTTTGGATTTTTCATATTTTTCTAATATTTTTGTAACTTTTCTTGAATTTTTGCTAATTTTTATGTATTTTAAAGTCAAAATATCCCAAATAAGGGGTTAAATAAATAGGCCAAAATTTAATTGAATTTTAAAAATATTAACAAGTCCTAAAATTATCCAAATTAATTTTAATATATGTTTATATAAAGAAAATTATAAAACAGAAAAACATATTCTTTGAATTTAAAATATTTTTTAGATTTTTATGAAAGATCTTGGTGCTTTTCGATATTTAGCTTTTTGTTTTTCTATTTTTGTGATTTTTGGTCTGAAATTAAAATAGGATAAAATATAGTATGTATAAGCGTTTTGGAATTTTTAGACATGTTTTTATATTTTTTGGTATTTTCTAATCTAAATGGGGAATAAATGAGCTCCATTTCATTTTTAATAAATAATTAAAATGTCCAAAAATGCTAAGTGAACACGTGGTGTGAAAGTACATGGCATGAGGCATTTAATCCTATTTTGTGTATTTTTTCGAGCACATTAGGTCTTTTTAATAAATAGATAAATCATACAAAAAGCAATGCCCTGGCAGGGGTACAAATGCAAATAAATTAAACTCTAGGAGCTACAATGCAATTATTCCTGAATAAAACAACATTTATTTAATATTTATGTAAATATTTTACAATATATAAAAATGCCAGGGGCTTCAATGTAATTTCGCCACCTCATGTGGGAGGGCACATGTGGTGACATAGATAGGACCCATTTGTAATTATAGAAAGAACAAAGGCCTCTTTGCAAAATTTCCATTTTATTTTAAATGCTACATTTTATTTACAGGACAAGATAATAAATGCAAAAAAAGGCAAGATGAAGTTTGCAATTTACCCCATTAAAGGCACGATCGGACGGTGCTAAGGATCCCACTTTACACGCGTCGCCATCCAAGCGGCCCATACTGCTTCGCCGATGGACGAAGGAGATTAGATCGCTGGAAGCGATCCGACGATCGAAGCTGCGACTCATCCAATGGTAACTGTATCATCTGGCACGGGGTGCCTGATCGAACGGCTATGGAGGGGTCTGGAAGAACACAAGAAGAACTCGCCTGGGGCTAGTTTTGATCTGTACTAGCGGGTGCCTCAAGCCTTCTCCATCACCGATGAGCGTCTTTAATCGTTCCTGGGAGTGCAGTGGATCTGCTGGATATCTGAAAGATCTCCGAAGCTCGCCGGAGGAGCTCTAGAGGGCAAGGTTGCCTGGAGGTACTTCTTCAAAAAAGATGGGGCTTAGATGCCCCCTTCAAGATCTGCAAAAGGATTATAAAGACTGGAGAAGCCACGACGGATGTCCTGGCTTTTATTTGTTGGTTGATCGGGCGTGGTGGAGTGAAGTGGACCTGCTCCGACGAGCGACGGAGGTGGGGCAGTTATTCGCTGATCGAGACTCGATCAGGGTGGATACAGAGTGGCTAAACATGGAGAAGTGGCTGGGGCTTGACGAGGGATGGTCAGCGAGCGGTCAACAAGCGAAGACGGTGAAGAAGGGTTCGTCGGAGCGGAGCTGCGGCGAACTACGAATTAGTGATTTCAAGCTAAAATACTTCGCTAAAGACTAAACTAATGACGTAATTAAAATGCATGAATAAAAAGCCATCTAAAATAAGAAAAGTGTGTAGCTCTTACCTTCCCAGGAGGAAAGGGAGCAGAGGTCGCCGACGATGGCGGCCTTGGGTGCACCTCCTCCTCCGCGAGCTACCAATACCTCAGGGGAATCCCCCTGTCATGGGGATACGATCTTTGGCCAAGATGTGACAGCTCTAGGGGTTGTAGATGATCAAAAAATCAAGGAAGGAGAAGGAGGTTTTATTTATGAACAAATGGGCACCATTATATGACCGGCCAAAATTGATGAATCGGAGCTATGTACAATGGATACAAGAGGTTGGCGTGTATCTACAATGATCTGGGAGCAAATCTCATGAAAAGAATGAAGGCGATTGAGCGATGGATAAACCATGAAAAATGGCGGAAAAATGGGGATGGGATAGGCCACGTCAAGTCAGCACGTGGGAGGGGCAGTTGACTGGTAATCAACTCGCGACCTTACGTGATTGGTCCACGTCAAGTCCCTATAGGACAAAAATCGAAATTTATTTCAAATATAGTTATTTATATATAGTAAATGATTTTATTATTTTTTCATTATAAACTAAAACATGTTTATTATTTTTTTAGTATTTTATTATGATTTTTATTTATTTTTTGACTTTATTTAATAATTGTTAATTTTTAATGGTGTATTTATAGGTATATTTGCCTATGTTTTGGCCATTTTATTTTTATATTGTATATTTTATTTTATTATTTAATTATTTTATTCTTTTATTTATATATTTATAACTTACTTTTATGTACATAAATATATTTTTATTTTATTTTTATGACGTAATTTGTATACTTAAATAAATAGGTATGTATAATATATAGGTATACTTATAGGTATTTTACCTGTGTTTAATATACATGTATGTATAACATGTAGGTATACTTATAGGTATTTTACCTATGTTTTATATACATTATTTATTTTAATGTATTTTATTGAGTTTTATTTTGGTTTTGCATTTTTAATAGAATATGAATAATATTTACAATATTATAAAAATATGGATTAATAAAGAATACAAGAAGAGGTTTCCCTTTTATTTATATACAATATAATTATAGGTATTTTGCCTATATATTTATCGAATTATTTTATTTTATCTTTTCTTTTCGGTTTTATTTTGATTTTAATATGTACATATTCTATAAAGAATAATTATAAAATTATAAAAATATGAATCTATAAAAATAATGAAGGGTGAATAAATTGAATATTTTATTCAGATATAATGTACAATGAGGGTCCAAAACCTAACTTTCACACCGTGACTCCAAAAAATATGAAACCACCTCCATTAAATAGCTTATGAAAAGTTATATACAATTAGAGGTTTGATATGTTTTGAGTTTTTATTTGAAAGATATGGGTTTGGCTTTTTATTTTGTGTATAAAATGTACAATGTGTATTATTTTGTGCAAACTCAATATTGTATTTTTATTTATATTATTATCTACAACTTTCATGTACAAAGTTTCTTTATTTGTTGACTAAATAATAAAGAATAAAAAATGTGTCAAAATGGATAAATGATGAACAAAAGAATTGGGTATTTATTGGATTTTTGGCCATTATATCCCCCTACTTTATTCCTTGTCGACCAACTCAATTCTTGACTTGGTCTTGGGGTTTAGGATCGTAAAATATCTTCGATGTTTTATTCTTTTTTTCTTCTCTTTATTCAATAATTTTGGCGTTAAAAATCATATTATATACACAATAAATGCAATAAATAAGGAATGCTATTTTATACAAATTATTGTTATTTACATGCATTAGCTAGGGCTTTAAAGGCTAAAATGGTAGAATAAAGGGGATAAAATGGAGAATCATCACTGGTGAATCTCCGTTTCATCATCTTTATTATATCATTTTGGCCTTAAAAACCCTAGTAAATGCGTGTAAATACCCTTAATTTAGGCATTTTATCATTCATTCATTATTGTACAAAATGTGTATAAAACATTGTTTTTAATGCCAAAATTATAGAATAAAGAAAATAAAAGAAAAAAGATAAATTATTGAAAATATTTTATGACCCGAAACCCCAAGACCTAGGCATCTCGATGACTAGGTCGACAAGGAATGAAGTAGGGGGGAGATAAGGGCCAAAATACAATAAATTCCCTTTTATTTTATTCATTTATTCTTCATTTTTTGGGATTTGTTTTTAGTTCTACTTTTTATGCTTTAAATAAAGAAATTTCTAAATGAAAGTTGTAGATAATAAAATATAGGAAAATACAAAATTGATTTCACCCAAAAATAATGTACAAATAAAAAGTTATGATCTGAATAAGATTCCAAAATCCCAACTTCCCAGACCTGTATCTCTCAAATAAAAACTCGAAATGTATCAAAATTCCCTTTAATTGTATATAACTTCTAATAAGCTATTAAATGAAGGTGTTTCATATTTTTTTGAGTTACGGTTTGAAAGTTGAGTTTTGGACCCCTATTGTATATTTATACCGATTAAAATATTCATTTTATTTATTATTCATTATTTTCATAATTTTATATTTTTATAATTTTGTAAATATTATTTATAATATATATGTATATTAAAACTGGAATAAAAACATCATTAAAATACAAAAATAAAATACTTGTAGAAAATAGATAGGTATAATACCAATAAGTATACTTATACAATTAATATTCTATTTATTTAATTGTATATATCAAATCAGAAAAATAAATAAAAATAGATTTGAGTTTATAAAAATAAGTTATAAATTTATAAAATAATAATCGAAAATAATAAAATTAAATATACAAAATAAAAATAAAACATTAAAATATATAGATAAATATACTTATATAGCCCATAAAAGGTAACTTGTAATTTTATACCTCTAAAAAATAAATAAAAATCATAATAAAATAATTTAGAAAATAATAAATATTTTTTATTTAATAACAAAAAATTAATTAAATCATTTATTATTTTTAAATGATTTACAAATCATTTTTTCAGGATTTTCCTAGTTGGTCCACGTAGACCAACTAGGGGGCCTGAAAGTTGACCGCGGGTCAACTCTCTGACCCCCTTCTTGTTCATGTCAGACTTTGGTTTTTTCACCAACTTCGCGGATTTGTCGAGGCTCCTCTTTCATCCTTTCGCGTTACTCTCTTCTGGACTTTTCATGCCCATATATCCACGATACACACCCGGAGATTTTTTAGGGGAATGAATAGCTGCATTGGCTGCTACGCCTCGATCTTTGGAGCTCCAGAGTCATTGTACATAAGACCTCCCATCTCTTCCATCTCAGATTTGAACCATTTTCGACCAAGCAAAGCCCTTCCTCTCGTGTGCTCTGGACTGGAGATGGTGACATGATCTCCTCCAGCCATCTAGGAGGGTCGCGCGTGGCCGAGGAGCGGCTCCACCACTTTCGCCGGTCTCCGACGTCAAGGTTAGTTTCTCCTGGTTTCATGGCCAGTTGAGGTGCTTTTGTTGCATTTCTTGGCTTAGTGTAAGGTGTAGGTTTACTTTTAGTGATTGATTTGTACTTTCATAGCGCTCTTTAGCCGTAAATCACTCACCCGCAGTTCGTGGGAGCTCCGCTTCGGCGAACCGCATCACTTGTCCCATGCTCGCCTCCAACCTCGCTGCCACCCTCCTTTGATCTGTTTTTGCTTTATTCCCTCAAGCCATGGATTGAGCGAGGTGACAGGAAGCTCTTTGACTTTCAAGAGGCGAGGTTAGGCGGGCCGAGGAGCGACTGCACCCTATCTCCGACCATAGGCCGTCGAGGTCTTTATCCCTGGTGTCCAGCCATCGAGGTATCTGCTTTCCCTTTGTTTATTGCATTTTTAGATTCCCCTTAGTCCTAGGATTAGATTTGTACCCTCCTTTTCGATTGAAACCCATTCAACCACCATCACCAACCACCTCACCAGAGCTTGCTCCGGCGAGCTTCGATTCTGCCTCCCCAGCCCGTTTCCACACCTCTGTGGGGTCAAGGCAACTTGCCATCAACCCTTTCACTCTCTTTCTCTTGCAGGACAATGAACCCCAACGCATCTGGAGCTCATTTAGGATCACCATCGTGGTTCTTGGAGCCTGCAAGCTCCGCCGGCCTCGTGTGCCACCTCCGGCCCTCGCCAGGAATTTTGGAGCTACCAGCACATCGAGAACACCTGTAGGAAATGATTGGGCATTTTTGGAGCCGCAACAGACATCGGAAGAGGTAGGGATCACCGGGAGAAGTTCGCTACGGCGAGGCTTCATCCATGTTCTTCCTCGGCCTCTTTCCGCCGTCAGATCAAGCACGCCAGCCGAGGTCTCCAGCTACCGTTGGATCTCCGCAGCCCAGAACCGTCGATCTTCTTGCGGAGATCTAATCGCAGCGGTCCGAGCCCCACCGGTATCGTCTCCTCCTAGCTCACCACGTGTTCAAGTAGAGGCGCCTCCACCGTCCGATCCATGCCTTTAGGCTAGGTATTTTGCAACTCCCCCCGATCATTTTTGTATTTATTAATAAGTATTAAATCTTTCATCTACTTTTATATAATTTTGTAACATTTGTATGTAGCACCCCATACTTTGCTTATTTGCATTTTCGTCCCTAACCACGTCACCTCATGTGACTGGTACACGTGAGGGCTGACATTATGCACCAGGGACCCCAGACATTTCTGTATTTCTAAATAGTCTAGAAAATATTTATTGCAGTTATATTATTTTTGGTCAAATTGCATTTTAGCCCCTAATTTTCTGAAAATTACATATAGGTCCCTGCTTGTCACGTGTCTGTCACGTGTGATTTTGGGAATTTTGCAAAAATACCCCTGCGAGTTTTGTATTTAATATTTGGTCCCGAAATATTTTTATTCAGTTATAATTTTGTGGGAAAATTGTACTCAGGCCCTAGGACTTTTACATAGTTACAAAAATACCCCTGTTAGTGTGCGTTTTCTTTTTATTTTCTCTATTTATTTCATGCATCTATAAAAATCAAAAAAATCCCCAAAAAATAACCTAGCTTCCTGTTTATTGCATTTCCACGCCATATTTTTATTATGCATTTTTGAGTCATTTTGTTATTTATAAAAAATCAAAAACATGCATTTTCATCCCTGTTTGCATTAGAAAATACATAAAAATTATAAAATCTATTTGAAAAATTCCCCAAAAAATATATTTTGTTTATTTATGCATTTTAACTTCCAGATCAAAAATCACTAAAAAAATATAAAAGAAAACTCCTAAAAATAGAAAAACTCTAAAAACCTTTATAAAAATATAAAAAATCATAAAAAATCACAAAAATATAATCTATGTTTCTAAATTTTATCTATTTTATTATCTTTATTAAAATTAATTTGGATAAATATTGTTACTGTGTTGATATTTTTCATCTCCAATTTAATTTTGGATTTATATTGTATTCCCTATTTTGAGTATTTTTGACTTTGAAAATACCAAAAAAATAAAAAGAATATAGAAAAAACACAAAAATATTAGAAAATTATAAAAATCAGAAAAAGATTTATTTCCTGAATTTTGCTTATTTTTTACCTATTTTTACATATATATTATCTCTCTTATATATATATATATATCTTATCTTATAATTTAAAAGAAAAAAATAAAAAAATATAAAATATAAAAAGAAAATACAAAATCAGAAAATTAAAAATCAAAATATAAAAATTAAAAATTAAAAATTAAAAAACCTAAAAAAAATTAGCATAGATAGACAAATTCATCACAGTTATTTTTGTGCAATTTATTGCCCCGATCTACCTGCTTGCTTCCTATGTTCGACACTCTACACTAGTTACACTATACACTTCATTTGTAGAGTTATAATAAAATTTAACTCCGCATTTACTTTCATTGTTTGATTCTGAATTGTGGGTTAATTGTTGTTTTAATCCGAATTTCCTGAGTGGTCGCCTCAGCGACATCGTGGTCCCGCCTTATGTGGACTACTTTAGACCGCATGATTTTTGGGTTAAACAAATGGCACCGTTTCCGCATAGCAACAGCGCATAGATCAGCTTTTAGACTGATTGTGATCTTTGTCTATATTTTTGTCTATTTTTGTGCTTCATTTCTTTTATTTGTTTTTGATATAATTGCTTGACTTATCTAATCACCCTCTCTTGTTGACTTTGTGCGAGGAACCGCGGATCGAGGGAGGTGCTTCACCCTAGGCGCCTGCACACCCACGTGAAGGCGGTGTGAGCATCTGACCTAGCATCAAAGGAGCTTGGAGGACTTTGAGAAGACAAACGTATTTTGAGCATTTTATTTCATTGTATTTATTTTTGTAATTTGAAGTGAGAGAGAGAGATTTATTGTAATAACTTAAACAGGACTCTCAGGACTCTACCACACTTCACGTGGTCCAGTGCCCGAGGGATTGTTCCCTTGCGGGCCTCGTCGGTTTTGTCGCAGTTTTTGTCACCTTTTTTTCTTTGTTTTCTGGTTTTGTTTTCTTTATTTGTGTGATTTAGCCCTTAGTTTTAGGAATTGCTTGTCGATAACATTAGTTCTAAACACCTAATATATTTTCCTATGCCTATAGTGACGTTTGAACTTAGTCAAATTTTGAAAACCGTTCTTCACGATAACAACAATTTCTGAACTTAAGATGATTTCATCAGTTGCATTTGCATATAGTTTAGGTTTCAATTCTGCTGAGCATCCTTGCATGTAGAGTGCTAGAGGCAAGGTGAGTATTTACGCTTTAGCGTTCATCATCGTTTGTCGCTTGCATTGCTTTTCCGCCTCTCCCTCTGATTTTGATCACCTAGGTGCTTAAAAGAATTGATTCCTCGTTAGGCTCATGCATTTCT
The DNA here is from genome assembly GCA_037367405.1 of Ottelia alismoides. Lineage (NCBI taxonomy): Eukaryota > Viridiplantae > Streptophyta > Magnoliopsida > Alismatales > Hydrocharitaceae > Ottelia > Ottelia alismoides. The sequence continues at coordinate 122,870 of JAZKJV010003556.1, read as the reverse complement.
CACTAAAAAATCCAAAAAAATGATAACAAATAAAATTGGGACTGCTAATATTACTTGACCCTAAAAAATCAAAAAGAAAAAAATTATTGTCTTGGGGCGAGTAGTCCCCTCATTGTCTTTGTTTTACATTGCTCGCGCACACACTATGGATTAGTGCCAAAATTCTATTCAGCCCCTAAGTTTTTACACAACTTTTGGACTTCTCACCTAACTCTAAAACAGAAAAGATAAAAAGACCGCATTTGCGATCTTCACCGAGCTGAGTAGGTGAATTGAGGGTTTGTAATGTGTGAGTTTATCTGTATTTGTTTGTGTGCACTCTAGATCGCCTCTGCACATTTGCGCTTTCTTCATACTTCTCTTGACTTGACCACCATCCTCTCCCAATCATTTCCGTTTATTTCAAGATGGCCGACTGGAGCGTATTTTGTTTGGATTTTACGGATCCCTCGTTCACTCCAGCCGATCCACCTCCCTTTTATCAGGAGGGTCCTCCTCCTCTTTTTTCTGATTTTTGTACATACCCTTCTCAGCCACAGTATTAAACCTCGGACCATTACCCACATCCATCTCCACCTTCACATCCACCCAAGACTGATCTGTTGGAGTCACCTTTCATGGAGTCCACCCTTGAGCACTTGACCCAGATGATGGATCATATGAGACAGAGGCTTGACAACCTCACTAGTATAAATAAGAGAGACCATGATAATCTACCATTTGATGATATGGGTTCATTCAAGGATTTTCATGACAGATTGCAATCACCAAAAATACAAAAAATGAGAAAATTTTAAAAAGCCAAAAAGAATTCGGGAGACCTTTGGTCGATTCAGATTGTGCGGAGAGTGCCCATCTGCCAGACCATTTGACCACAACTTCACTCACATCTAGTCCACCTCTGACCCCGAGGATGCTGCTGTATAGACTGCTCTTAACATGCCTCGTGTAGATGTTGATTCTGACCTCCTCCCTTGTATGGAGGAGGTCCAAAAATTCAAAAAAATATTGACTGGATCCGAAGTGGTGGCAACCATTCATGAGATCATCTGTGCCCCACTTCAGCAGGCCATGACCGATTTATCTGCTCCTCTTCCCAACAAGAGAAAGTGGAAGAGCAGATCTGAGCGTCACATTCTGACCATGGCCACTAACACGCCATCACCCATTGTCCATCTTCTAGGAAAAGGAACACTGTCACACCTCTTGTGAGCTGCACCATCTCTGACCATTTATGTAATAACACTCTCCTCGACGGCGGTGCATCGATTAATATAATACCCTTCTCGTTGGTATAGTCTATTCATCTTGGGCCTCTCAAGAAAACAAGGATGATAGTGCAATTTGCTGATGGATCAATAAAGAGGCTGAATGGTATTCTTGAGAACGTCGTCATTCTGATTCAGGGTATGAGCTTCACGACAGACTTTGTCGTCTTGCCCATGGAGACCTCTACCCATGTGGAGTGTCCTCTAATCATCCTGGAACGGCCCTTTCTCGCCTCTACGAGAGCCGTTATTGATTACGGATCATGAGAGATTCGCTTTTGTTCTGATGTCGGAAGCGATGTGTTGACCACTACACCTACCACAGACCAGAGACCCGCATCCCACGAGAGTGTGCCTGTGTTAGCCAACCCTGAGGCCTATGATCTATATGAGGATATAAGAGAGATTTTCTTTATGATAGATGATGAGACTCAAGAATTCCTCTCCAAGGAGGAATCTCGGAAGGCATAGACCTTGGAGTTTCTGCTTCCTGTGATTGACGATGCGTTGATGACATCCGCGGGATTTACACGATTGACACCATTGATCAAAGGGCAGATACTGATGAGACAAAGGCTGAATTTGATCTTGTTGCTTTTATTCAGTCATTCAGGCCTTTTGATGAGAAAGATGATCCGGTTGAGATTGTAGAGGACGAACATAGTTCGACTACTTCCACTGATGAGTTCGTTCCTATTGATTTTGACCTGGATGAGACCTCGCACGATGACACTGACTACACTACTTCCGATGATGATGAGTTCGTCCCATCCCACTTTGATATCAGCGAGACTCCCAAAGCCGAACCTAGTCTTACTTCTTCCATTGACCCGTCTGTGCCTTCATACCATAGGACCACCGAGGACATACACCCTGTCGACCCTAATCAGTTTGTGTCATCTGAGGACCCCGATGTCGACATGCACCATACCAGATCTATTCCTCAATGGTCCCTCAAGAAGGTTCGCTTTCAACCTTCTTGACCCTCTGTACATCCATCCGTTTGTATATTCATTCGTTTCCCTCCGTCTATCTCTGTATCGCTCGTCCACCTATTCTCGTGTTTGCCTTGCTTAGGACGTACTTTTTCCTAAGTATAGGGGGGTGGACGAGCCGAGTGTTCTTTCTTCATTCCATTTCATTGCTCCTGTTGTTGCCTATACTTAGGGCTTCTTTTACCCTAAGTATAGGGGGAGTGATGTGTACATCCTCTAATCTTTTCGTCCATCTTCTGATCTCTTTTCTTCTTTTCTTCTTTTCCTTTTCTATCTTCTTTTTCTACCGAAAAGGTGTTGCCCCTTGTTGTCAGTCTTTTATACTTAGGATGTACTTTGTCCTAAGTATAGGGGGGTGTGCACCCCGAGTTCTTCTATTCTTTGATCCTCTCCATTGTCTCCTCTTCTTGTTTATACTCAGGGATATCTCACCCTAAGTATAGGGGGAGACAATATGAGTACGATCTGTTCATTCCCACCCTTGACCCACCCTGCTTTGTGTAAAGTATGTTATACTTAGGATTATTTGATCCTAAGTATAGGGGGATGGTCAACTTCTCATTCGTTCATTCGTTTCTTATTCTTTAGATTTTCCTGTACTCAGAACGAGTTATGTCTTCTCTTTTTTCTCTTTGATCTATGAGGACATAGCTCAAGTTAAGTATAGGGGGGTCGTATATATTGTGTATATACTTTAACCATAACTCGTACTTTCGTATTTTTATTAATAATTATGGCTAAAAATTCTATAAAAAACACTTAATAAAAAGATGTTAGTATTCCTCAAATTCTTGTCGTATCTACTGAGTAATAAATCAGGTGAAAATGTTTTTTACAAAATGTTTGAAAAATAGTTTGAAAATCTTTTTGTAAATCTTTCGAAAACTATTTGGAAAACATTTTGTTCAATATTTTCAAACTTCGTAAAAATTATTTTGTTTGAAAATTTCTTTTATTTATGTGAAATAAAAATATTTGAAAAATAATTTGCAAATGTTTAGAAAATGGTTGCAAAAATTATTTTAAAAATCTATATATACTGTTTGGAAAACCTTTGCAAAATGATTTTCAAATGTGTGTACATATTTTTAAAAATGTTTGTAAAAATTATTTTGGACTATAGTTTTCAAAAATTGTTTGAAAAATCCTGTTCAAATAAGTTTGAGGAATAAATACATCACACCAAAATTGATTATATCTATATACCTATAAAATTGACCACTTACCCTTTGTAAATTCTTAAATCTACTTCTTGTAAATATAAAATACATCCCTATGTAAATATTTTAACCTTGTTTGTAGCCAAAATCTTTTGTTTTCAAAAATCCCAAAAACATTTGCAAAAGTAAAAATACAAAAAAACATTTGAAAAATCTTTCTGGAAAATACAAAAAATGGATATGCATCATCTTTTCAAAAATCTATAAAAAGTTTAAAATCTTTGAAAATCGCATCACAAAATATTTTCTGCATTTTCTGCATAGCATTTGCATAGCATTAGCATTTTTTCGGATTGAGTTTGATAGTTGAACAAGTCTAAGTAAAATCCGGAGATTGGAGCTTGGTTGGACCTTAAAATCTACCTAATAACATAAATCTTGTAGGAGCTGGAATTGAGGTACTTCAGGTGTAGTTGACTTAATTCTTTGAGAATCATGAGACTTGGTTCAATGGATTCTTGACTACCTAAGTAGGGTATTTCGGAGCACACGTACGACTCTTGTGTGATAATGACCTAACTTGGACACCTGCACCTTTCACTTGGCTCAACTCAGTTGGAGTGGTGAGGGGGTTGTATTTGCCGGTATGAGACGTACACAAGTGGAAACATTTGTCCTCCTCTAGGGAGGGAAGTACACCCCAACCCGTCCAGTGATGAGGAATTCTAAAGACAAGAGAGTGTGGGTTGCAATAAAGCTTCAAAAGAGGGATAGTCTACTGGCTTAAGAGAAAAAACTCCTTATGTATATGTTGTATATAGTATTTCAAAAAAAAGAAAAAAAACTCCAAAAAAGTGGACAAGCATGTATAAAAATAAAAATTCTTGTCAGAGTGTATATATGTTGTATAGAAAATAAGCAAGCTTGAGTTTCAAAGTCAAATTTTATGAGCATGCGGCTGGATGACTTGACTACACTGGTCTTGCATCCTAGGATAGGTAGCTACACTGGATACCATCCATTCTTCTCTGCACCCCTTCCTCTTGAGTTGGTTGCCACTTGAACTTAGAAGGGAATACCCTGCTCCTCGAGGAAGGAGTTATTGGATTGTGGAATAATTGGGTTGTCATGCTGGAGAAGTTGGTCTCTTTGTCATTCTAGTTGGGGAGAGTGATAACAGGGGTTTTCCACGAGGGTCACCATAAAAAAAATAGAAGTGTTGTCGCCGAGGCGACCACTCATAGAAGACCGGTGTTAATCAGCAATTAACCCACAATTCAAAGAATACAACAATCAAGCTCAAAAAATAAATGTGAATTAATCTTTATTTTACTCTACCATAAAATGTATAGTGACAAATATGTAGAGGTCGAACCACAGAGAGCAACACAAAATGCAATAGCCTACGTGTCAATCACAGTCATCCTTGTGTGGGTTTCTTTCTTTTTCTCTTTTTTTTTATTATTTTTTTATTATTATTATACCATAATAATCAAGTAATATACATATATATATTTATATAATACAAATATATTACATATATATATACATAGAGGGTAAACATATAGCTTATAATACATGTACTGTATATATAGGTATATCTAAATATAATAAAAATATATATATATATATATTTTTTATCATTTTTTTTATCATATTAAGATTAATGAGAGTACATATTACTAATTATATATATAATATATATATATATATATATATTTTCTTTTTTTTGGATATATAGATATATATACATAAGAGGGGGTATTATAATATTCACAAAAATACTCAAAAATAGTCAAAAATTCAGGAAAAGGATATTTTTGGAATTTTCATGGCTTTTTACTATTTTTATGATTTTGGGTATTTTTGCAAATATTTTTAGTATTTTAAAATAGCTAAATAATAGCAGACAGTAGACTAGGTACTGGCCGTCACAAAAACAGAGATTAAAAATAGCGAATAGCCTCAAAAATTTTCCACTCTAAGTTTCTAATAACAATAATAAAATATAGCATAAGTAGGGCCTGAGTTTATATTTTTCTGATTTTTCTTTGATTTTTTATATTTTTTTTGAAGTTTTTGGGCATTTTTGAATTTTTAAGGTTTTCTTTTTGAGATTTTTAGGGATTTTTGGACTGACACTAATATAGGTCAAAATACACTACATGTAATTTTTTTGGAATTTTTCAAGGAATTTTCATATTTTTTTGGGATTTTATAAGTTAGACAGGGAATAAAAGGCAAGTTTTTGATTTTTAATAAATACAAAAATGCAAAAAAATGCAAAACTAAAAATATGGCGTTCAAGCATGACCAAACAGGAGCTTAAGTCTATTTTTGCAAGATTTTTCGATTAAACATGAAGCATAAAATAAATAGACAAAGCCTTCAAAAATGAAATGGCCTGGCAGGGGTATTTTTGCAAATAAAATAGTTGGCAGGGGCATACATGCAAAAATTACAACAAAAATACACTTTAACTTTTATTTTCAGGACCATTTAATAAATACAAGAACCCGGCAGGGTTTAGATGCAAATTTCACGCGCCTCACGTGGGTGCTGCACGTGAGGCGCGGAGGGACTAAAATGTAAATATGTAAACATCAGGGGGTCCACTACAATTTTTACAACTTATTTACAACTGAAACTTTTATTTTTGGGATTAAATACTAAATACAAAAAGTGGGGGGGTGAGATGTGAAATTTACCCCTAAGTAAGGCTTTTCATCCTGCGGCGCTGGAGGCGCCACTTATACACGTGGCAACCATCGGACGGCGGACATCGGTTCGGCGATGAAGGGTCGGGATTAGATCCTCCTGGCTGATCTGACAGTGGATGCACATCTTCATCGGACGGTTGGCGTTCAATCTGGGCCGCCCCTCTAGATCCAACGGTGCGGAAGGCACCTGGAAGAACTGGGAAGAAGCTCGCCCCAGGCGAGCTTCTATCGGGTGGCTCGGGCTCCTCCGGGCACCTCCTGCGCATCTGAAGCTCTCTGATCGTAGCTGGGAAGCTTCCGCGTCGTCTGACGGTTCTTTAGTGGCTCCTGGAGGTCCGAGTCGATGGAGCGAGGTCGGAGAAGAAGAGGACCCCCAGGAACCTCTTCCTGGGTCAAAGCAAGCCCAGAAGGGCTCGATTCCTCGTTGTACCTGCACAGGAAGAACCGCGGGCGAGAGAGCTATCTCCTCGACCCGGGGTTATGAAGCTGCGATGCAAGATGGAGGTGGGCGGAAGGGCTCCGGCGAACGGCGGAGGTGGAACCCTGATTCGCCAAGACCAAGGGTCCTGGGTTGATCTGATGGGTGCGATAGATGGAGAAGGCGACGAGGAACGAGATGGGATTCTCGGGGCGGTCGGATACAGTGGGGTTTACGGTGAAGAAGTCGCCGGAGCGGAGCTCCGGCGAACTTCGATTTTTGATTTTTACGCTAGGGTGATTAACTAACAACTAATCTAACTACTGGAATGAAATGCTAACATTGAAAACTAACTAAGAACGCATTAAAAGGGCAGCTCTTATACCTGGGGGCCTCCAGGGAGCAGGGCGGACGCCGGAGCTCCGCCGCGACAAAATCCTCCTCTCTCCGGTCGATTCGAGGCACCGGCTCACTCCCCCTGTCACGAGGAATGTCCTAGGACTAGAATTGAGGCTTGAGATTGGATAAAAAGTGGCCAAATTCGAGGAAGGAAGCGGAGCTTTTTATTTATAAACATTGGCGAGTGGCCTTATTGACCGGCGATTATTTCATGATCTAGAGAGTATTAGGTTGATCTATGATTTCGGCGGGCATCATGGAAGATTAGGGAACAAATCTTGTGAAGGAAGCGTTGTCGATTGATGGATGGTGTGCCCGGAAAAAAGGCATGAAATCGGGGGAGTAGACTGTTCAGAGACGCCAGGCGAGGGATGGGACAGTTGACCTGGGAGTCAACGTTGGCCGGCGCCTTATTGGGCCACGTAGGCCGCTACGAGACAAAATAGCAAATCTGGAGGAAGATTGATTTATTTGACGCCTTAAATGATTTTATTAATTTTTTCTTAAAAAATAAAAAATGTGTATTATTTCATCTAGTATTTATTCATGATTTTTATTGAATTTTTCGAGGTGTTTTATTATAGTTTTATTTTAATAATGTGTATATGTATGTATTTACATGTGTTCTTGGGTATTTTATTTTTAATTTATTTATTTTCTTTTATTATTTTCTTGGCTTATTTTATAAATTTATAATTCATTTTTGTGAATATAAAGATATTTTTGTTTGATTTTTATAAGTTTATTTGTATTTTTAAATAAATAGGTCTATGTATATGTAAGTATATTTATATGTACTTTACCTATATAGTATACACATTGTATTTATTTAATTAATTTTATGTGTTTTTATTAAGGATTTGTATTTTTAATAGGACATATATAATATATACATTATTACAAAAATATAAGAGATTTGAATAATTAAAGAATGTTTTCCTCTTTTATTTATGTGCATCCTTCTCATAGGTATATTGCCTATATATATTTCATAGACTTATTTTATTTTATTTTACAAACTCTTTTTGGTTTTATTCTAAGGCTAATATGTATATGAATTATATACATTATTTAAAAGATTCTAAAAATATTAATTTATAAAAATAATGAATGGTGAATATAATGAATGTTTTAATCAGGTATTTTGTACAAGAAGGGCCAAAAACCTATCTTCCACAGATGGACTCCAAAAATTATGAAACCAATTTTATAAAATAGTTTATGAAATGCTATATACAATTGAAGTGAGTTTGGTTGATTTGGAGTTTTTATTTGCAAGATATGGGTCTGTGAAGTTGAGACTTTGGCTTTTTATTTTGTGCATAAAATGTACACTGGGTATTATTTTTACACAAACTCAATTTTGTATTTTTATTTACATTATTATCTACAACTTTCATGTACAAAGTTTCTTTATTTGATGAATAAATAATTATGTACAAAATAGGTGTCAAAAATGCATAAATGGATGAATAAATAAATGAGGTATTTATTGTATATCAGCCCTTATCACCCCCTACTTTATTCCTTGTCGACCAATACCATGCTGGCCTTGGTCTCGGGGTTAGGGTCATAAAATATTTGCAATATTTTATTCCTTTTTCTTTTCTTCTCTTTATTCTATAATTTTGGCATTAAAAACCTTATTATATGTACAATAAATACAATGAACAATGAATGCTATTAGGTACAAATTGATGTTATTTACATGCATTTGCTGGGGTATTTGAGGCCAAAATGATAGAATAAAGGTGATGAAATGGAGATTCATCACCCCCCTATACTTGCCTTTGCTAGTCCCTAGCAAACACTTATGCAATAAGCGCAAAAAGAATAAAGAAAAGAAAAAGGAAAATGCAAGAAAGATAGAGTGAATTGGGGTGCTTTCAGTGCAATGCATGTCCTTACAAAATCTGAATTTGGAGCTCCTGTCAGACCTTGGGTGTGAAGGTGTGTGGAACCTAGTCGGGAACCAACTCTAAAGTACAACAGCCTTCGGTAATCACAGAACTCGGTTCAACCCACCTCAATAGCCGGGTCAGAACTAGTCTACATCATACGCAAACTCTTATAACTATGAAGCTGACTTGTACGGTGTAAGTGATAGTGGCTCTCCCCAACTGAAATGATAAAGGAACTGACTTCTCCAGAATGACAACCCAATGATTCCCCTATCCAACAGCTCTTTCCTCGAGGAGCAGGGTATTCCCTTCTAAGTTCAAGTGGCAACCAGCTCAAGAGGAGGGGGTGAAGAGAAGAATGGACGGTATCCAGTGTAGCTACCTATCCTGGGATGCAAGACCAGTGTAGTCAAGTCATCCAGCTGCAGGCTTACATGTTTGTCTTTGGAGCTCAAGCTTGCTTATTGACTTTGTACATACTTTGCAGGCATTTTATTTTTGTACAGGCCTGACCATTTTTTTTTCCAACATACTATTCACAGCAGCATTTACATAAGGAGTTTTTCCTCTTGAGCCAGTAGACTATCCCTCTTTTGAAGCTTTATCGCAACCCACAATCTCCTGTCTTTAGACCTCATTGCTATTGAATCTGGTTGGGGTGCACTTCCCTCCCTAGACGAGGATGAATGTTTCCACCCGTGTGCGTCTCAGACTGGCAAATCCAACCCCCTCACCACTCCAACTGAGTTGAGCCAAGTGAAAGGTGCAGGTGTCCAAGTTAGATCACGGTCGGCAAGAGTCATACGTGTGTCTCGAAAAGTTCTAGTTAGTCCACTGAGGTGACTTGAACCCAACCCTGATTTCTCAAAGAATTAAGTCTGTATAGACCTGAGGTACCTTAAACCTAGTTCCCATAAGGTTCCGGTGCACTTAGGTGCGGTAAGGTCTAACCGAGCTCCAATTTGAGACTTCCTTAGACTGACTCAATCATCAAGCTTCACTCAAAAAAAAGAATATGAATGGTATGCTTATGCTATGCACAATGAATGATGCAATTTTTCACAAAAATTTGAAAGGATCAAAGAATGTTTTTACAAAAAGAATTTCTGCACAGGAAGTACGAACTGAAAATGTTTAAAGAGTATGTACACTTATTTACACAGGCGTGCTGCTTTGTTTTCAAAATTTTTAGCAACTTTACAGGTGTGAATGAAATAGTTTATTTGGGTATGTATAGAAAGAATTTGTATGTGTTTTGTTTCTGATTTACTAGTATCTGCAATGGTGTTCTTATTAGCTTTTTGAAAATAATTTTACAAACTATAGTACACGATAATTTTTGCAATCCTTTACACACATTTGAAAACTATTTTTGCAAAGATTTTTCACACTATATGTATATATATACAATTTTCACAATAAGTTTGGCAATCATTTTTCAAAACATTTGCACATAGGTTTTTGAAATCCTTTCTTTCACACAAAGAAAAGTTTTACAATCAACGCAGTTTCACATATTTGAAATCATTTCACATCAAATTTTTCAAAACTGGTCACACTATTTTTCAAATCATACTGTATAGGTATCTGATTTGTTAATCAGTAGATACAAAAGAAGAAAACTTGTATGTGACGTATAATATGGTTCCCGTTCTTATAAACTTTATTTGGCTTATTCCTTATTTACAAATGAGAGATTTTTGTGCGGATTCCTCAGACTTACTCGAGAATCATTTTCACAAGGGTTTTTGAAAACTCTAGTCCAAAATAATTTTTGCAACATGTACACGCATTTGAAAATCCTTTTACAAATGTTTTACACAACATAGATAGATTTTTCAAAACACCTTTGACAATCAACTTTTCACAATCATTTGCACACTAATTTTCACAAAGTTTTTTTTTGCTTTCACTCAAAGAAAATAGGTTTTACACACAAACTAATTTTTCAATCGTTGAATACTTGTTCACGCTATTTTCAAACAACTTTCACAAGATTTTTCGAAGGAAAACGTTTCGTACAAAACACTTTTCTGACTTACTAGTCAGTATAATTACAATGAGTCTGAGGAACTCGCAATCATCTTTCATTATTATAAAGCTACTTTTTACATTTTATTTTGTTGTTGTAGTGATATTTTATTTTTCAGTATGAGTTATGGCTTTTAGTATATACACGGTATATACGACCCCCCTATACTTAGCTTGAGCTATGTCCTCATAGATCGAAAGGAAAAAGCAAAGACATAACTCGTACTGAGTATAGACAGATCTAAAGAATAAATATGAAAGAAATGAATGAATGAGAAGTTGACCGTCCCCCCTATACTTAGGATCAAAGAATCCTAAGTATAGCAGACTGTACAGATAGTAGGGAGGGTCAAGGGTGGGAATATACTGATCGTACTCAGATTGTCTCCCCCTATACTTAGGGTAAGATACTCCTAAGTATAGAAGAAGAGACAATGGAGAAGATCGAAGTGAAATCAAAAACTCTAGGTGCACATCCCCCTATACTTAGGACAAAGTACATCCTAAGTATAGAAAACTGTCTACAAAGGCGGCACCTTTTAGATAGAAGAAGAAAAGAGAAAAGGAAAAGAAGAAAAGAAGAAAAGAAGAAAATCAGAGAAATAGTGGTTGGAGTACATCGTCTGAATCTTTTGGTGCTGCAGGTGCTGTGGAGATGTCATAGTTGTGCATTAGTTGAATAGAGTCAACAATGGCCAAGAATGCATCAGGTTCCAAGTAAGGCTTCAGTAGTTGGCCATTGACGACGAAAGGCTGTGCGTCAGGGGACAATTCTGATATCGCGATGCTTCCGTTGTTACGCACTTCACATATTCGGAATGGCCCTGTCCACTTACTTTTTAATTTACCTGGGAATATCCGCAACTTTGCATCAAACAACCACACTTTCTGCCCAACCTCGAAGGTCTTTCGTCTGATGTGCCGGTCATGCCAGCGTTTCACCTTCTCCTTGTACATCAAGGTGTTATCGTATGCGCAGTATCGGAATTCCAAGAGCCTGTTCAGATCGTCCTTTCTCTTCTGACCACCTTTTCGTGAGTCCAAGTTACAATTACTAATTGCCCAAAGGGATTTGTGAATTAATTCCACGGGCAGATGGCATGGTTTCCCATATACAAGACGGTAGGGCGACATGCCCAAGGGGGACTTGTAGGCCGTCCGGTAAGCCCAAAGAGCTGAGTCCAAGAGTTGAGACCAGTCTTTTCTGTTTGGCCTAACAAGTTTCTGCAATATGGTCTTGATTTCTCTATTGGATAACTCCGCCATGCCATTGGTCTGCGGATGATAAGGAGACGCGACACGGTGATCGATGCCGTACTCCTTCGTTAACTTCTTGACCTCTTTGTTGATGAAATGGCTACCTCCGTCTGAGATGAGAATCTTTGGTATCCCAAACCGCGAAATGATGTTCTTCTTCAGAAACTGGCAAACTGTTTTGCTGTCGGCGGCTCGGGCGGGGATAGCTTCAACCCAACGACTCACGTAATCTACGGCAAGAAGGATGTGCTCAAAACATTGACTGTTAGGGAAAGGTCCCATGAAGTCAATGCCCCATGCATCGAAAACATCTGCTATCTGAATGATCTTCAGAGGCATTGAGTCTTTGGCAGTGAGTGTCCCTTTCAGTCGCTGACAGTCAATACATCTTTTAACAAATTCTGCTGCATCCTTGAACAAAGTGGGCCACCAGAGGCCACACTGTAATACTTTTGCTGTCGTACGATCTCCAGAGTGGTGCCCACCAGATTCGAGCGAATGACAATGCTCGAGGACACTAGATTGCTCCGTCTGAGGAATGCACCTGCGCCAAATACAATCTGCTCCTTCTCTGAATAGAAGGGGATCTTCCCACTGGTAAAAGCGGATGGTCGACCTGAATTTGTTCTTTTGATTCTTCGTCCAATCCGAAGGTATTACCCCCGAGGTGAGGTAATTGACGATGTCAGCATACCAAGGGAGAGCATCCACGGCTAAGATAGCTTCGTCAGGGAAGGTTTCTGTGATAGGTGCATTGCTCAGAGGAGAGTCATGCTGCTCTATTCTGGAGAGATGATCTGCTACCACATTCTGAACTCCAGGTTTGTCTTTGATTTCCAGATCGAATTCCTGGAGGAGAAGGATCCAACGAATCAGTCTGGGCTTGGCATCCTTCTTCTGCTGTAGGTACCGAATAGCAGAGTGGTCCGTGAAGATAGTGACCTTCGACCCCAACAAATAGGATCTGAACTTCTCTAAGGCGAAAACCACAGCCAGCAGTTCTTTCTCTGTCACTGTATAATTTCTTTGAGCTTCATCTAATGTTCTGCTGGCATAGTGAATGGCATAGGGCGCCTTATCTTTCTTCTGTCCAAGAACAGCTCCAACTGCAAAATCTGACACATCGGTCATTATCTCAAATGGAAGAGTCCAGTCGGGAGGCTGTAAAATTGGAGCCTGAGTGATAAGCTCCTTCAATTGATTGAAAGCAAGGAGAACTGTCTGATCAACAATGAAGTCTGTCTCCTTGCACAAGAGTTCTGTCAATGGTCGGGCAATGCGGCTGAAGTCTTTGATAAATCGTCTGTAAAATCCCACATGCCCCAGGAATGACCTCACATTCTTTACTGACTGAGGTGGCTGAAGGTTTGAAATGACATCCACCTTGGCTGGGTCGACTTCCATGCCACGTTTGGAAACGACATGGCCCAGCACAATACCCTCTGTGACCATAAAGTGGCTCTTTTCCCATGAGAGCACTAAATTGACTTCCCGGCATTTCTGAAGCACTCTGTCCAGGTGCTCGAGGCAAGAGTCGAAACTATCACCATAGACAGAGAAATCATCCATGAACACCTCGAGAAAACTGCCTACCATTTCGGCGAATACAGCTAGCATGCATCTTTGGAAGGTTGCGGGTGCATTGCATAATCCAAAGGGCATCCTCTTGAAGGCGTAGGTACCTAACGGGCAAGTGAAGGTAGTCTTCTCTTGATCCTCAGGGGCGATCGCCACTTGGTTGTACCCGGAGTACCCATCCAGGAAGCAGAAGAACTCCTTGCCTGCTAATCTCTCCAATACTTGATCAATAAATGGCAAGGGGAAGTGGTCCTTCTTGGTTGCTGCATTAAGATGGCGGTAGTCAACACACACCCGAAATTTTCATTTGTGACCACGGTAAGCCCGGATTTCTTGGTAACTACATGCAAGGGGCTTACCCATTTTGAATCGGAGATGGGATAAATGAAGCCTGCTTCACACCATTTTGTGATTTCTTTCATGACCACATCCCGAAGGTTAGGGTTCAGCCTTCTCTGAAATTCGCGGGACGGCTTGGCATCGTCCTCTAGATAGATATGGTGTGAGCACAGAGCTGGATTTATCCCTCGGAGGTCTGATACGCTCCAACCAAGTGCCTTGCGGTTCTTTTCTAGAATCTCGAGAAGTCGAGATTCTTGATCCAGATTCAGCCTGCTGCTGATGATGACTGGATACATGTGTTCTTCACCCGTAAGGAAAGCATACTTCAGGCCTGCAGGAAGTGGCTTGAGTTCGGGTTTCAGTCTTTCCACTTTACCGGTCACTTCTGATACCATGCTGGTGGTGGGATGTACTTTGAGACTGTTACCATCCTCAACATCCTGTTGAGATCCCAGTGATGTACCGAACGGTTCTGTGGTGAGCTGATCATGTTCGGTCTGGAGTGAATACTCAAGAAGATGCGCATGCATCTGAGAATCTGTCTCCCACAAGTCATCGGAGCTTATGATGACTGTGCTTTCCAAGTCCTCCTCAAGAGTGAGGATTTCTTGGGTCCATGGATCGTCCAGTGACAACTCGGAGTCTCTGATTTCTGCAATCAAATCACAGTCTGCTTCTGGTGCTGCTTGACTTTCATCAGTTGTGGCCTTCTGCTCCTTGTTCATGTTGATCGTGATTTGCTGGGTGTTCGAGCTGAAAGTGATCTTTCCAGACCCGTAATCAACCACGGCACCTGAAGTACGGAGAAATGGTCTGCCAAGGATGATAGGAGTCTGGAGCAGTGGTGCAGGAGAGTCCATATCAAGGACTACAAAGTCAGCTGGGAATTTCATCTCCTGCACGGTAACTATCACGTCTTCCAACAAACCTCGGGGCCGCTTAACAGATCGGTCAGCGAACTGAAGGATCATTCGTGTCTGCTTGAGCGGTCCCTGCCCGAATTCTTGCATTATGGACGAGGGCAGAAGGTTGATGGAAGAACCACTGTCAAGAAGAGTACGCTCGAAGACCTAATCGAAAATCACACAACTGATCAGAGGTGCTCCTGTATCTCGCTTTTTCTGGGGGAGGTTGGTGATAGCTGCAACTGTGGCCATGGATAGGACGTGCTTTTCTACCTCTCGGCGTCTGTTATCTTGCGCTGGGCGACGCCGGATAGTACATGCCTCTTTCAATCCTTTCTTCACAGCTGGCATGTATTCCACGGCCTTCAGCAATGGAATCTCAACAGTCAATTTATCCAAAATGTCCACGACACCTGGATCAGACAATGCAGTTTTTCTTTTTGCAATTTTTTTGGATTTTTGTATTGCATGCGGAAAAGGAATATTCACATTACTGGCAGGAAAATTAGAGTTCTTATTTACATCAAAATTATCGCCCATAGAATGTTGTACATCCGGACTACAAAAAGGAGTACAAGCTGGATCTAAATCTGCTGGTGCTGCTAGGCGATCAAAAAGGGTAGCGTTGGCTCCATCGGCTGGCACAGGATCGGCTGCTGCTGGCGGCTCCTCCAAAGCTGGCGCGGCTTCGCTTCTGCTACATGCTACTTTTTGTTGTTTTTGTTTTTGCTGATTTTTTTGTGTTTTTGGCTGAGGCTGATGACATGGCACGGCGGCTGGACTGGCTTCTCCTTCCTCTTCCTCCTCACCCGCCCCTGGAGCTGGTACGGCTGATGCGGAAGATGATGATCCACCTGTTTCTTTATTCACCCCATGTCTGGTAGCAGGCGGAGGCAAGGCCCTACCACTCCTGAGAGTAACAGCATTAGAATAAACAGTAATATCATTATCACACGCGGACTGGACATCACATTCTACCTGCTCCTTCTTCTTGAAATTGTTGGGGTTGGCTTCGACCTGCGCCGGAATGGTAGTCCGAGTGGCGGTCAGGTCATCAAGCCACTTGGTCTTCTCCGCCAGCCCTTGGACAAGCTGGGCTAGACACTCCATGGTGGGATTAGCTGAGGGCACATCAGAAGATGCAGCGTGCAGACCACGCTGTTGTTGGTTAGATGGGTGGGGAGGCTGCTGGTGGTGTTGCTGTGGTGGAGCAGGAAGTTGAAGTTGCTGGTAGGACGGAGGTGGATACTGCTGGTATGGTTGAGGCTGAGCAGCCGCGTATTGGTGATACGGCTGTGGATGGCGATACTGCGGCTGCTGCTGATACGGAAAGTTCTGCCTCCATTGGTGTGCGAACTGAGGAGGCTGTTGGTGTTGTTGGTGAGGTTGGGAGGTTTGGCCAAAACGACCACCCTGAGGTTGGTGGTACTGGCGGTTGGCAAATTGCTGACCCTGGAGTTGTCCCTGAGGACGGGTCAGCTGTGCATCATTCGTCCATACCCCGTTAACTTCTTGGATCAGGGGTGGTGGTGGGAACACTGGATCAGGCATGGAAAGGAACTCTGGCTGATAAACGACCATCTGCTGCTGCGGCGGGCCCTGGTCGGGTGCCTGCACGTAGTACACGTGCTGGACTGCCGGTGGCTGCTGGCTCGGCTGAGGCTGATGCTGCGGTTGTGGCTCATCTTTCCTCTCAGCGGGAGCGTCTGATGGTGTAGCCGACTGGACAGAGTTGATCGTACCGACCAACAGCTCGAGGTTCTTGTTGATCTGATCGAGCTTATCCACGTTCTGGGTCCTCTTCTCGATCACAGTGAGTTTCTCAAGGTCCTGTGATCGCTTCTCGATTATGTCGACCTTAGAGAGATGGCCCCCGATGATGCTGAGGTTGGAGCTCTCATCTCTCTCTGCTTCTTTTGATGCAGCCATGTGAACTTGTTTCTGGAGGATCTGGGGCTGCTTCTGGTATGACTTGGATGAAGAGAGGGCGGCCTCTCCTTCGGCCATTTCTTCGAAAATTTTCCATACAACATCTTCATCCTTGTTGAAGTGGGAGCCCCCACATGCTGCATCCACGAGCCTTTGACTTTCAATATTGAGTCCCCCAAAGAAATGCTGGACCAGGCTGGTCTTAGGGATCTCATGGTGGGGACACTTCTCCTGCAGATCAGTGAATCTCTCCCAAGCCTCATGTACGGACTCATGTGCCCCTTGGGAGAAATTGCTAATACGGGCTCGCATCTGGTTGAGCCGACCGAGAGGGTAGTACTTGTGCAGGAAGGCAGATTTCAACTCCTCCCAGGTCGTCACAACCTTTCCCATGTGATTGACCCAATAAAGGGCCTTATCCTGTAGACTGAAAGGGAAAGCCGTCATCTTGACAATGTCCAAGGGGACATTCGGATAATGGGTGGTGCGGCAAATGCGGGAGAATTGCTGCAGGTGAATGTACGGCTCTTCATTGGTGTTGCCATGGAATGCAGGGAGAAGGGCTATGAATTGGGGCTTCAGCTCAAAGTGAGCATGTACCGGTGGAATGAGAATCCACTCGGTCTTCTGGCTGTCTCCCGGATTGTATGTTTCTTTGAGTGTCGGTTTCGGTGGTGGTGGGAATTCAGGATCGTCATTGGGGTCATCACCACCGTCTCCTCCTCCACCCCCTCCTCCTCTGCCTCCTCTGCCTCGGCCTCCTCCTCCGTCGTTACGGTTTATCATATCATTCAACATGTCCTGGAAAGCGGTCTGCGTAAGGGCCTGCTCAGTCAGCTGCTGCTGGATAGCCTGGATAGATGCCAGCAACTGTGCATTGACTTGGTTCTGATCTGGCACCTGTCCCTCTGGTATGGGTGGCTGCTGACCCTTGCCCTTTCCTCCTGGCGCCATGTCAGGGTCTGAGTCGGACGAAATGAACTCCGGAGTAGTCTCCAGGGCTCGCACTGTCTTCTATCTGCATAATGAGATGGTCCGAATCAGATCACTTGCAATTAATGCTCAGCCGCCGTGATGAAACTGGAATTCAGGTCAACCCAGCATGTTGTGAATGGAAAACTGATGTAGACTGTAATCGACTCCCATTCACAACGACGATAGCGGGACAAAAGTGATCCCGGTTTATTGGGTGGCCAAGAGAAAGGTAGAAAACGAGGAGTCTGGAGATCGATCCGCAAAGTCCGGATCGGATTCTCGGGAATCACCTCGAAATTATTAGCGAGGTTGAGTCCATGGAATCGATGTAGGTGTCGGCATGGTCCCGACGAGACCATCCATGGATCAACTTCGCGGAGTCACAAGAGAATGTCGGATTTTGGAAGAATGATACGATGGTCAACGAGGAACAAAAGGAGTGTAAAACAGTAGAAAGGCTCGGTTGAGCGGGGTGGTCAAAGGAAGACATAACAAAATTTGCGCAAAGGCGCGGGACTTTGATCTTTGAACCTTAATCTAGATCCATACAAACACAAGACAAAATCGGGTTCACCAACTCACGCCATGTGAAGCCGTGAAAGCTCGGCTATTTATTATCTTTTCATTTTTAGAGTTGTGATTTTCAGGCATATCTTATAACAAGTCCTTAGTACGCTACCCTATAGGAGAGAGAGTACTGCCGGAAGAGTATCCCGTACTTGTCCTCCTCCTGTGTAACCTGTAGTCTGTACTTTTTGGAGTCCTTGTAACCCTTCCTGGATCCCTACTCAGCCAAAGAAAAGAGAGAGGAAGCCGATAGGCGAAACCAATACTTCGGTTCTTGCTCGCAACGGAATCACCCGTGAGCGTGCAAGAACCTACTCGGACGCAGGACGATGAGACAGACACCCCCGTGAAGGCGTGGCCTATGCTCAATACTTCGGACAGGGTCGATGCTCTCACAACAGAGAGTCACCATTGGTGACCAAGTCCTACTCGCCTACGTACGATAGAAGCGCCATTACTTCGGAAATCCAGGCGATACACAAGGCAGTTGCAGACTGGGTTTTGGGATTTTCTATCCTTAGGGGTCGCACTCGCTCAAGGGAGTAGGGTTTTGGTCCCCCTCCAAGTACCTGAAAACAATGAGGGCTTTATGAACCCGGTACAATGATAGTCCATTACAGATTTTAATTAAGGTCAAAGTTTATTTAGCAGTCCCCTGGTTTTAATTTTTTTGGTTTTCACTTTTTTTGGGTCTGTTTTCATACCAGCGCCTAACGTTTTTGTAGATTTTCATTTAAGTCCTAGGTGCTCAAAATCAGAGGGAGATAGCGGAAAAGCCGTGCAAGTGGTTCCATGATGGAAATCTCACCATTGAACCGAATGATGCATGCTGAGTTAGAAGACTTACAGTGCATCCCAGCTCTCTCCATGTGGTATGCAAAACAGAATTTTTAAACCTATCTACATGTCGGTATGCAAGGTACAAAATCGTCCTAAACATAAGCTGCTATTAGCGTGAAGAACCATAAGTTGCTTGTTTGTCTCTAGCCCAAGAGAGTCCGGTCTTGGCTCACCCCTCCTCTGCTCAACAAATTGAGGGTAGGAGAAAGCGCTTTACAGGGTTCGCTACGGCACAGAGGGCTAAGAGACAAATTTACAACTTGTTTGAGTTTGACTAGATCCAATCGAAGTAAACTATAGGAACATGCATTCTTATTAATGTTTGGACCTAGCTACCGAGTCAAGCAACCTATATCTAGGGGTTCCAAGCACACAAAACAAAGTAAAAGAAAGGCGGAAAGCTCAAAACTGCGGGAAACAAAATAAAAGAAGGCGATGAAAACTCGAAAAACCGCGATGAGGCCCCCAGGTGAACAATCACCTGGGCACTGGACCTCATTGTGAAGAGTAGAGTCCTGTTTATATACATGCCAAAATAGTCTCTCTCTCACCATGAATTACAAAAATAATTTTCCTAAATATCTAGCCTATCTAATGCCCCTCTCTTTGCTTCTTTGGTGCACTCTCCAGATGGCCATGAGAAGAGAAGACCATCTTCCTCCAAGCTCGGCTGCCTTGGACTCCTAAGAAGCCATCCTAGCGTGGCGGTCCCTCGCATCAAAGTTACAAAAAAGATTGCATTAGCATACTCAGTTAATCAAATAGAGCAGATAAATTAATCACAATAAATAAAGGAATGAAGCATGGTGATTAATGGCAATAAAACAATAGATGCTCACACAAAAAATGAATCATGAATCTAAATTTTTATACAAGAATGACAAAAATCAATTTGGCTATGCTCATTGCTCCCCGGCAACGGCGCCATCTGATAACAGGGGTTTTCCACGAGGGTCACCATAAAAAAAAAATAGAAGTGTTGTCGCCGAGGCGACCACTCATAGAAGACCGGTGTTAATCAGCAATTAACCCACAATTCAAAGAATACAACAATCAAGCTCAAAAAATAAATGTGAATTAATCTTTATTTTACTCTACCATAAAATGTATAGTGACAAATATGTAGAGGTCGAACCACAGAGAGCAACACAAAATGCAATAGCCTACGTGTCAATCACAGTCATCCTTGTGTGGGTTTCTTTCTTTTTCTCTTTTTTTTATTATTTTTTTATTATTATTATACCATAATAATCAAGTAATATACATATATATATTTATATAATACAAATATATTACATATATATATACATAGAGGGTAAACATATAGCTTATAATACATGTACTGTATATATAGGTATATCTAAATATAATAAATATATATATATATATATATATTTATCATTTTTTTATCATATTAAGATTAATGAGAGTACATATTACTAATTATATATATATAATATATATATATATATATATATTTTTCTTTTTTTTTGGATATATAGATATATATACATAAGAGGGGGTATTATAATATTCACAAAAATACTCAAAAATAGTCAAAAATTCAGGAAAAGGATATTTTTGGAATTTTCATGGCTTTTTACTGTTTTTATGATTTTTGGGTATTTTTGCAAATATTTTTAGTATTTTAAAATAGCTAAATAATAGCAGACAGTAGACTAGGTACTGGCCGTCACAAAAATAGAGATTAAAAATAGCGAATAGCCTCAAAAATTTTCCACTCTAAGTTTCTAATAACAATAATAAAATATAGCATAAGTAGGGCCTGAGTTTATATTTTTCTGATTTTTCTTTGATTTTTTATATTTTTTTTGAAGTTTTTGGGCATTTTTGAATTTTTAAGGTTTTCTTTTTGAGATTTTTAGGGATTTTTGGACTGACACTAATATAGGTCAAAATACACTACATGTAATTTTTTTGGAATTCTTCAAGGAATTTTCATATTTTTTTGGGATTTTATAAGTTAGACAGGGAATAAAAGGCAAGTTTTTGATTTTTAATAAATACAAAATTGCAACAAAATGCAAAACTAAAAATATGGCGTTCAAGCATGACCAAACAGGAGCTTAAGTCTATTTTTGCAAGATTTTTCGATTAAATATGAAGCATAAAATAAATAGACAAAGCCTTCAAAAATGAAATGGCCTGGCAGGGGTATTTTTGCAAATAAAATAGTTGGCAGGGGCATACATGCAAAAATTACAACAAAAATACACTTTAACTTTTATTTTCAGGACCATTTAATAAATACAAGAACCCGGCAGGGTTTAGATGCAAATTTCACGTGCCTCACGTGGGTGCTGCACGTGAGGCGCGGAGGGACTAAAATGTAAATATGTAAACATCAGGGGGTCCACTGAAATTTTTACAACTTATTTACAACTGAAACTTTTATTTTTGGGATTAAATACTAAATACAAAAAGTGGGGGGGTGAGATGTGAAATTTACCCCTAAGTAAGGCTTTTCATCCTGCGGCGCTGGAGGCGCCACTTATACACGTGGCAACCATCGGACGGCGGACATCGGTTCGGCGATGAAGGGCCGGGATTAGATCCTCCTGGCTGATCTGACGGTGGATGCACATCTTCATCGGACGGTTGGCGTTCAATCTGGGCCGCCCCTCTAGATCCAACGGTGCGGAAGGCACCTGGAAGAACTGGGAAGAAGCTCGCCCCAGGCGAGCTTCTATCGGGTGGCTCGGGCTCCTCCGGGCACCTCCTGCGCATCTGAAGCTCTCTGATCGTAGCTGGGAAGCTTCCGCGTCGTCTGACGGTTCTTTAGTGGCTCCTGGAGGTCCGAGTCGATGGAGCGAGGTCGGAGAAGAAGAGGACCCCCAGGAACCTCTTCCTGGGTCAAAGCAAGCCCAGAAGGGCTCGATTCCTCGTTGTACCTGCACAGGAAGAACCGCGGGCGAGAGAGCTATCTCCTCGACCCGGGGTTATGAAGCTGCGATGCAAGATGGAGTTGGGCGGAAGGGCTCCGGCGAACGGCGGAGGTGGAACCCTGATTCGCCAAGACCAAGGGTCCTGGGTTGATCTGATGGGTGCGATAGATGGAGAAGGCGACGAGGAACGAGATGGGATTCTCGGGGCGGTCGGATACAGTGGGGTTTACGGTGAAGAAGTCGCCAGAGCGGAGCTCCGGTGAACTTCGATTTTTGATTTTTACGCTAGGGTGATTAACTAACAACTAATCTAACTACTGGAATGAAATGCTAACATTGAAAACTAACTAAGAACGCATTAAAAGGGCAGCTCTTATACCTGGGGGCCTCCAGGGAGCAGGGCGGACGCCGGAGCTCCGCCGCGACAAAATCCTCCTCTCTCCGGCCGATTCGAGGCACCAGCTCACTCCCCCTGTCACGAGGAATGTCCTAGGACTAGAATTGAGGCTTGAGATTGGATAAAAAGTGGCCAAATTCGAGGAAGGAAGCGGAGCTTTTTATTTATAAACATTGGCGAGTGGCCTTATTGACCGGCGATTATTTCATGATCTAGAGAGTATTAGGTTGATCTATGATTTCGGCGGGCATCATGGAAGATTAGGGAACAAATCTTGTGAAGGAAGCGTTGTCGATTGATGGATGGTGTGCCCGGAAAAAAGGCATGAAATCGGGGGAGTAGACTGTTCAGAGACGCCAGGCGAGGGATGGGACAGTTGACCTGGGAGTCAACGTTGGCCGGCGCCTTATTGGGCCACGTAGGCCGCTACGAGACAAAATAGCAAATCTGGAGGAAGATTGATTTATTTGACGCCTTAAATGATTTTATTAATTTTTTCTTAAAAAATAAAAAATGTGTATTATTTCATCTAGTATTTATTCATGATTTTTATTGAATTTTTCGAGGTGTTTTATTATAGTTTTATTTTAATAATGTGTATATGTATGTATTTACATGTGTTCTTGGGTATTTTATTTTTAATTTATTTATTTTCTTTTATTATTTTCTTGGCTTATTTTATAAATTTATAATTCATTTTTGTGAATATAAAGATATTTTTGTTTGATTTTTATAAGTTTATTTGTATTTTTAAATAAATAGGTCTATGTATATGTAAGTATATTTATATGTACTTTACCTATATAGTATACACATTGTATTTATTTAATTAATTTTATGTGTTTTTATTAAGGATTTGTATTTTTAATAGGACATATATAATATATACATTATTACAAAAATATAAGAGATTTGAATAATTAAAGAATGTTTTCCTCTTTTATTTATGTACATCCTTCTCATAGGTATATTGCCTATATATATTTCATAGACTTATTTTATTTTATTTTACAAACTCTTTTTGGTTTTATTCTAAGGCTAATATGTATATGAATTATATACATTATTTACAAGATTCTAAAAATATTAATTTATAAAAATAATGAATGGTGAATATAATGAATGTTTTAATCAGGTATTTTGTACAAGAAGGGCCAAAAACCTATCTTCCACAGATGGACTCCAAAAATTATGAAACCAATTTTATAAAATAGTTTATGAAATGCTATATACAATTTAAGGTGAGTTTGGTTGATTTGGAGTTTTTATTTGCAAGATATGGGTCTGTGAAGTTGAGACTTTGGCTTTTCATTTTGTGCATAAAATGTACACTGGGTATTATTTTTACACAAACTCAATTTTGTATTTTTATTTACATTATTATCTACAACTTTCATGTACAAAGTTTCTTTATTTGATGAATAAATAATTATGTACAAAATAGGTGTCAAAAATGCATAAATGGATGAATAAATAAATGAGGTATTTATTGTATATCAGCCCTTATCTCCCCCTACTTTATTCCTTGTCGACCAATACCATGCTGGCCTTGGTCTCGGGGTTAGGGTCATAAAATATTTGCAATATTTTATTCCTTTTTCTTTTCTTCTCTTTATTCTATAATTTTGGCATTAAAAACCTTATTATATGTACAATAAATACAATGAACAATGAATGCTATTAGGTACAAATTGATGTTATTTACATGCATTTGCTGGGGTATTTGAGGCCAAAATGATAGAATAAAGGTGATGAAATGGAGATTCATCAGAGAGCCACTATCACTTACACTGTACGAGTCATATTCATAGTCGTAAGGGATTGCGTATGAGTTGAAATATTTCTGACTGGCTATTGAGGAGACTAGAGCAAAGTTTTGGGATTCTCGAAGGCTGTTGGATTTCAAATCCGGTTCTCATTAAGGTTCCGTCCGCACTAAAATTTCAAAGGTTCGACTTAAGCTCCAAACTTTGATTTTGTGAAGACAAGTTTGATAGTTAAATTTAATCCATCTTTCTTCTTTTTCTTTTTTTTGTTTTTCTTTTCTGCACTTATTGCATAAGTGTTTGCTAGGGACTAGCAAAGTCAAGTATAGGGAGATGATGAATCTCCATTTCATCATCTTTATTCTATCATTTTGGCCTTAAAAATCCTAGTAGATGCGTGTAAATACCCTTAATTTAGGCATTTTATCATTCATGCATTATTGTACAAAATGTGTATAAAACATTTTTTAATGTCAAAATTATAGAATAAAAAAAAAGAAAAGAAAAAAATATAATATTGAAAATATTTTATGACCCGAAACCCCGAGACCTAGGCATCTCGATGACTAGGCGACAAGGAATGAAGTAGGGGGAGATAAGGGCCAAAATACAATAAATTCCCTTTTATTTTATTCATTTATTCTTCTTTTTTTGGGATCTATTTTTAGTTCCACTTTTTATACTTCAAATAAAGAAACTTTGTACATGAAAGTTGTAGATAATTAAATATAGAAAATACAAAATTGATTTCACCCAAAAATAATGTACAGATAAAAAGTTATGATCTGAATAAGATTCCAAAATCCCAACTTCCCAGACATGTATCTCTCAAATAAAAACTCAAAATGTACAAAATCATCTTTAATTGTATATAATTTTAATAAGATATTTAATGAAGGTGGTTTCATATTTTTTGGAGTTACGGTTTGAAAGTTGAGTTTTGGACCCCTATTGTATATTTGTACCAATTAAAATATTCATTTTATTTATTATTCATTATTTTCATAATTTTATATTTTTATAATTTTGTAAATATTATTTATAATATATATTAAAACTGGAATAAAAACATCATTAAAATACAGAAATAAAATAGTTATAGAAAATACATAGGTATAATACCAATAAGTATACCTATACAATTAATACTTCTATTCATTTAATTGTATATATCAAATCAGAAAAATAAAATAAAAATAGATTTAAGTTTATATAAATCGGTTATAAATTTAGAAAATAATAAACCAAAATAATAAAATTAAATATATAAAATAAAAATAAAGCATTAAAATATATAGACAAATATACCTATATAGCCCATAAAAGGTAACTTATAATTTTATACCTCTAAAAAATAAATAAAAATCATAATAAAATACTTTAGAAAATAATAAATATTTTTTATTTAATAACCCAAAATTAGTTAAATCATTTATTATTTTTAACTGAATTTACAAATCATTTTTGCAGGATTTTCCTAGTTGGTCCACGTGGACCAACCAGGGGGCCTGAGAGTTGACCGCGAGTCAACTCTCTGACCCCCTTCCTGTTCTTGTCAAACTTTGGTTTTTTCGCCAACTTCGCGGATTTGTCGAGGCTCCTCGTTTCATACTTTCACATCACTCTCTTCTGGACTTTTCATGCCCATATATCCATGATACACGCCCAGGGATTTTTTAGGGGAATGAATCGTTGCATCGGTTGCTATGCCCTGATCTTTGAAGCTCCATAATCATTGTACATAAGACCTCCCATCTCTTCCATCTCATATTTGAACCCTTTTCGACCTAGAAAAGCCCTTCCTCTCATGTGCTCTGGACTGGAGATGGTGACAGGAACTCCTCCAGCCATCTAGGAGGATCGCGTGTGGCCGAGGAGCGGCTCCACCACCTTCGCTGGTCTCCGACGTCAAGGTTAGTTTCTCCTGGTTTCCTGGCCAGTTGAGGTACTTTTGTTGTATTTATTAGCTTAGTGTAAGGTGTAGGTTTACTTTTAGTGATTGATTTGTACTTTCATAGCGCTCTTTAGCCGTAAATCACCCACCCACAGTTTGTGGGAGCTCCGCTTCGGTGAACCGAATCACTTGTCCCACGCTGGCCTCTGACCTCGCTGCCACCCTCCTTTGACTTGTTTTTGCTTTATTCCCTCAAGCCCTGGATTGAGCGAGGTGACAGGAAGCTCTCCGACTTTCGAGAGGCGAGGTTAGGCGGGTCGAGGAGCGGCTCCACCCTATCTCCGACCATAGGCCGTCGAGGTCTTTATCCCTGGTGTCCAGCCATCGAGGTATCTGCTTTCCCTTTGTTTCTTGCATTTTTAGATTCCCCTTAGTCCTAGGATTAGATCTGTACCCTCCTTTTCGATTGAAACCCATTCAACCACCATCACCGACCACCTCACCGGAGCTTGCTCGGGTGAGCTTCGATTCCAACTCCCCAGCCCGTTTCCACCCCTCTGCGGGGTCGAGGCAACTTGCCCTCGACCATTTCACTCTCTTTCTCTTACATGACAACAAACCCCAACGCATTTGGAGCTCATTTGGGACGGCCGTCGTTGTTCCTGGAGCCTGCAAGCTCCGCTGGCCTCGCACGCCACCTCCGACCCTCGCCGGATATTTTTGGAGCTACCACCACATCAAGAACACCTGCAGGAAACGATTGGGCATTTTTGGAGCCGCAACAGACATCGGAAGAGGCGGGAATCGTCGGGAGAAGTTTGCTGCGACGAGGCTTCATCCCTGTTCTTCCTCAGCTTCTTTCTGCCGTCAGATCAAGCACGCCAGCCCAGGTCTCCAGCTACCGTTGGATCTCTGCAGCCCAAAACCGTTGATCTTCTCACGGAGATCTAATTGCAGCGGTCTGAGCCCAATCGGTATCGTCTCCTCTTGACTCGCCACGTGCTGAAGTAGAGGCGCCTCCACCGTTCGATCCGCACCTTTAGGCTGGGTATTTTGCAACTTCCCCCAGTCATTTTTGTATTTATTAATAAGTATTTATCCTTTCATCTACTTTTATATATTTTTGTAACATTTTCATGTAGAACCCCAGACTTTGTGTATTTGCATTTTCCTCCCTAATCACGTCACCTCACCTCACTGGTGCACGTGAGGGCCGACATTTTGCACCAGGGACCCCAGGCTTTTCTATATTTCCAAACAGTCTAGAAAATATTTATTGCAATTATATTATTTTTGGTCAAATTGCATTTTAGCCCCCAGTTTTTTTGAAAATTATATACAGGTCCCTGCTAGTCACGTGTATGTCACGTGCAATTTCAAGAATTTTGCAGAAATACCCCCACAGGTTTTGTATTTAATATTTGGTCCTGAAATATTTTTATTTAGTTATAATTTCGTGGGAAAATTGCACTCAGGCCCTTAGACTTTTACATAATTATGAAAATACCCCAGCCAGTGTGCATTTTTCTCTATTTATTTCATGCATCTATAACAATCAAAAAATCCCCAAAAAATAACCTAGCTTCCTGTTTATTGCATTTCCATGCCATATTTTTCATCTCCAATTTAATTTCAAATTTATATTTTATTCCCAGTTTTGAGTATTTTTTACTTTATAAATAACAAAAAAATTAGCAAAAATATAGAAAAAACACGAAAATATTAGAAAATTATAAAATCATAAAAAGATTTTATTTCCTGAGTTTTACTTATTTTTACCTATTTTTGCATATATATTATCTCTCTCTTGTATATATATCTTATCTTATAATTTAAAAGAAAAAGAAAATACAAAAAATAAAATATAAAAAAATATTCGACACTCTAAACTACTTGCACTATACGCATCTTTTGTAGAGTTATAATAAATTTTAACTCTGCATTTACTTTCATGCTTGATTCTGAATTGTGGGTTAATTGTTGTTTTAATCCTAATTTCGTAAGCGATCACCTCAGTGACATCGTGGTCCCGCCTTGTGTGGACTACTTTAGACCGCATGATTTTTGGGTTAAACAATCACCTTCTATATTTGCCTTTGCTAGTCCCTAGCAAATACCTATGCAATAACTATAAAAAGAATTAAAGAAGAAAAAAAGAATAAATAAAATTGATTTTAATTATTAAACTTATCTTTACAAAAGCAAAGTTTGGAGCTCAGGTTAGACCTTGATGTGAGAATGTGTGGAACTTGATCGAGAACTGATGAATCAACATTTCATCATCTTTATTCTATCATTTTGGCCCCAAAAACTCTAGCAAATGCATGTAGATACCCTTAATTAGAGCATCTTAGCATTCATGCATGTGCATGTAAATAGTGTATAAAATACTGTAATTAAAGCCAAAATTATAGAAAAAATAAATAAAAGAAAAGAAAAGAAATAAAATAGTATAAATATTTTATGACCCGAAACCCTGAGACCTAAGCATCTTGATGAATAGGTCGACCTGGAATAAAGTAGGGGGAGATAAGGGTCAGATACTTATTCTTTTTAATTCATTCTTTATTCATTGTGGGACCTATTTTTGGTTCCACTTTTTATACATCAAATAAAGAAACTTTGAACATTAAAGTTGTAGATAATTAAGTAAAGAAAAATACAAAATTGATTTCATTCAGAAATAATGTACAGATAAAAAGTTATGATCTGAATAAAAATCCAAAATCCCAACTTTCCAGACCTGTATCTCACAAATAAAAACTCCAAATGCATCAAACTCACCTTTAATTGTATATAATTAAAAATAATCTATTTAATGGCGGTGGTTTCGCATTTGGTGGAGCTACGGTTTGAAAGTTGAGTTTTGGACCCCTATTTGTATACTTGTACAGATTAAATATTCATTTTCTTATTTATTCATTATTTTTATAATTTTATATTTTTATAATTTTGTAAATATTATTTATAATAAATTTGTGTATTAAAATCAGAATAAAAATACAAAAGAAATATAAAATAAAATACATGTATATAGAATACATAGGTATAATACCTATATACATACATATACTATTAATACTTCTATTTTATTAAATATATAAAACACTTTAGAAAAATAAAATAAAAATATATTTAAGTGTATAAAATATTTTATAAATTTATAAATTAATAAACAAAAAATAAATAAATTCATAAAATAAAAAAATTAATAAAATATATAGGTATACGTACCTATATAGGTCTAAAAAGGAAACTTGTAAACATGTACCTCATAAAAATAATTAAAAATCATAATAAAATACCTTATAAAATAATAATCATTTTTTATTCAATAACCTAAAATTAAATAATTCATTTTCTATTTTTAAATGATTTTACAAACTATTTTTCCAGGGTTTTTCTTGGTTGGTCCACGTGGACCAACCAGGAGGGTCCGAGAGTTGGCTGCAGGTCAACTCTCTGACCCGCCCCCTGTGGTTTGTCAGAAGTGAGTTTTGACTCCATTTTGCGGATTTTTCGAGGTTGGCCTATACACCATTTCGTGATTATGTCTTCATGACTTTTCAAGCTCGAGCATCCATGAGTCACGCCCTTGTGTTTTTTGGGGGAGAGGGTCGTCGATTCACCCGATCTCCCTTGGTCTTTGGAGCGCCATAGTCACATAGTCAAACCCCTTATATGCCACCCCCGACTTCCTTTTCGAATTTGAACGCCTCTTTCCATAGGATTAGCTCCCTTTTCGTGCCCAATAGCAAGGAGAAGGTGGCAGCTCCCATTTGCGACCTTCGGGCGGGTCGAGCGACACCTGAGGTGCTTCCACCAACTACGCCTATCGTCAACAACGAGGTATATTTTCCCTCTGGTTTCCACTGTCGAGGCAGCCCCTTTTCCCATTGTCTTCTTTTGCATTGCACTTCTCTTAGTCCTAGGAACAATTCGCATCATGAATCTTGACTCCTAGTCCATCGATTCGCACAATCAACTCCCCTCGCCGGAGCAAGAAGCTCCGGCGAGCATCCATATCTCCGCCCGTCCACCGTTCGTACCCACGGGAGGTTGCGGCAGTTTGCCCGTGCCCCCTTAACATTTTTTTGCAGGTATACGCGCTATCGAAGGACCTGGGGGCTATTTTGAGCCTCGTCGGAGGTTCCTGGAGCCCTCCGACTCCATTGACCTCGCCGGCAAGCTTCGGTGTCTACCGGAGAGTTTTGCGGCCACCAACTTCCACCTGACGCCTACAGGAGGAGCCTGGGCATTTTTGGAGCCACAACAGACGTCGGATGGGGGCTTAATCGTTGGAGGAAGTCCGTTGCGGCGGACCTTCTTCCCTGTTCTTCCAACGCTACCCTCCGCCGTCGGATCAGCCTACAACCCCAATTCCTCTCTACGTTGTTCGATCTCCTCCCCGCCACAACCGTTCGATCAGCCAAGGAGGGTTTGATCTCAGCCGCTCAAGCGAAGCGTCATCGCGCGCTCTCATGCTGCCACGTGGATAAGTGGCTTCGGCCGCACCGTTGGATCGCGCCCTTCGTAGGTATTTTGCACACTTAACCCGCGAACTTTTGTATTTATTAGTTAATACTCAAACATTCATCTGCAGTCTAAATATTTGTGTAATTTTTGCATTGAGAGCCCTGTACTTTCCATTATTACAAATAGGTCCTTCGCCACTTCACCTCACGTGTCTGTGCGCGTGAGGGGACGGTCCATTTTGCAGAAAAGCCCTCGTATATTTGTGTATTTATTTTCAATACCAGAACTTCTAATTGCAGTGTAATATTTTCGTGTATTTTGTATCGAGGCCCCAGTGTTTTGTAATATTGCATACAGGTCCTCCCAGGTGTGTGCTAGTCACGCGCTTGGTTGGGGTATTTGCAGACACACCCCCGCGGATTTTGATATTTAAATTTGGTCCATTAATTTGTCGATTCAGTATTATATTTTGCGTAAAAATTGCACTTAGACCCTGAAACTTTTGTCTATTTACATTTAAGCCCCCGCTAGTGTGATTTTTCTTTTTGTTTCTTTTTATTATTGCATGCATCTATAAAATCCCAAAAATTCTCAAAAAAATTAACTTAAGCTCCTGTGTGCTTGCTCATTCACGCCATATTTTTGCATTTCATTTTTATTGCATTTTCATATTTATTAAAAATCAAAAACATGCATTTTCACTACTGTTTGCATTTAGAAAATACCAAAAAATATCAAATCTTTTTGAAAAATTCTAAAAAAATTACCTAAGGCCTATTTATCCTTTAAATCCTGTCCGAAAATCATTAAAAATCTCAAAACAAAAACCTTAAAAATTATAAAACACCTAAAAAATTCATAAAAATCTAAAAAATTATAGAAAATCCTAAAAATGCAAACCTAGGTTCTGTAGTTTCTTTATTTTATTACCTTTATTTTAAAATTAATTTGAGGAATTTTGGGTATTGTTTAGTATTTTTCATCCTCATTTTAATCTCGGCCAGTAGCTAATTCATTATTTTCTTTTATTTTGACTTTTAAAAATACCAAAAATATTCTGAAAAATCCCCAAAAATCACAAAAACAGTAGAAAAATATAAAAAGACCAAAAACATTTTATTCCCTAATTTTTGAGTATTTTTCCTTATTTATATAAATATCGTATCCTCTCTTTTCTTATATTATATATATTCTAGTTATTGAAAAGAAAATAAAAATATATATAATATAAAAAGAAAATATAAAATCAGAAAATAAAAAACAAAAATACAAAATTAAAAATTAAATAAAAAATTAAAAACCCACAAAAACATTTGCATATTTTAGACACTCATCACACTCACATTTTGCACAATTGCGTTGATCTATCCTGCTTGCTCCCTGTGTTCGACACTCTACATACTTTCACTATATACCTATTTGTAGAGTTAAAATAAATTTGACTCCACACTTGTCTTTCATTGCTTGATTTATACTGTTGTGGGTTCATTGTTGACTTTAGTTTGGGATTCATTGAGGGTCGCCACAGCGATTGTAGTCCCGCCTTGTGTGGACTATTTAGACCCCGTGATTTTCGGCTAAATCAAGAACCCAATTTAAAACACAACAGCCTTCGAGAGTCACAGGACTCAATTCAAACCACCTCAATATCTAGGTTAGAACTAGCCTACATCATATGCAAACCCTTATGACTATGAAGCTGACTTGTACAGTGTAGTGATAGTGGCTCTCCTCAACTGAAATGATAAAGGAACTGACTTCTCCATAACGATAACCCAATAATTTCTCAATCCAGCGACTCTTTCCTCGAGGAGTGGGGTATTCCCTTCTAAGTTCAAGTGGCATCTGACTCAAGAAGAGGGGGTGAAGAGAAGAACGGACGGTAGCCAGTGTAGATATCTATCCCGGGATGCATGACCAGTGTAGTCAAATCATCTAGCTACAGGCTCACATGGTATAACTTTGATGCTCAAGCTTGCTTATTTTCTATAAAACATATATGCATACTCCGGCAAGCATTTTATTTTCAATTAGGCCTATCCACTTTTTGGAGTTTTTTTTTTCAACATACTATTTAAGCAGCATTTACATAAGGAGTTTTTCCTCTAGAGCTAGAAGATTGTCCCTCTTTTGAAGCATTACTGCAACCCAAACTCTCCTGTCTTTAGACCCCATGGCAACCGGATCGAGTTGGGGTGCACTTCCCTCCCTAGATGAGGACGAATGTTTCCACTCATGTGCATCTCAAACTGGAAAATCCCTTCCCCTCACCACTCCAACTGAGTTGAGCCAAGTGAAATATGCAAGTCTCCAAGTTAGGTCACGATAGATAAGAGTCATGTGTAAGTCTCTAAAAGTTCTAGTTAGTCAATTGAGGTGATTTGAACCCAACCTTAGTCTCAAATAATAAAGTCTGAATAGACTGAAGTATCTTAAATCTAGTTTCCAAAAGGTTCCAGTGCAATTAGGTGCACTAAGGTCCAACCAAGCTCCAATCTTCAACTTTATTTTGACTAGTTCAAACATCAAGCTCAATTCGAAAGAATACTAATGCTATGCAAATGCTATGTATAATACAGAAAGAATGATGTAATTTTAAAAGAATTTTTAAAATAAAAAGAATTTTTGCACACAAAAAGATAAAATATGCACAACTATTTACACGGGGGTGCTTCTTTTTATTTACAATGATTAATAATTAATTTTTATTAGTCTGTGTATATATACAATTGATAAAGAAATATTATATTTTTATTATTTTTATATTGATATATATATTCCTCAAATTTATTTAAAACCAATTTTGAAAACTATAGTTCAAAATACTTTATGCAAATATTTACAAATATGTAAAAACTGATTTGTAAAAGTTTTTCAAATAGTAGATATAGATTTGTATAATATTTCGCAACCATTTTCCAAACATTTACAAATGAGTTTTCAAAATAATTTATTTCACACAAAGAAATAAATTTATACACAAAATCTTTTTGTACAACAGTTGAAAACATTTTACAAAACGTTTTCCAAACAGGTCAAACCGTTTTTCAAATCATTCTGCAAAATATTTTAACCTGATTTATTAATCAGTATATACAAAAAGAATTTTGAGGAACATATATATATATATCCTTTTATTAATTTATTTAATGAATTATATATATTTATATATATAGTATTTTAGTAATTTAGATATATTATTAAAAATATGAAAGTGCGTGTTATGGCTAAAGTATATACAGAGTATATACGGCCCCCCTATACTTAGCATGAGTTATATCCTCATAGATCGAAAATAAAAAGAAGACATAACTTGTACTGAGTATAGAAAAGCCTATACTACAATGAATAAAGAATGAAGTGATAAATTAATCAGAAGTTGTCCTTCCCCCTTATACTTAGGATCAAATAATCCTAAGTATAGCAGACTGTCCACAAGGCAGGGAGGGTCATGGGTGGGAAATAAACAGATCACAGCTCTGTCTGTCTCTTCCTATACTTAGGGCGAGATATCCCTAAGTATAGAGGAGTAAATCAACAAGAAAGGAGACAGTGGAGGGGATCAAAGAATGAAAGAACTCGGGGTACGCCCCCTATACGTAGGACAAAGTGTGTCCTAAGTATATAAAACTGACAAAAAGGAGCGACACCTTTTTTTAGAAAATAAAAAATGAGAACAAAAAGAATAAAAGAATAAAAGATATATAAAGACAGATGAAAAGATCACAAAGAATGTATGTATCACACTCCCTATACTTAGGGTGAAAGATTCCTGAGTATAAGCAACGACAGGAGTGATGAAACATAACAGAGAAAGAACAACACAATGTGTACCACCCTATACTTAGGACAACTTACGTCCTAACTATAGACATAGAGATATGGTGCATGATATGGGATACACATAACATACAAGATAAAGAATAAACGAAATGGTAACACATATATACAAAGGGTATAGACTGTTGAAGTGTAGGATAGTTATTGACAAGTGAATATTGTGCTCTCGTCATCATCTCCATGTGAGAACGACGATGCAGTCAGAAAGTGAAAAGACATCTGGATATGCAGTCAAATGGGTGTCAGCTACCGGAGAAAAAGAGATTGAAAATAAGCAAGTATCCGGTAGCGATAGTAGAACATCGACTCATAAGGAAAGGAATGGCAGATCGGAGCTGGTACCGTAAGACTTCGATGAATAGTAAGTAGTACAGACCCCTCCAAGTCAATCATGGTCTTAGAGATGTATAGAAAGTGAGAAATAGGAGACTCTCAATGCAGCGGCGTGATATCTGGTGGTCGTAAGATCAAAAAGGTAGAAAGAACAGACCGAACACAACAAGACATGGCTCAAACCTGCGAGGGTCCTCAAGGTGAGCAGACTCAAAATGAGTCAAGGATCCAAAATAATCAGAAGACTCAGTCTGTGCTCCTCCAAAAAGGAGACACAACCAAAGAGGAGACAGAGGACACAAATTAGAAGACTCGACTTTGTGCTTCAACAGAATGGAGACACCAGAAGTGAAGCCGAGTACATAGAGAATGATGTACCCTCCCGCAGATAACCCTCGGGGAGTGGTACATACTAGTCAATGAATAATCAGACAGAGCTCACCCTTGCGAGGGTCGTCAAGGAGAGCGGACTCCAAGGAGTCATATCTATTAGACAGATCACAGAAAGCGGTCTCGATAGGTGACACAGCATCTACCATCAGAAGAGACCGATAGATAAAGAGAATGTGGCATTGTCCCGTAGATAACCCTCAGTAAGCATACTGCCAACTAACTAGGGAATAACCAGATGCAGAAAGCTCGTTCTTGCGAGGACCGTCAAGAAGAGCGGACTCAAAGGAGTCCAGGAAGATAGGTCCCATGATCGAACAAATCAGATACACATCCAAGGCAGCAAGACCAAAAGCATATATCAGATGACTCAGTTCTGAGCTCCAACAGAATGAAGACACAGTCAGCAAAGGGAATCGAGCGTCAAGAAATTATTGCGTCCTCCCGCAGATAGTCCTCGGGGAGGTATGCAAGCTAGGTCAATGAAATCTTGGGAATGCTGGCATCAAGCCTCATGTCCTCAAATTCATCAATCAATCAATCCTCGGGAGGGCATAAGATCGTGGGAGGGGTGAGAAAGTCAATCAGGTCAATCACAATGCATCCCTCTAGTCAATCCAATCAACTGAGATGGCTCAAGATGTAAACAGAAATCCTCTCAGTGCTACAGGTGGATCAGATAGTCAGGAGATGGAGGATGGATCAGTAAGGTAGATGAGTGAAATCATGTGGGTTCTGGTCACCGTCGCTCTGAAGTCCAAATCAAGATAGTCAAGCAAAACTCTAAATCAAGGCGGAAGGAACTGTGAAATAGATAGATCAATCAATCATGGCTCATGAAATCATCATCAAATCAGCAATTATGAGTCACATCCTCAATCTGGTGTGTGAGATCAAAAATCCTTGATAAAGAATCACACTTCTACTCGTGTAATCATCAAAATCCTCAATAGTGTCATGTCGCATATCAAATCTGAATCCAGAGTAGCACAACAATCTCAGCATACTCAAAGTTGACTGGCTTACACAAATAATCAATGGAATCCAAAAATTGTCGATGCGAGCTTCATCCACTAGCACAGCAAACCCGAATGATAGAAATGATGATACGAAGGGGGGCGAGGAGGGCGAGCGAGAAAGAGCGGAACATAGTCAAAATTGTGTGTTCCACACCAGGTGGGAACACAACCAAAATTATGGTTCAAGAGAGTACCCCTTGAACCAGACCAGAGATAATGTGATGCGGGTGAGATGAAAGCCGAAGAATCCGGCAAAGGTGATGAAGATCATGACCCAATATCACGACAGAAATGCAAGAGATAGATATGCACAAGGGAGGTAGAAGGACTCAATGATGAAAATATGCACACACGGGACTGAAGACTCGAAAAATGGATGAAATGCAGATGGACTCAAAGTCACAGTCAATGCTCAAAGCAAACCCCCAGTTCACCTACTCGACACAGTGGAGACCAAGATGGTCTTTTATGTTTTTATTTTCAGAGTTAGGTGATTATCACAAAGTTGTGCAATCACATAGACAGGCTTGGGATTGGGGCACTATCCTAGTGTTTACGTAGGAATAAAATGCACAGACAATGAGGGGGTTTCTCTCCCCAAGACAATGAACCCATTACGTTTTATTTTAAGTCCAATAGAGTTAGCACTATCTGTTTTATTTAGGTTATCAATTTTTCTATTTATTTTTCAATGCACGGACCTAACAAGATTCCACTTCCATTTAACATCCTCGGTAGTCAAAATCAGAGGGAGCAGGTCAGAAAAGCCATGCAAGTCGGAAAGCGATGATGCATGCAAAGTCAGAAGACTTACAATGCTTCCCAGCTCTCTCCATGCGGGATGCATAACAGAATTTGAAAACCTAACTATATGAGATGTAATCCGATGAAATCGCCCTAGGTACATAAATTGTTATTTTCGTGAAGAACCACATGCTAAATATCTAGAGATGAGATCCAAAAGTCCGGTCTCTGAAGTGCATCGATGTCCGCCACGACGAATCCTGCAAGCGCTGTATAGCACTTTTCTCGGCGCTCGATCTCAAATCCAAATAAATAGCATTTATGAGTTGACTAAGTCCAGAAGAGAAGCAATATGTACATGCAAATATATTAGAGCTTTGGACCTTAATCTATCGAGCAAATAATTCCTAAGCTAGGGTTCATTCACACAAAATAAATAAAACAAAAAGTGAAAAACAAATAAAAAGAAAGCGAGGAAAACACGAAAAAACCGACGAGGCCCCCAAGGGAACAATCCCTCGGGCACTAGATCTCGCGAAGTCGAAGAGTCTGAATTATAACAATCAACTGCCACTCTTTCTCTCATGAATTTACATAATAATATATAAATATGGAATGAAAGTAGACTGGTCTTCAAAATTCTCCTCTGTCTGCCCTTGATGCTCTCTCCTACCGGCTGAATCAGAAGGTCGGCTCCGCCTTGCTTGGGTGCGTGGGTCTTCCTAGGAAAACTTCCTTCGCGCAACGTTTCCTTGCATCAAAGACAAACAGAGCAGGTGGTCAGAACAATCAACAATTAATATCAAATAATTAATGGAAAATAAATTATAGAAATAAATAAATACAAGAAATAAATAAATGAACACGAGATATATGACAAATGAAATAATCTCCAACTGTGCGGTGTTACTCCCCGACAACGACGTCATTTGATGAACCAAGAATAATCATCGATTGTGTGTTCCACACAAAGCAGGAGCACAGTCGTCGAGGTGACTGACGAGAATCCCGGATTCAATTAACAGATTACCTGTAATAATTAATTAAGCAACAAAGATAAAAAATATGGAGTTAAAATTTATTATAACTTTACAGCAAATGTGGATAGGGTAAGCATGTGTAGAGGTCGGACACAGGGAGCAAACGGTATAAGTTATGCTCAAAATTTTATCTTTTATCTCTTGTCTTTTTTATTATTTTTGTGGGTTTTCCTTTTTATATTTTTATTTTTTTATATTTTCTTTTTATATTTTCCAATTTTTATATTTTTATATTTTTTATTTCTTTTTTAATATATATAAAATAGCATATATAAGGCTTTATATAGACAATATAGAGTAATATATATACTAATAAACTTAGATAAAATATAAAAAGTAAATTGTTTTTGGATTTTTCATATTTTTCTAATGTTTTTTGTAATTTTTCTTGAATTTTTGGTAATATTATGTATTTTAAAGTCAAAAATATCCCAAATAAGGGGTTAAATAAATAGGCTGAAATTGAATTGAATTTTAAAAATAGTAAATAAGTCCTAAAATTATCGAAATCAATTTTAATATATAAATATTTATATAAAGAAAATTATAAATCAGGAAAACATATTCTCAAAATTTTAAATGATTTTTTTAGATTTTTATGAAAGATCTTGGTGTTTTGTAATTTTTAGGCTTTTTGTTTTTCCATTTTTTGTGATTTTTGGTTTGAAATTAAAATAGGATAAAATATACTATATATAAGATTTTGGAATTTTTAGACATGTTTTTTATTTTCTTGGTATTTTCTATGCTAAACAAGGAATAAATAAGCTCCATTTCATTTTTAATAAATAAATAAAATCCTAAAAATGCAAAATGAACACATGGAGTGAAAGTACATGGCATGAGGCATTTAATCCTATTTTGTGTATTTTTCAGAGCCCATTAGGTATTTTTAATAAATAGATAAATCATACAAAAAATAATGTCCTAGCAGGGGCACAAATGCAAATAAATTAAACTCATGGGGCTACAGTGCAAATATGCCTGAATAAAACAATATTTATTTAATATTTATGTAATATTTTATAATATGCAAAAATGTAAGGGCTTCAATGCAATTTCGCCACCTCACGTGGGATGACACGTGAGGTGGCATGGACAGGACCCATATGTAATTACATAAATAACAAGGGCCTCTTTGCAAAATTTCCAATTATTTTTAAACGCTAAATTTTATTTACAGGACAAAATAATAAATCCAAAAAGCGAAGTTTGCAGTTTACCCCGTTAAAGGCGCGATCGGACGGTGCTAAGGATCCCACTTGACACGTGTCGCCATCTGAGCGGCCCATACCACTTCGTCGATGGACGGAGGAGATTAGATCGCTGGATGCGATCCGATGATCGAAGTTGTTACTCATCCAGCGGTAGCTGTATCATCTGGCGCGCGGTTCTTGATCGAACGACTATGGAGGGGTCTGGAAGAACGCAAGAAGAACTCACCTGGGGCGAGTTTAGATCTGTACTATCGGGCGCCTCAAGCCTTCTCCATCACTGTCGAGCGTCTCTAATCGTTCCTGGGAGTACAGCAGATCTGCTGGATACCTCAAAGGTCTCCAGAGCTCGTCGGAGGAGCTTTGGAGGGCAAGGTCGCCTGGAGTACTTCTTCAAACAAGATGGGGCTCAGATGCCCCCCTTCAAGACCTGCA
Source organism: Ottelia alismoides (assembly GCA_037367405.1). Taxonomy (NCBI): domain Eukaryota; kingdom Viridiplantae; phylum Streptophyta; class Magnoliopsida; order Alismatales; family Hydrocharitaceae; genus Ottelia; species Ottelia alismoides. Next base: position 83,131 of record JAZKJV010003556.1, on the reverse strand, counting down.
AAAGGGTTATAAAGACTGGCGAAACCACGGCAGAGGTCCTGGCTTTTATTTGGTGGTCGATCGGGGAGTGGTGGAGTGAAGTGAACCTGCTCCGGCGAGCGGTGGAGGTGGAGCACTTATTCGTTGATCGAGACTCGATCATGGTGGATACATAGTGGCTAATCGTGGAGAAGTGGCTGGGGCTTGACGTGGGATGGTCAGTGGGTGGTCAACAGGCGAAGATGATGGAAGAAGGGTTCACCGGAGCAGAGCTCCGGCGAACTACGAATTAGTGATTTCAAGCTAAAATACTGCGCTAAAGACTAAACTAATGACGTAATTAAAATGCATGAATAAAAAACTATCTAAAATCGAGGTCGTCGGCGACGACAGCCTTGGGTGCACCTCCTTCTCCGTGAGCTCCCAACATCTCAGGGGACTCCCCCTGTTACAGGGATACACTCTTTGGTCGGATGCGATGGCTCTAGGGCTTGGAGATGACCAAAAAAATCAAGGATGGAGAAGGAGGTTTTATTTATGAACAAACGGACACCCTTATTTGACCGGCCAAAATTGATGAATCGGAGCTCTGTACAATGGATACAAGAGGCTGGCATGTATCTACAATGATCTGAGAGCAAATCTCGTGAAGAGATGGAAGGCGATTGAGCGATGGATCAACCGTGAAAAATGGCGGAAAAACGGGGATGCGATAGGTTGCGTCAAGTCAGCCCGTGGGAGGGCAGTTGACCGGCGGTCAACTCACGACCTGACGTGATTGGTCCACGTCAGGTCGCTACAGGATAAAAATCGAAATTTATTTCGAAAATAATTATTTATAAATAGTAAATGATTTTGTTATTTTTTTATTATGAATTAAAAAATGCTTATTATTTTATTTAGTATTATATTATAATTTTTATTTATTTTTTGACTTTATTTATTAATAGTTAATTTTTAATGGTGTATTTATAGGAATATTTACATATATTTTGGCTATTTTATTTTTATATTATATACTTTATTTTATTATTTTATTCTTTTATTTTTTATATTTATAACTTACTTTTATGTAAATAAATATATTTTTATTTTATTTTATGATGTAATTCGTACACTTAAATAAATATGCATGTATAATATGTAGGTATACTTGTAGGTATTTTACCTATGTTTTATATACATTATTTAATTTAATGTATTTTATTGAGTTTTATTTTGGTTTCGAATTTTTAATAGAATAGTAATAATATTTACAATATTATAAAAATATGGATGAATAAAGAATAAAAGAATAGGTTTCCCTTTTATTTATATACAGGTATAATTATAGATATTTTGCCTATATATTTATAGACTTATTTTATTTTATCTTTTATTTTTGGTTTTATTTTGGTTTTAATATGTAAATATGTTATAAATAATAATTACAAAATTATAAAAATATGAATCTGTAAAATAATGAAGGATGAATAAATTGAATATTTTATTCAGTTATAATGTATAATGAGGGTCCAAAACCTAACTTTACACGTGACTCCAAAAAATATGAAACCACCTCCATTAAATAGTTTATGAAAGGTTATATACAATTAGAGATGATTTTGATATGTATTGAGTTTTTATTTGAAAGATATGCGTTTGTGAAGTTGGAATTTGGGCTTTTTATTTTGTGTATAAAATGTACACTGTGCATTATTTTTATGCAAACTCAATTTTGTATTTTGATTTACATTATTATCTACAATTTTCATGTAGAAAGTTTCTTTATTTGATGACTAAATAATAAAGAATAAAATAGGTGTCAAAAATGGATAAATAATGAACAAAAGAATTGGGTATTTATTGGATTTTTGGCTCTTATCTCCCCTTACTTTATTCTTTGTCGACCAACTCAATTTTTGACTTGGTCCCGGGGTTTAGGGTCATAAAATATCTTCGATATTTTATTTTTTTTTCTTTTCTTCTCTTTATTCTATAATTTTGACATTTAAAACCATATTATTTACACAATAAAAATACTAAATAAGGAATGCTACTTTGTACAAATTACTGTTATTTACATGCATTAGATAAGGTTTTTAAGGTCAAAATGATAGAATAAAAATGATGAAATGGAGATTCATCAGTGGGTCAGGAACTAACAGGTCAGGTACATGTCTCATTGTAGAGTATGGTGCGACATGAGGGTGCTGCCTGATCTCCTTTTTCCATTTTCTCATCACCCAACTCTTTTGAAAAAGCTGATTCATAATGGGTTTAGATTGTAAGACCATTCTTCAACTGGATTCAGTAAAACTTATGGCTATAATTCATGGCATATCAACAATTCCAATATGAGAGATTTCGTCCATTAGATTGGGAGACCTGCAACTGCACATGGATGGTATATTGGTCAACCTTATTATTATTCTATTCAAGATCTAGTCAACAAAATAATCGTCTTTGAGTGGAAAATAATGGAGGAAACTTGTTGGAAAAACATTGAACTCTTGGCAATGACAGGTCAAATTTTTGGAAGACGTAAACCTGTGCCTTTTCCCTATCCTTGGGCCTCACGTTATGTTGACGAAGGGAGAGAAAGACAAAGAAAAGGTGGGGACCTTTCTGGAAAATTGGAACTATTTTGCAGGCAACCCAATCAAATCTTGCAGGAAATGTGGTGTCACTTTTTCCTTTACATTTACCGATATTGGGAATTCCAATTTTAAGTCATCAGCCAAACTTTTTTATTGCATTCTGTTTGGACGCGGCTAAATGGGTAAATTGAAATAAATGTCAAAGGATTTGTAAATTTGTGTATGGACCTGTGTATCAAATTTTTAACCAACCGGATCTGAGCAAAATTAATATTTTCAAGTTCGGTTCATTTGCCTAATCAGATTTAAACGCTCAGTTCATTTATTTTTTAATAATCAGCCTGTTAGCAAATCAAATCTAAGCACATATCTAACTTCAGAATATTCCGACAATCCGGGGTACCATCCTTTTATCTCATGATAAGGGAAATTTATCTGAAAAGAAACAATCACGAGATAAATAATCGCATCTTAAATTACACCATTCATTATGTCTCGATCTACATTATTTACCTCTTCCTTATATTTTTAGATCCCAAGATAAGATATATGTAAGTATGTAATATATTACTTAAGATGGCGTACCTTTCTCCCAAAAACTTGCTGAACGTACATCTTGCCATATAATTCATAGACAAGTTGATCGAATACATCATTCGTTGTGAGTATAAAGCTCTTAGGGTGCATTTGGATAGACGATTATGTTATCTGTGGACGGGTAACCTGTTTTATGTTTTAATGTTTGAATAGAGACTTTGGGATTGAAAGGGATTGTTGCGATGTGATTATATTGAAGTTTGGAAAAGTGAGTAGTTGTGATGTGATTGTATTGAAATTTGGAAAAATGAGTAAAAGTTGAGTATTTTATAATTTTTAGAGGATAAGATGGTATACCATATTATTTTTTTGTTGGAATGGATGAAAGAGAAATGAAATGTTTGATATATTAAATAAGAAAGAGAGTGATCTTTGAGTGAGCCCACAAGAGGGGTAAGGGTATGGGTTTGGCGGAAAACAACCCCAAAAGAGGGGGTGGGGGGGGGGTACCCTAAACCCGAACCCACCCTTAGGCCATGTTCGTTTGGAGATCAAAAAGCCCTGGAATAATGGGATCAATTCCCCGCCCGACATGATTCCCAAAAGTACGCCTATTCCCATTATTCCTATTTTTATTCCACCTTATTCTCCTTATTCATATATATCCAGTCGAACAGAGAATATACCATTATTCTCCTTATTCCTCATTCTTATTCATGCTTATTCTCGAACCGAACATCCCCTTAAGATTTTTTTTGGAGAATATGGAATATGTAATAACAAGGTTGAACAAAGAACAAGGGGAATTAATTCATATTCTAATTTATTTCTATTGATAGAAATATAACAAGGGATTTTATTCCTATTCCTTGTTTGTTTTATTGTGCTTGAAAATGTGAAATAAGTTATATTTATTATGAAATAAGCAGTAGTTATTGAATATGTAATGTGAGCGTGAGATAAATAACAATCATTGTTTGAAGAGAACCGAATAACTATTCTAAGAATAGTTGTGTAATCAGGAAGGATAGCAGTCATTACATGAATAAGGAAAACTTGAGATAAGGAGAGAATTTACAGACAGCCTCATTCTACACACAATATTAAGTAGAGTTAAAGTCGACTAATGAATCATACTCTCAAGAATATAACAACATATTGCAACATAGGATGATGCTATGGCCCTAAGTGATACAAGTTGGACTAAGGAAAAGTCGTGGACTAGTCCCATCTTCATGTCTCATGTTTGGCGAGGTTCCTTTGGGAGCAAGAGATGGCCCTAATTTCCTCACCAGATAATGTTTCCTTGACTTTGGGATGCTCACATCATTTCGGGTTGAATGCCACATCCAATGCCTGCTCAATCAAGTATTTGCTCTATTGTCGTCGATCCACCCATTTCATAGGAACCAATATGACAGCTGATGCGGAGTAATACGACGAAATAGGACTGCAGGAGATACAGTAAATGATATGGTATTAGGATGTGAAGAGAATAATATCAAATAAGTACTAATGTGCCATCCGATGTACAACAAAATGTATCGATATGATACACAACGGATAGTGAATGACTGAAATGATGATAAAATAGAAGCGCCGGTATCGACAATATCAAACAGATCAGAACATCCATGTCAGAATAAAAAGACAATGCAGAAAACATCCTGAATTGGCCATGAGTTATTTGAAAGAAAAGGTAGAAGATAGACCTTAAAAAGACTCTCCTATGTCTGCCGATTTCCTTTGGAACTATGGGATTCATTCCATTGCTTGGGATACGCTTTGCCTCCCAAAGGTGGAGGGGGGCCTGAGTCTCAGATCGGTGAATACAATCATGGAGGCTATGGCTATTTCTTGGTCGTGGAAGATTCTTAATCGTGTCCCCTCCTTATGGGTTGAATTCATGTGCGCTAAATACCTCTCCTCTGCTACCTTTTTTGAGGCGTGTAACTCTACCTTTGCCTCGCCTATTTGGAGGCTTATGCTCTCCGCCCGCCCTCGCCTCAGAGCTGCGGTCTATGGCTCCTCCCCGCCTTATGTCTGGCTTCCAACGGGCTCTAGGTTTTCTTTTGCTGCTGCAGTTGATCTTTCACGTCCTAGGCTAGCTCCTGTGCCTTGGGCGGGCGTGGTTTGGCACATGGGAGGCATTCCCAAGCATTGTTGCACTCTTTATCGTGTTGTTCTTGGTCGCCTGCCTACAACTGATCGCCTTTCTAGGCATGGTATCGCTGCTCACTTGCCTTGTTATCTTTGTAATGCGGCTTTGGAGTCCCATGCCCACCTTTTCTTCGAATGCATCTACTCATGGGAGATCTGGTCTTCAATCTGCAAAGCCCTCACTCATTCCTCCTATGTTCCAAGGAGCATGCAGGATGCCTTGGAATGGATCCTGAAGTTAAGCCCTTCGGCTGTTAGTAACCGACTCCGTCTTGCTCTCGCTGCTGTTTGCTGGGAAGTTTGGAAAGAAAGAAATACCCGGTGGTCTTTTGGCCGTCTTGCCCCGGCTAGTCATATTTTGGCAAATGTGATTACTTGCATTGACACAATTTCGTTTCATAGTTAGTCCCAGATTTTTGTTCCCTCTGGGCTTTTTCTTAATTCTTGTAAGTTATCACCCCAGATTTCTGTTATCTCTGGGCCGATATTTACTCTTACTTCTGTAAACAGGGATCTTGCCCACCAATTGTATTTTTTGGCATAGTTATAGTGAAAAACCTTTAAAAAAAAAGAGACTCGGCCGCTAGCAGCAGATGCCCCTGCAGATATCGATGCTCAGAGAAGCAACAAATACAGTAAGGAAGACATTAAGTCGTGAACAAGCAGTTCAACAGACACAACAGACATTGTCGCAGATCTAATATTGGCATTCATAATATCGACAACATCAAACATATCTGAACATCCATGTCAGCATAAAAAGGAAACATAGAGAACATTAGGGGTGTAAACTGACCGAACTTGAGCGAACCTATATTTTTTAGGTTCGGTTCGTTTATTTAATCGAGCATAAACTTGTGTTTAGGTTCGGTTCGTTTAGTTTCGAATCGAATCCGAATCGAACCTCTTTTTAACGAATCGAACTTAAGCGAATATCGAACTTAAGAATTCAGAGGGAGTGAAAAGAAGAGAAATGGAAATATGTATGTGTTTACAATTAGAATAAATATTCATTTAGTTTTTTTTCTTTAACTCATCTTCATCTTTTGAAAAAAATAGATTAATATGGACTCATCTCTTTGAAAAAAGTATAATTATAATATTTTTACATTTATTCCGATGGGAATAATGAATAAGAATAATATGGAGATATTCGATAAGTAAGGTTTATACTTGTTCTGTTGATTTGAAGATAAAGAAGGAAAAAGTACTAGACACATAGATGATGGATGTTGTAAACATGATGTGACTATTTATTTTTGGATAGTTTATACCGACTATTTATTTTTGGATAGTTTATACTGAGATAAAACCTACTTATCCTGTAAATATCCAGTTATCTCTAAACAAAATTCACTTATCCTGAGACAAAATTGATTTATCTCAAAATAAGGTCCACTTCTACGGATACGAATTTGTAAATATGTATATGTGCATGTTTATCGAGCTTTTAACAAATCGAACCTGAGCGAACCTATGATTTTTAGGTTCGGTTCGTTTATTTAATCGAGCCTAAACTTGTGTTCAAGTTCGGTTCGTTTATTTCCGAACCGAATCTGAATCGAACTTTTAGCGAGCCGAACCTAAGCGAATATCGAACTCAAGAATTTTCTTACAGCCCTAGAGAACATCTTGAAATTGGACATGATTTATTCTAACGAAATGGGCTAGAAGCTGATGAGTGACACCCACAGCCATGGATGCTCAAACAAGCAATAAATATGGCAAGCAAGCCATTAAGGCATAAACAATGTACAACATGCATCTTTTGCCGATATCACTGCAGACTATAATATTGGCAAGCAATAAATTTTAAACTGAAGAATCCAAAATTTCCATTTTGAGGGAATAATAGTAGTAACTACTTACATTTTTAGCAGTTCAAAGATCTATATAGCATAATAATCAAAGCACAAACGGAAAGGAACCATAGTAAAAGCACAAAAGCACCACAAGGAGCTTTAAATAACACACAAAACCCAATGACAGACTAGTCCCTGGGAGCAATAAGGTCTGTAAGTTTCCCCAGATATCCTTACATTTTTTAAATCTCATTAGAGTGTAATATACATAAGCCTTAGATTTGGCATGATTTTTCGTGTCTGAAAGTGGTCAGCTGTAGTCCTGATACTAAATCAATTTAATGTTTCAATCAAATCCATAAAACACATTAAACTTAGTAGGTGTGCCTGCCTGAGCAAGATAACCCCGGAATCATGGTTCTTTGCAAGTCTGACTACCATTTTCCATCCATTCTAGACCAAATAAATACAGGATAAGACACCAAGACTGGTGTACATATATACTAATATGGCAGACTGAAATTTATTTGCAGCAGTTCCAAAAACAAAACAGAAGAAAAAAGTTAAAAAAAAAAACTTAGTTCGTTGGTGAGGCTTAAACTGCGGCCTGAAATAGAATGAGCAAGGCTCAAAAGCATAAGCCATCAAGCCGGTGTTGGAGCAGTCAAGCCAAGCCAAGCCTGAGCTTTTCTGCAGGTATCTGGTATCACAGTTCTTTAAAAATTGCTGCCAGTACTGACAATAATTGTTTTTATAATTTATTTCTTGCATCACAGACCATGGAAGTGCATTGTGCCTACCACCCAGAATACCAGGGTTCAAATCCCCCTTGTGGGAGTTGCATTAGGTAGTTGGCGACCAGCGTACCCACTTAAATGGTTTGGTGGTCGTGCAGTGTGCCGACCACCCAAAATAACAGGGTTCAAATCCCTCCTTGTGGGGGGTTGTGTTAGGTAGTCGACAGCCAGCGTAAAAAATAGTCGGATTTTTCATCATGAATTAGAGCAAGAATCCATGTGGCTGATCATACTTATAATGGGAGAAGGCTTTGCCATTTTTCTATCACAGGCCATGGAAGCATCCGAATCAAACATCTTTACCACTAAGTCCACTACATAATTTTACGAACTTAAGAATTAAAAGATGGATTCAAACAAACAAAAAACAGTTGATTCAGCCAGATTTCTTTTAATAGTTAATGATATTAGTTGCTGAGCTGGAAGCCGGTCACGTCATCTAACCAAATACATATAAGCACGTGCATATTTTTTAAAATAATTTAATAAGAAGCAAATATTTCACAAACAAGAAAATGTGTGCCAAGCACTAAAATAATCAGTATGTGGCCCTCTGATTGCGGTGGGACAGCCTGCATTCCTCAATTTTCCAGAAGAAAAATAGATGATAGGCAATGGGCCAACAAAATTGGAACCATATTAGCAATCAAACAAACCAGGGCAAGAGGTAGAATTGGGGTACGTTATTATGTAGGGTAATAGATAAGTGGCCGTGTGTTTGGCTCATAATGTTGCAGGAAGTGCACAACGATTATGTTTGCAGCTAACCTCTGATGTTATCTACAGTAAGAAGTCTATAATTAATAACCAACCAAAGACAAGAGAAAATCTTGAGATGTATCCATATGAAGATTGAAAAGGTGTGACCAATCCTGCCAAGTGAGGAATGAGCACAGTGGCGAATGAACTAGAGGGAGGCTTACAATATTTACTTTTTGACAGGACTCTTTAAGGGACATTATTAACGAGGTTGCTTTTTTTCTAAATAAAGCCAAGGTTAACTTCATAGAGGTCGTTAATGTTGTAACATGTCCAATTAGACCCCAGACAAACACCTAGACTGCTTACGCCTTAATCGTGAGCAGTAATCCTCACCTCCTATAAGTCCCAGTTCACGTTATATGAGAAATTCATATATTACTGCTTTGAGGCGTTGCAACCACCCAGTCATATCTGCACCATCCTCTTTGCATAATTCTTTGCTATTAGTTCAATCAAAACGGTGATAACTATGGCTACTCCCTCTGGCCAGCATTTTCCCTTTACCTTTTAGATCGGCTGGCTTCACCTCACATGTAACCATTTCCCCACTTAAAGGGAGCCTGCCTAATATCACATATTATGACCTTAGCCTAACTGAACCATTATCAAGAAAAACTACGCCTAAACGATTAAGTCAAAATCTGCTCTTAACATTCACCTTTTATAAGCCTATTTTAAACTTTCCATATATTACTACTTTGGGTGTGAGGTTTCAAATGAAAAGTTGTTAAATTATATATTGTAAACTACGTGTGTTGAAAGAGCTCAATTATGATGTCATTCTTGTCTTTCAGCAGATAGAAGATAACGAATTTTTAATTAAAAATAATAATTTCCTAAAGTTTCTCCAAGAAAACATGACTATAATGGGACTCATGCAACCACGACCTCTCTACTATAACCCATAGCTTGAAATATCACAACGTATCGGTGATGCGTCGCTATCACCAATCTGGCGATATCGAAATGGGGAGGTAATGCCCTTTTCTCGAGTGTCAGTGGTATATCACCAACTTCCTTCAATTTGGAAAAAAATTATGGTCAACTTGGGCACCCCCGAGTTACTTCCCATTGAACACATACGTTAGTCATAATATATATTATACATGCAAACACGAAACTAAATTTTGTTTCATGGGTGTTGTCCCAGGATGGAGGGCCCTCTACCGGATGGAGGGCCCTCTACCGAAACCATTCAAAATTGCACAATAAGATCTACAATGTGTATGATTGAACTAACGATTTGTGATTTAAGGTGTCTTGAGATTCTCAACATGTTTATAGCATATGTGGTTAATATAGTATATATTGTGCATATGTTCAATATAGAGTTTTAATTTTAGATTTTTTTAACAATAAAGTTATGTTTAATTCGAGTCTATTCTGACGAGTGATGAATTTCTCTTCATCCCATTTATATGGTAAGTTTTCTTACTATTGTATTGGTATATTAAAGATTTTAATCTTGTGAATATTTTATTTTGACTTATTTATTTATCCTACATAACTGAACTTATTATTGCATGCCTTATTCAGGATTGCATATCAGTCTGTATGGTTATTATGATGACGATACTACTATCAAACATATAATTAGACATCTACTTTAGTAAATAATGGGCATTTCTATCTTATTTATTGATCAAAATATAATGAAAATTCTAATTTCCAAAAAAAACAAATTCCATTTATATTTTCCATTTTTTGGATGACATGGTCAACATGTTTTCCCAACCTGGCAAATCATCAACGAAATCGACATTTGGGGCCTTGTCATCACCGTGGTTGCGAAAAACGAATATCTTTTTTTATAAGAAAGAGGGTGAACTCCCATCGGGAATCACCGCAGGCATGTTTCATTATGAGATTTTGAGATAGCGAAAAATGAATATCTATCGACAAAAATATGTCAAACGAAAATCCCAAAGCCCCAATGGTGAAAATCACAAGGATCGTGGGAATGTCATAACCAAAGATTTTCATATGATTTTCATACTTCTGGTCCGATGGTGTTGTAGCTGACTCATAATGCTCAACAACAAGGTAGATGCAAGACAAACATGCTTCTAGTAGCATATATCCTAATTTTTTCCTAGACGGATGCATTAAGTGCACTACCATCGAGGCTGACAACTTCCCCAACCATGGACTTCACGTCCTCTGAACTGAGCAGATCTTCATCTACCTCGTTAGTAACCATGATAGAGAGGTCTGAGATGTCGGTGCAGATGGCACATATATTCTACTCAGATGACTATATGCCTCCTCCATAGGAGGGTATGTTTTTTTAGATGAAAATAGGGTGCTCTCCCGAGACGGGAGTCACCACATATGGTATTGAATACTAGAAAGATGGGTTACGTTACCGAGAGGCCCAAAAGTTATACAAGGCCTTACAATGAGATACAACATTCTCATAGTAAAACCTCTGATTTTTGAAAATCAAGTCATTCCACCCAGCCATATGGCCAAAAGCACCGCAAACGGCTTGGAGCAGTCATCTGACTAACCCATGCCCATAGAGCGAAGCGACCTCCATAACGGGTCTAACCCAGTTGTCTCCACCCAAGCGACCTCCAAGTCCCTCCACACCAACCTCGATGCCGCGCATCCAAAGAACAAATGGTCTGCATCTTCAACTGAGTCCTCACACCTGTCACAACGCGTGTCCTCGATGCCAAACAATCTTCCCTTCCTCGCTTTATCGCATACGTGATTTCTTCTGATACCACAGGAATATCTTCACTCTTTGTGGGATCCTCGCCGCCTAAATTATCTTCATGTCCTGACATAGATCCTCATCCCGCTCCTACGTCGTTGTCGACCCCCTCATACCCTCGTATGCCTTCCTTACAGAGAACCTCCCCCCTTCCCATTCAAAATGGTCTGCCTCTTGAGTCAGCTCCCTCGGCGGAGGCACCTCTACAAGCATCCTCATGAAGTCCTCCAGGCATTGATCCGATAGTTCCGCGACGAATAGCGATGCCCACGCCCCATGATCCACCACCTAAGCAAGAGTTTCATCTTTCGCTGCCGCTAATGCTTCCAGCCTAGGAAACATCCTCCCAAGAGCATCCTCTCTCGTCCAGTCATCTCTACAAAATCTAAATGTCTGGTCGTTCCCCATGCGGGGCCGCAAACTAGGTAAAATAGGAGGGATGTTGGTGCTAGTAATAAGATGACTATGGGATGCTCCATAGTTTGGATCAAGGTCAGGGAGGAAAACACCAACCACCATAGTGGTCATGTAGGTCAGTTACTTCTCAATCATAGTACTCAGAAGATGCAACTTATGGATCGAAAGAAGGAAAACAGAAATGGCAGACGACATAAACATCAATAGCATTAAGGCTCCAAGAAACCACCCTGGATGAACAAGTGACATTCGAACATGCCAACTCCATCTTCTCAACCAGGGGCAACTAGTCAACTTAACTAAGTCAGGCATCCATCAAAAGGAGTCTAAAATAGCAAAGCGGTAAACATCTGTGTGAAGTGTCCTAAATCACGCCATATCTGGCAGCTAATTCAAGGCTCATTTTAAAGAGAACAAAATGAGACTTCTCATGATTGCTCCAGAGATCATAAAGTTTCTGAAAAATCTCCACCATCATTGAAATCTCCTTCATCTTAACCGCCCACCTACAATAACAACAAAGCCTTTTCCCACAATAAATAAGGTCGGCTACATGGATTCTTTACATCCATTCAAATCTATCTTGGGTCATTCTTGGGCTTAGATCAAGAAAACTAAGATCCCTATAGATAGTCTCATTCCAGCACTTCTTAGGCCTTCCTCACCCACTCTTTGCCGGATGAGCATCCCAAAACTCGCATCTCCTAACTAGTGCATTAGTCGACCTCATTTGCAAATGGTCAAACCACCTTAAGCGATTTTCTCGCATATTATCCTCGACCGGAGCTACACTAACTTTCCTTTTGATTGCATCATTATGATTCCGATCTTTATGTGTATGTCCACACATCCACCTTAACATTCTCATTCCTGCTATCGCCATCCCCTGCACATGTCTATGGTTCACATGCCAACATTTAGATCCATAAAGCATAACAGGTCTCGCGGCTGCTTTGTAAAACTTTCTTTTGATTTTCAAAGGAATTTTCTTATCATATAGAACGACAAAGTCTCATCTCCACTTTAGCCAATCTGCATTTATTCTATGAGTAACATCTCCATCAATTTCTCCAACATGTTGCAAAATAGATCCCAAGTATCTAAAAGAATCTTTCTTCTAAATGCTATCATCACCAATCTTCACATTAATTCCTTCACCATTACTTCCATCAAAAGTGCACTACATATATTTAGCCTTAGCCATACTTAGACGAAATCCTTTAGTCTCTGATGCATGTCTCCAGACCTCAAGGTTCTTGTGGAGAAGAGAGACATAATGTGATATCTATTCCATAGGGCTAGGGTCTCTTATATAGAGAGGAAACCCTAGAGAGTACAAGAGGAAAAATACATAAATACCCTTGAGGGGTTACGGAACCCGAAGGGTTAAAGGTTACGGAACCCGAAGGGTCAAGGGTTACGGAACCCGAAGGGTCAAGGGTTACGGAACCCGAAAGGTCAAGAACCTAAAAGGTTACAAATATAATTGTAATATAATAATTCTAACACTCCCCCTCAAGTTGGAGCATATTTGTCGATCATGCCCAACTTGGATACTAAGTACATTAGACGCTTCCTTGGAAGAGCCTTTGTGAGGATGTCTGCAAGTTGAAGTTCAGTGGAGATGTGTGGAGTGTTGATTCGTCCTTCTCGTACCGCATCATGAATAAAATGGCAATCAACTTCAATGTGTTTTGTCCGCTCATGGAAAACTGGATTGGTAGCGATGTATGTGGCAGACTTGTTGTCGCAGTATAAGGGTACAGAAGTGGCGACTGACATGCCAAGTTCTGTTAGGAAAGAAACAAGCCATGTGATCTCACATGTGGCCTGAGCCATTGCACTGTATTCTGCTTCCGCACTAGATCTAGATACCACTGTCTGCTTCTTGCTTCGCCAAGTGACAAGGTTATCCCCAATAAACATGGCGTATCCTGTAGTGGATCGGCGATCCTCATGAGAGCTAGCATAGTCAGAATCTGTATAAGCGGAGATATTAGTGTGTCCATTCACCCCATAGAAAAGTCCACGTCCGGGAGATTCCTTCAAATATCGAAGGATCAAAAGAACATCCTGCCAGTGACTGTAAAGAGGCTTGTCCATATATTGACTGGCTCTGCTCATAGCATATAATATGTTTGGCCTAGTAACAGTGAGATAGAGTAATTTTCCCACTAAGCTTCTGTATCGTGATGCATCCTCAAATGCTGGATCAGTAGATGCTGAATATTTTCTCACTTCTGCAGGGATGCCAGATGGCTTGCATCCAAGAAGTCCTGCCTCAGTCAGAATATCGAGGCAATACTTTCTCTGTGAAAGATGGAGCCCCTCTGTAGTGTGTATTACTTTGATGCCAAGAAAATAATGAAGTTGGCCGAGATCTTTCGTGACAAAGACCTTCTGGAGGAAGGCCTTGGTCTCCTAAATACCATCTACATCATCTCCTGTGATAACCATATCATCAACATAGACAGCAAGGATGATCGTGCCAGTAGACCGTCGTCTAACAAAGATAGAGTAGTCAGATGTTGTCCTCTGAGAACCAAGTGTGTAGATCTCCGCAGTGAGCCTGTCAAACTATGCCCTTGGGCTCTGCTTCAGGCCATAAATGGCCTTGCATAGTCGACAAACATGCTCCCTCTCGACTACATACCCCGGCGGTTGCATCATGTAGACCTCCTCCTCAAGATCACCATAAAGAAAGGCGTTCTTCACATGAAGTTGATAAATAGGCCAAGCCTTGTTGGCAGCAACAGAGAGAATGGTACATATCGACCCCATTCTGGCAACAGGCAAGAAGGTCTCAAAATAATCAACTCCAAAGGTTTGTGTGAAACCTTTGCCAACAAGTCTGGCTTTCAACCTGTCAATAGAACCATCAGGCGACTGTTTGGTCGTGAAGACCCATCGACAAGCCACAGGGCAAACTCCCGGGGGGCACGGCACAAGATCCCACGTACCCCAAGAGGTAAGTGCATCCATCTCCTCATCCATGGCCTGTCGCCAACCTTGATCTTGCATTGCACTGAAATGATCTTTTGGAATGGTAATAGCATTAAAAGCGTCTGCAAATCTCTTGTCACAGCTAGATAAACCATCTGTAGAAGTAAAATGTGACATGGGGTGATAGGTACATTTCCTTTTTTGCTTGCGTAGGGCTATAGGAAGCTCCCCAGGTACATCTGGAACAACAGTGGTGGGAGCACTCGAAGTGGTCATATCATCCTGCATAAAAGGGACAGGCAAAGGTACAGACACTGGTGTAGAAGGTATAGAGGTATGCTGGCGAGTATAGACGATTGGTGGAGGAGGGAGGTCCAGAGGAATATCACATATAGTCTGTGTGAAATAACTTGTTTGCTCAAAGAAGGTGACATCAGCAGATACATAGTATCGACGTCCAACATGATCATAGCAACGATAGCCTTTCTAGGTATGTGAGTACCCAAGAAAGATGCATTTGATGGCACGAGAGGATAATTTGTCAGCTGCATGAAAGTTATGGACAAAGGCAATACAACGAAAAATTCGCAGAGGTATAGGAAAAGGAGACTCAGTAGGATAAAGTAAGGAAAAATGGAGTTGCCCCTTTGAGAACTGATGAAGGAACACGATTGATGAGATACACTGCAGTAAGGATAGCATCTCCCCAGTATTGTTTAGGAACACTCATTTGACTAAGAAGAGATCTAGCAACATTTAGCAAGTGTCGGAGTTTTCTCTCAGCTATACCATTCTGTTGTGAGGTATATGGACATGATGTTTGGTGAACAGTTCCCTGCAATGTTCACTAAATCAGCCGCACGGGCCGCATATGCGGCCGCATATGCCCGTGCGGCATGCAGACCGCACCGATTACTTGAATTAGTGCATTATGCGCCCTCCCCGCATATGCCCCGCATACTGCTCCAGCAGCTCCAACTTTTCAATCTTCTCATTCAGGTCCTTAATTCTGTAACTCTGCCTCTTCATTCAATTGTTAGAATATGGCATGCATTTCTATACAATTGCAATGCATTATACCATTATGTATATGCAATGTTTTATGTTTTTCTCATTTATTATTTTCACGAGTATATGAAATGTATCGTCGAATATTTTTCAGATATGCCGATTGAGGTTTTGCTCATGTAGTGCATGTATGTGTATTGAAGTTTTGTTATTACAAATCATATAATATAAAGTTTTTATGGTAAATGTTTTTTTGTGATTAAATATGAGGCAATTAAAAGTATATATGCACACCCATCTAACATGAACCATTTTTTTAGATCTTCTTTAACTCCACTTAGATACATAACTTCAGTGGTAATGTTATTCATTGATATTTTTTATTTTTAAATTAAAAATTAGAAAACCACTTAGAACTGCATATACCCCGCATATGCCCCCGCATACCGCTTAATCAGTATTCGGTGACCAGTCCGAACGCATACGCATACCGCTTTCCTGAACCTTGGTTCCCTGGGATGCAAAGAAAGAGGTCAAGTCATGTTGGGTTAACTCAAGAGCATTGTCGGTACGAATGATCTTAACAATGCTAGAAAAGTAAGTTTTAACATATTGAAAGAAATTTCTGACAATTTAATTAATCTCCGAACGCTCCTTTATTAAATAGATCCAAGAAGATCGACTATAATCATCAACAAAACCTATAAAGTAGTGATGGCCACTTAATGTGCGGATCGGACAAGGTCCTCAAACATCAGTGTGAACAAGATGAAAAGCAGCAGTACTACGAGACTCAGTACGAACAAGAAACAAAGTTCGATGGTGTTTCCCGAACTCACATGCCTTGCACAGAAAGGGCTTCAGAGCAGAGAGTTCAGAAAACATCATGGAGATGGCCTTGGCAGAGGGATGTCCAAGTGGATCTTCGGAGATAGATGCAGCACCAACAAAATTGGAGTCTGAGGGTATGTCAAGGTAATATAGACCGTTCTTCTCATGACCCCCACCAAAAATCTGAAAATAACAACAAGACTCATAAAATATCACACGACAATGAAGCTCAACACAAAGCTTCTGAGCTGACAACAAGCTAAGAGGAAAATCAGGAGCACAGTGAACCCCCGAAAGTCGGAGCTTGGAAAAGAATTCCATAGTTCTGACAGTAGTAATCTGTGATTGAGTCCCATTAGCGACTCGAACTAACTTCACAGAGGTAGATGGTATGGAAGAGGTGAGCAAACTACGTTCTCCAGTGAGATGAGTAGAGGCACCGGAACCAATAATCCAAGCTGGAGTAGGAGTGATAGCAGAGTTGGCTATTGTACTTGAAGGAGTGGCCAGAGCAGCAGTTGTAGTGTTACTAGTGGTGGTAGGCCCTGGAGTCTGAAGGATCTGCATTAGGCGGGAGTAAACTGCATCATTAAGATGAACAGTCTTGCCACTGGAGGTAGGTGATGCTTCTTCCACATCATAGGCATCCTCATAAGCATTATTGGCGTGATAAGAAGGTACGCCAAATTTCTGCCAGTATCGTTCAGTCGGGTGGTTCCACCTACCACAGTGAGTGCATGGGGCAGTAGAGTCTCGCCCACGACCACGACCAAAGTCACGGCCTCGTCCAGATTCCCATCCACGACCACGACTTGGATCGCGACCGCGTCGCAAGCCGTATCTGCCTCCTCGCCCAGATGAGACGATGTGTGCAAAGTTCTCCATTGAAGGTAAGACAGGAGGTCGGGCAACGGATGTCTCGAGCTCCTCCAGCCACCCAAAGATGGCCTTCATTGTTGGAAGTGTTTCTGATATAAGAAATTGCTCCTTCGCTGCATGGTACCTAGAATGCAGGCCATCAAGGAAGCGGTATACCTGCCAGTCAGAACTCTCTTGTATCTGTTTGGTGCAACATGAGGGCTAGAATATTGCAAGCTCCTCATACAGACTGGATAGATGCATGTAGTACTCGATGAGGGTGGAATCACCCTGAGATGCCGACCAGATTCGCCTGTAAATATCTGCAAGGCGTGACTTCGTCTTCTTCAGGGAGTATGTTTGCTCGAGATCCTCCCACATTTCCTTGGCCGTATTTTTGTAAAGAAGATTTGAGGCAATATGAGCCTCAACACTGTTGGTCATCCAGTTGATAACCAAATAGTTGTCAGTCTGCCAGTTGTCGTACTCTTTATCCTTTTCATCTATAGGATCTTTAGTCAAAATGTAGAGTTTCCTCTGATCACCAATGAACACCATAAAAGATCGAGACCAGAGAGCACGTAATTTTCTGTGCCCTTGAGTTTGATAGTAGTGCCTTGTGCCATAATATTTGTGGCCAAGGGCTTTGTCTCGGTAGAATAAGGCGCCATGGTGGTCTTAAAATAGAAAGACGATCATGTGATCAACTAAGGATGCATATAAGAGCTAAAAAATACCCTAAAACTCACGTTTGCCCTTGAAGAAGGGTTGAAAACCCCCAATGAACAACATATCTGGATCCTTGGAAGTGATCCGTGATGAGTTTTGGATCTCCAAAGAGTCCTACGGTACCCGTGGAGGGTTGCTGTGGGGCTAACGACCTTCGTAGGAGGTCCTGAAAGCGCAGGGTAGCGCTAGCGGGAGGGCTGTTGCACTAGAGGCGATTGGAGGGCCTTGCGCGGGGCCCTAATTCAGGAAAGAGGGCTCGCGCATGCTTTTACGAGGCTTGAAGGTGGTGGTGGGGATTTTAGGTCAGAACCCCAGTCTAGGACCGTTGCTCTGATACCATGTGGAGAAGAGAGATAGAATGTGATATCTATTCCATAGGGCTGGGGCTTCTTATATAGAGAGAAAACCCTAGAGAGTACAAGAGGAAAAATACATAAATACCCCTGAGGGGTTACGAAATCCGAAGGGTTAAAGGTTATGGAACCCGAAGGGTCAAGGGTTACAAAACCCGAAAGGTTACTAATATAATTGTAATATAATAATTCTAACAGTTCTCATTTACTCTATCTCTAGTCTCAACAATCAACAAAATATCATCAGCGAATAACATACACCAAGGTATCGCATCCTGAATGTGACTAGTCAACTCGTCCATAATCAAAGTAAAAAGGAACGGACTCAAAGTTGAACCTTGATGCAGATCAATGTTTTTTTTGAAAGAAAAAAGGGCATGTACCATATAGGTGCATGTCCAAGATGCAGACCAATGTTGATGTCAAAATAGTTAGTCTTCCCAAACTAGATCCTTACACAAGATGAAGCCCTATCATACATATCCATTATGAGGTTAATGTATATGATATGTACTTGTCTCTTCTCCAAAACTCTCCACAATATCTCCTATAGGATAGAGTCATAAGCCTTCTCCATATCAATAAAGATCATATGGAGGTTCTTCCTTTTAGCTCTATAAATATCCATTGTTCTCATCAGCAAGTAGATGGCCTCAATAGTTGAGCGACCTGGCATGAATCCGAATTGGTTTCTTTTACTTTGGAAACTTACCTTAACCTTCTTTAGATCACACATTCCCAATTTTTCATAGAATGGCTCATCGGCTTGTTACCTATGTAATTCACACAATTGTGAATGTCTCCTTTGTTCTTATAAAGAGGCACCACGATATTTCTCCTTGATTCTTCAGACATTTTTTTGCTTCGTCAAAGAGCGATAAAAAAATTTGTAAGCCAAGTCAAACCACGCTCACCTATAACTTTCCATACTTCTATAGGAATGTCATCAGGTCTTACACCTTTCCCAGGCTTCATAGCCTTCAAAGTCTCCTCTACTTCCTTCCTTTGATGTCTATAGCTTGCATGATTCAAGTAACTTTCACTACTAGCTAGATCTCCCAAAGTGATCTCTCTATTTCCTTTCCCAATGAAAAGCTTATGGAAATATTGTTTCCATCTAGTTTATATATCCTTATGAGTAACAAGCAGGTGTCATTCCTCATCCTTAATGCATCTCACTTGAGAAAGGTCCTTGGTCCTTTTTCCTCTTGCTTTGGCGAACTTGAATATCCTTTTGGCCCTCATTAGAGTCGAAATTTTTGTAAAAAACTTCATAAGCTTTTAATTTAGCTTCGCTTATAGCATTCTTTATTTCTTTTCACTATTTTATAGTTTATAACAGATTCCTCTGTTCTATCGACCTACCTCAATGAAAAAAGTGTGTCATCAAAAGAACTAAAAGATCATTATACAAGTAACCCGAGAAAAAACCACATGCACAACTTGAGACACCATCATCATAAACACATATGTCACTATGACAAATTGAAAAGGCAAGAGTATACAACCTTGTCGAATCCTCCTTTGCAGGTGGAAGAAGTCAACCTCTACCTACATGTTAACCGAAAAGGATGTAGTGACAAAGGTTTTAAAAAAGGAAAGGCAGAATGAGAAGATTTTAATATTTGAAGGCAAGGCCTAAGTCTCATGACGGTAGAAGCATAAGCCTCGTGTTCCACCCAAAAAGTACAAGATGTGATAAAAATATTGTATAACATTTAAAAAACTATATTACAAACAAAATTGTATGTATTGTATTAAAGGATTTTTAGAGTAATCCTTTATTACAGTGCATATGATAATCTCATTAAGAGACAAATGAAAATGAAAATCGTAAAAAATCACTAAAGCAATTACTATACAAACAAAATAAATGCATAAATATTAACGTACATTGCATAAGATTAACCCACTTTGCATTGTATACATACTGACAACTTAACATGAATCATGACTTTAATGGTACCTTGTGGCTTGTACCCAATCATCCTCATAAATATAGCACATATATTGCATAATATTTTCATATAAGATTAAAAGAGAAGGTTATCAATCAACTATTTTTACCAGGTTGGAAAGTGAAATCTTTCCAACTTGCTAAATTAGATGCAACCATTATTAAAACATAATTAGCTATGGAAACATAAAAAGTCTCCTATATGATCATTTTTTCGCTTTATATGTATATGAGTAATTAAAGTTGTAGAAATGTGATAAAAGCTCAATCTAAGAGGCATAAATACAAGTCATGCATTTTGATGTATAACTATATTTCCTCAGTTAAACGACGCCATGCCTATTAAAAAGAAAAGAAGTCTTGAATTCTGTCAGGATCCTAGATGTGTGTATGTATATATAGTTCGCTTTTTGTTGCTTCAACTTATGATAGTAATAGATTTTAGGGGCAGAAAAGGATTGAAGTAGTTCACCTAACTGTAGGATGATTCAAATGTAAACATCTAATAGGACAATACATAGTAACAATAGTTGCAATCTTGCAATTGTTGATGACAGACAACAAATTTCCAACTAACTCTATAGGTCATGCCATTGCATTCCATTGAGATATTTGATCATCAAATTCGAATTTACCTTTGTTTATATTTAGACCACTTATTGTTAATTTCCTCCTTTCAAACAAAAAAGAACATCTATGATTTATTTAACAATTAGAAACTTCTAGATGTATCCACTCTAACAATGACTGAAAAAAGTACTTCAGCCTTGAGGTGACACCTCGTAACTGCCTCGATTCCCTCAACATGTCTTGAGGTTACAACCTCAAGGCGTTTTTCATGAAAAACCTCCTCGATGTGTGTTTTTAAAAAACCATGATAGTGACACGTCATTTCATTCAAACAATCAAGATTTTCGAGAAGCCTCTCTGATGAAAGGAAGACCACAAAACATCCCATCCATACAATTGTGTGGCACGGTAAAATCCACCTTCCATAACATGATATGCACTCCTTGTCTCTTTTGATCATTATCTTGTTAGAGAATGTAATAGGTGGGTAATTGGATCTCACCAAGATCCAATTAGCCCACTCATGTTTAGTCCCACATGGATGAGTAGTGGGACTCCGGACTGTCTGTGAGGCTATATAAGGAGCCCCACACCCCCTGTACTCATTGGAGAATTCTAATAGAATATCCGTCCCTTTGAGGGCTTCTCCCGTGGTTTCATCTCGCTCCTTAGGGAGTAGGATTCCACGTAAATCTTTGTTCTTCATGTTATGTTTCTTATTTTATCGACTCTGCTTCCGCTTCTCTGATTTCAACATGGTATTAGAGCGGGTTCGATTCTCGAGGAGTTAGTTTTCATTATTTATTCGAGATTCGATTTTTGGTGTTGTATTCTTGAAAATTATTGTTCATGAGAGAAATGTCCTTGGAATTTCTGCATTGAAGATTTTTTTATGATTATGTGTGTGCAAACTAGGGTTCCAGAATAGGAACCCTAATCTCACGCTGGTGGCGCACCCTCTTCATCGAGAAAGTTGGGCTGCTCTTCTCCTGGAAGCGCACCCAGATCTCCTCTCGCGCCACTACGCGAGAACTCATTCAGACGGATCGTCACTCCCTCAGGCGACACATCTCCAGCACGAGATACCTTCATGCGATCTCACACGGTTCCAAACCCATGCGGTGAAGTCCCATTCAGGGAGCCCTAGCAGCCCCTTGTATCGATCTGTAAGGTTCCATCTCCTCTGCTCCCTAGTGGCGGTGAAATCATGGCTGCAACCTCCAGGCGCCATCTCCGCCCTCGTGTTGCCTCTGTGCATCTCTTCTCAAAGCTACTCCAGGCGGAGCCATAACCTCCTGCATGAGGAGCCCCATCGTGCTCGAAGGCGGATCTCCCACACAATGGCGCCCCTCCAGGTTGCAACCTCCAACTCGCTGCCTTCTCGTGCGTAGGCGGTGCACGCTTCTTCTCTAAAGGCCGATCTCCGCTCTTGGTGCGGGAGGCAGCAACCCAAGGCGTCAACCTCCATCATCTGGCCATTGCACCACCGCCGCGGTTTCCAGACCTCCCCGCACGACCTCGATTGAACGTGCGGCTCCAGGCGGCGGCACACTACCACGCAGTTCCAGGTCTCCACGGTCCCCTCCCTCAACCGCGGCGATGCGCCCCTCCCTTACGCGCTGCAGCCTCGACAGCGAGCCCCTCCTCCCCGAACTTCTCCTGTAGGCGGCATGAACTGAACCCCGATAGGGGGTTGCTGGCTTCGAATGAGAGGGGTTCCCACTTGGGAACCCTAAAGTGAAGGACCAAGTAGGGTTTATTGCCCATATTTTTTTTAAAAAAAAACTGTTGTATTTGGCCCGAGTGGGCTAATGATTAAAAAATTGGAAAAGAGGCCGTTAAAAAAAAGAAAAAAAATTGAGGCCGATATATTTTGTAAACAAAAAAAGGAGTGAGACAGGTGGGGAGATGGGCCCAAATTTGGGGTCGAAAAAATGAATGTTTTCAAAAAATGGTGAAAATCCAATAAGAAAATGTCAACGGCTTAAAAAAAAGAAGAAATTTTCAAAAAAATGGGGATGATGAATGATTTGGAAAGCCGACAAATGTGTAAACGGCTTCTTGTTCTTTTGTTTTATCTCCCCAATTGTATTGTCTTCTCTCAACTTTGTCGATGTGATTATTTTCCAACAAGTATGGGAGAAAGGAGGAGTCATAAATTGACATATTCTTCAGAATTTCTGTACGTCCACGACTGACAGACCGACATTCCAGATTTCTACAAGACCATCCGTCTTCACCGAGCATCATCTTCTTCGTCGAGGCGTATACTTCTTTTATGACCCGATTAGTTTCCCGCGCTGGACTTCTTCTACAACGATTCTTCTTCAGGCATGACAAAGATACGTTTCGATGAACTGATATCGCAGCGGTTCTACAGGCATTACAGAGATACGTTCCGATGGCCTGAAAATCGCAGACCCGTCCTCGTGTGTGCTCCTTTACCAGTAGCGAACATGTGTTCTTGTGATGTATCTTGTGAAGATGTGTTGTATATTTCTTTTTGTTGCAAGTTGCAGCTTTCCCAGCTCCAGCTTGAGGGGGAGTGTTAGAGAATGTAATAGGTGGGTAATTGGATCTCACCAAGATCCAATTACCCCACTCATGTTTAGTCCCGCATGGATGAGCGGTGGGACTCCGGACTGTTTGTGAGGCTATATAAGGAGCCCCACACCCCCTGTACTCATTGAAGAATTCTAATAGAATATCCTCCCCTTTGAGGGCTTCTCCCCTGGTTTCATCCCGCTCCTTAGGGAGTAAGGTTCCATGTAAATCTTTGTTCTTCATGTTTATGTTTATTATTTTATCGATTCCGCTTCCGCTTCTCTAATTTCAACAATCTCATTGGCCGTGATGAGGTTAGAAGTACAACGTATGGTAAATCGCATTGGACAAAGGTATAGGTCTAAAGTCGTCCGCCATTGAGTGCCTTCCTTTATAGACAAAAGAAAAAAAGAGCATGTTCAACCACTCAAACCCAAATGTTTCCCTTTTACAACACATCAACTCCAACTACATCCCAAAACTCCATGAAGAAGAAAACATGAAAACTACCCCGACAATATAACCCATTTACATTCAACTCCAAGACAACATCCAAACTACATATTCATCAAACTACATAATAAACCTTTTTGCTTATTATGGATAGACAATGCTTGCTAGGGATGAAACCGAATGTGAATATATTCATATCCGATCTGTTGTAGTATTCATTTTATATATATACTGGCATCCGTATTCGTA
Organism: Ottelia alismoides; assembly: GCA_037367405.1. Lineage (NCBI taxonomy): Eukaryota > Viridiplantae > Streptophyta > Magnoliopsida > Alismatales > Hydrocharitaceae > Ottelia > Ottelia alismoides. The sequence continues at coordinate 58,884 of JAZKJV010003556.1, read as the reverse complement.
TTCATTTTAAAATGGATGTGGATATGGATATCACTTTGGCATTCGCTAATATTCGCATTTGTATTTGTATATTCGTTTTCATACATAAGTATAGTAATAGATTTATATATAACTATGTGTAACAACATTTTGTGATTGCATTCACCATTGTTGATATAATTGTTATGAAATTACTATACTTATAATATATCTATTTTATGTGTAAATCATCTTAAACATGTATATTTAGTTGATCAATCAAATATTTCTGTTATTATTCGTATCTGATTCGTATTCTTTTTTTAAGGATATGGTAACTCATTTTTCACATATGTCAATATTCATATCCGCATTCGTATTCGTATTTTAAAATAGATAAGGATATGATTATAGCTATATTTGTATCCGTATCCGATCGTTTTCATGCCTAACGCTCGCCTTCCTGCCTAGACATCACAACCTACTAGTACGAGCATTGCTACTATAACTCTGAGGAAAGTTGTGAAAATAAAAAGTGATATTCAACGTAGCCCTAGAGCTCTCTTATATAGGAGAAAAGTTCTAAGGAAAAATTACGTAAAGTAGACTGAAGAAATAGAAAATTATAAAATAAAGACACAAAAATATAAGTACCTCAATACTGCCCCTCAAGCTGGAGCATATATGTTTATCATGCTCAGCTTGGAACAGTAACGGTGAAAGGGAACCCTCGCAAGAGCTTTGGTAAACATGTCTGCAATATGAACGTCTGAAGCCACATGAGAAGTGAGAATGAACCTCTTATGGATCAAAGTGTAATGACATTCTACTTCAATGTGATTTGTTCTTTTATGGAAGGCTGGATTATTAGTTATGAACAAAGCAGCTTGATTATCACATTTAAGGTGCATAGGAAGAGGCACCTCAATAGTTAGGTCACTCAGGACAGACTTGACCCACATCATTTCCGTGCTCCCTTGGGCCATGGACCTATACTCTGATTCAGCACTAGATCTAGCTACAAATGTTTGTTTCTTACTCTTCCATGAAACCAACGAGCTACCAACAAACATAGTGAAACCAGAAGTGGACTTCCTGTCCTTGGGGCACCCAGCATAATCACCATCTGCACATCCAGTAACTGTGAGATACATATCTCTTCTGAATAAAAGGCCTGCACCTGGAGAAGACTTCAGATACCTCAAGATCGTATTAACTACATCCATGTGAACATGCCTGGGTTGCTACATAAACTGGTTGACTCTGCTAACAGCAAATGATATATGGGGCATGGTAATAGTAACATACAACAGCTTCCCTACTAACTCTCTGTACCATTTCTTATCCACCTCCTCAAAGCCATCATCATAAAGCCTAGAATTGGGATCCATTGGAGTAGTAGCAGGCATGCATCCTGTCATGCATGTCTCAAATAGAAGATCAGTGGCATACTTCCTTTGCATCATTACCATACCATGTTAATTCCTAACAAACTCTAGGCCAAGAAAGTAATGCAACTTGCCAGGATCCTTGGTCACAAACTGTCATCTTAGGAAATTATTAACTGCCTGAATGCCTTATTCATCGTTGCTAATAATAATAATGTCATTAACATAAACTAGAATAGCAATGGTACCGCTATGGGTTCTCCTAACAAAAAAAGAATGATCTGCAATAGATCTGACAAACCCCTTCTATTCAATCAACTCTGAGAGCTTCTGAAACCAAGCTCTTGGACTCTGCTTAAGGCCATATATGGCCTTGTGAAGTTAGCATATCATACTGGACTCTGCCTCAGCAGCAAACCCTGGTGGTTGTTGCATGTAAACTTCCTCCTGTAGGTCTCCATACAAGAACGCATTCTTGACATCCAATTGGAAAAGTGACGGTCACGTACCACAGCAACAGCAATAAAAATCCACAACATAGAATGACATGCAACTGGAGAAAAAGTATCCCGGTAATCCACCCCATAGGTTTGCTTTAACCCACAAGCAAGCAATCTGGCCTTGTACCTGTCCATAGTACCATTTGCACGGTGTTTTACAGTAAACATCCACTTGCTACCAACAACAGGTGCTCTTGGAGGCAAGGCCTTAAATGTCGGTTTCGGACATCATTTCGGTGACCGATCGAAACGGAATTTCGATCGAATTTCGATCGAAGTTCGACTAGAATTTTGATCGAAGTTCGACTAAAATTTCGATCATTTCCATCATTTTTGTACTAGGGTGAATTTCTTCGAAATTTGAGGCCATGCATGAAGGAGCATGTACAACACTCCACGTACCATGAGATTGTAAGACTATCATCTCCTCCTCCATCACCAAATGCCATTGACTCCTCTGCAATGCATCCTGTAGGACCGTGGTATCTCAGCGGACGATAGTCCCACAACAAACCCCTGAAAATACTCAGAGAGACGTACCAGAGAAACATGGGAAGCAAGAGGATGCATTGTATGCACACCTCTGCTTCCGTAGAGCAATAAGTACATCTAGGTCCTCAGCATCCGCAGAAGGTGTATCATCCAAGGCATCATGCAACTCAAGTTGCACAAGCAAATCACCAGTTAGAAGAACTCAAATGCTCAGAACATACCTTGGATGTGCTGGATGATGGAGGAGGCACATGAGCATGAGGTCAGCACTGGTAAACCTGCGGAAAGAAAGTATGTGTGGCAGGTGGTGGAGGAGGTGGTGGTGACGATGGAGGAGAATGTGGTGGTGGTGGTGGTGGATGATGAGCGATCCGAACGACTAAGGTAAAGGTACAAAAATGGTCGTTGCGACCTCGGTCGCTCAGATGCTTTAAATCAAGAAAAATGAACCACTCGATACAAAAAAAATCAATCAAAACCAAGAAGCGGTCCTGCTATGTGTTTAACCTGGTATAGCACCCAGGGTCGAACTCAAGGAGCACGGATTGGCCGAAGGCCTACGAAGTAGTAAAAACAAATAAAATAAAGAAACAAAATCTTTTTAGTGGTTTTTAATTGTTTTTATATTTTTTTAGGATTTTTAAAATGTAAAGAAAATAATAAAAACACAAATGAGCACACTTCAACAATTTATTTAATGTATCAAAAATCAACCAAAAATTAAAACAAAAATATTTTTATGTGTTTTATATTTTTTTATGTTTTTGGTGAATTTTTGATAATTTTCTGATGTTTATTTTATTTTCTAAAAATCAAACAGTAGCAAAAATAAAGGGTACTGTCCAGCCGAGCCAAAAAGCCTTAGATAAAATATCGAAGGACCTCAAAATGGCCTGGAGGTAATTTTCCTGTAAAGTAGGTAAAACAAGGAAAATTTAGGTACCAAGTTTGTTGTTTTTGGATTTTTAATTTATTTATTAGAATTTTTATGGGTTTTTGAGTGTTTTTAAGTTTTTAGGGTTTTTAAGCAATGAAAAATAGCCAACATTGGCTAGAAAATCAAGAAAACTAAACTAAACAGTTGCAAATTTTTATAGAATTTTTAGGGGAGTTTTTATATTTTTTGTGAATTTTCAAGTTAAACAGTAACAGAAATAAAGGTTTTTGAATTTTTAAAAATAGCAAATGAAATCAAAAATGTCCTCAAAAATCCTTGAAAATCCTACACCATGGCAGGAGCCATGTGTCAAATTCTCATTGGATTTGGAGGTGATTTGATATTTTATTCAAAAATAACAAAAGGGTACTGTGCACAGGGACTGGAATGCAAATACCCAAAGTTCTGGGGGTCCCGGTGCAATTAACCCAGCAAAACACGCGCCACGCGCGTGCCTGGGGCACTCAGGGACCTATATGTAAGGAAAATAAGTCCCGAGGACCTATTGGTAACACGTACCAAAAGTCCAGGGGGCTCAGTTGCAAATAACCCAAAATAAAACGCACAAGCGAGAATAAAGCATTCACAGGGGTATATATGCAATTAGCTAAAAAGTTTCATTCACTCATAAACAACCAGAACTACAAGGGCATAGACTGCAAATAACCCAAAACAACACGTGACGAAGCACGTGACTCACAACAGGCAGGGGTATACATGCAATTACACTAAAGCACAGGGTCCTCTATGCAAATAAACCTAAAACTAAACAACGTACTCAAATATTTACAGGACTAATACGAAATAAAACAAAGATAAGGGCCTAAGGGTAAATTACCCTTTATTAACCGGAGCGTCTGGATGGCTGCCACGTGTAGATCGGACGGTCCAAATGGGGGCGGCTCTCAACACTGGTGCTGCTCTGGTCGATCCAACGGTCTGGGCCAGGACACGTGTGGATCTAATGGTCCGGATCAGTCGCCTCAGATCTGACGTCCACGGGCGCTCCAGGAACCAACGGTCATGATGACGCATGGAGATAGGGAGCTGATCCGACGACGCTGGAGGGTGCTGGAAGAACTGGTCCCCGGCGAACTTCGCCGGGCTCGAGCGGGCGCTGGCCTCCTCCTCGGAGCGCTCTGACGATCGGAGAAGAACGCTGGTGCGCTCCTGCGTCTGCTGCGGTGCTCCGATGATCGACCCGAGCTCGGAGGAGCTCAGGCACGGTCGGCGGAGCTGGGTCTCCCGGCCTGAGTGACCAAGCCCTCAGATGGGCTCGGTAAGACCTGCAAAAGGGGTCAGAAGACTCGCGGGTCGAGGGCAAACTGCCTCGACCCAGTTAGGCGGAGCGAAGGTGGACGATGCGTCGGGGTGACGGGCTCCGGCGATGGTGGAAGACGGTGGAGACCGGTTCCCAGCTCCTGTGCGAGCTGAGTTGGGTGAGTGGGTGGAGAACATGCGGCGGGGGAAGGCGAAGATGTGGGTCGGGTCCGATGGTCGAACGGTGGTCGGAACCGGGGTGAATCGAAGAAAGATGACGGCGGCGCGATTTGGGGGAAAGCTGAAATCGAACGAAATAGCTAAGCTAAGGGGCTACCTGGGTGAAGGAATAGACTGTGGCGGAGCTGGGGAAGCTCCCGGTCGTCGCCTCAAGGGATGTCTCTGCCCGAGGCTCGAAGCTCGCTCAGGTGGCGGAGCTACGGCGGTGACCCCGCTGGATCAGTGGATTCGCCGGCTTTCCTCGTTGCAACAGGTCGGGGATGCGAGCTGTCACCTCGCTCTCTCTCTGGAGCTCACTGGAAGGCTACGCAAATGGCCAAAGATGGCGTGGGAAGGTGGCTGAGCTCCAGCTTTATATGGCTAGGGGTCCGAGAAGAGGGGGTCCGGGCAAGCTCAGGAGCGCGCGGATCCCGAGGGAGCGGCTCCGGCGAGGATGCCGGATGCAAGGAGGATGATTCGGACCCGGGGTTTGGCGGATTGGTGATCGGGTTGAGCGGGTAATAAATGGAGAAATCGGGTTGGCCGCTCAGACCCGTGGGAAGTGGTCCTGGGGGGGCCAGTTGACCGGGCGGTCAACATCCCCAGGAGCCAATGAGGTTCGACCACGTGGCTGGATCTTGAAGTGACAAATAGAGGTAGCTAGGGGCCGAATCTGCAAAAACTCCAAACATGAAATATTTTTATTTTATTTTTTTCTATTTTTTTGGTGATTTTTAATTAATTTTTGGAAATAAAAATAGGCTATATACATAATATGCACTAGGTATAGGTATATACAATGTATATATGGTTTTGATTTTTGATTTTTATATATTATTTTTATGCACTTTTATTCCTATTTTATATTTTATTTATTTATAGTATAAAATAAGGAATAAAAGTGTGTTTTTATTTTATTTTTATTATTTATGTACATAGTTAAAATAAATAGATATGTACATCTATATACATGGTATATGTACAATGTATTTTTGTATTTTTGATTTTTCTATTTTTATTTTGTTTTGATTTTGATTCTTTTTATTTTATTTATTTACAATATGTAACATAGAATATTTACAAAAAGTTTGGAAAATAACTTTATTTATTTACAAGGTTACATAAATATATAGGCATGGTTTATGTACATGATGAAGGGGTATTTTTAATCTTTTTGATTTTTAACTTTTTATTTTATTTTTATCTTTTATAGATATATATACAAATATTTACAAGTGTATTTTTGGTGAGGAAAACATTTTTATTTTATTTACATAAATATTTACACAAGAGCCCCTATCTCCCTCTACTTTGGTTTTTATGCGGTCAGGCCCATGCTGAGCCCTCCCTTGGGTTAGGTTGCTCAATATTTATTTTAAATATTTCCCTCTTTTTCTTTTTAATCTTTATTCTTTTATTTTTGCACAAAAACATGCTAATTATAGATTTTTACACAATGCATGCTTTTGGTAATTATTCCTATTTACATGTATCTACATGCATTTGCAAAGGTTTTTGTAGCTAAAATATAAGAATAAAGAGTGATGAATGGGTATTCATCACCCCCCTATACTCAACTTTGCTAGTCCCTTAGCAAACACTTATTTGAAAAAGAAGTGAAAAGGAAAGAAAGAAAAAGAAAAAGAGGATATACATGGATCAAGGTTGATTATTAAACTTGCCTTCATTAAATTGGGGTATGGAGCTCGATCAGATCTTTGGATTATTAGTGTGTCGGAACCTTATTTAGACTTAAGCTTAAAACCTAACAGCCTCTAAGTTCCACTAATCTATAACCAAGACTCCTCAATGCTCCAGATCAGAACAAGTCATCAATCACAAACCCTGAAGACCATGAATCTTTTCTTGTCCTGTGAATGTGAAGTCTAAGCTCTTCACCTCAGAAATGACAACTTGACAACCCTCCCCAACAAGGTAACTCTATGACCTCAATCTGGCCACTCTTTCCTCGAGGAGCGGGGTATTCCCTTCTAAGTTCAAGTTCAACCGGCTCAAGACGAGGGGGAAGAAGAGAATGGGTCAAGGCCAGTGTAGCCAAGTACCCTTGGGAGCTTGACCAGTGTAGCCAAGTCCCCCTGCTGCAAGCTACAACAGGTGGATCATGAAACCAAGCTTTGCTTATTGCACTTATATACATACTCCGGTGGGATTATCATTTTCTATCAGACCCACCACTTTTTTGGAGTTCTTTTTGCACATTTTTTTTCAAGTGCATATGTACAACATATACATGTGCAGCATATATACAAGGAGTTTTTCCTCTTGAGCCAGTAGACTATCCCTCTTTTGAAGCTTTATTGCAACCCACAACTCCCGTCGTTAGACCTCATGGCAACCAGACCAAGTTGAGACGCACTTCCTTCACTAAAAGAAGAAGAGAGGTTCCGCCTAGAAGTACTACCCTCATATGCTACCCCAAGTCAAGGAAGACTGCCTCCTCACCACCTCATCCGTAGAGAGCTCGGTGCATAGTGCTGGTGTCCAAGTAAAGCCATAATCTATATGAGTCATGTGTTGTTGTTAAGTGCTCTACTTAGGCTCATTGAGATGACATGTGATCATAGCCTAGTGGACTCAAAGAATTAAGTCACCATGGACCTGAAAAGCCTTAAACCTAAGTCCTATAAGGTTCCTCTTAGAAATTAGGTGGATTAAGATCTTAATCAAGCTCCATTTCTCAATTTGATTCCAGGCTAGTTTAAATGTCAACTATCATCCAAGAAAAACTATATACATATGTACAAAAAGATGCTTATTTACACAAATTTTACAAGCATGTAAAATTTTTGAAAAATGTTTTGAAATCATGAATGGATGGTGCATGAAGTGCAAGTTTTGCAAAAAGATATTTACACACATTTACATAAGATTTTTGCAAACTTTTGATTTTCAAAACATTTTGGAAAAATTTTGTACTATATACATAATTTTGATACAAAAATATTTACACAAGCTTTACACAAAAGATTTTTGAAATCATTTTTACAAAAATAATTTGTACACTAGCTATTTATGTGCAAAGTAAAAGAAGATTATGTACATGAAAATTTTTAATTTTTGTGAACACACTCACACAAAGTACGAGTTATGGCTAAAGTATATATGAAATATATACAAACCCCCCTATACTTAGCTCGAACGATGTCCTCAGAGTCAAGAGCGATGAAGAAGACATAACTCGTGCTTAGTAAAAGGGGAGTGAAAAGGAATGGCTAAGTACAGGAACGAATAAATGAATAGAATAAGAGGAACTCGGTGGGAGAACAACGACGAACTCAACAGTGTAAAGTACGACACCCAGGTATGCAATCAGGCGGGTGTCTACTACCGGCCACTGATATGAGCATAAGTGATCGGGATCCGGTAGTACAAAAGATATCATCGGCTCTGGGTCAGACTGGAGTGAGAGTATGGAGCCGACGAAATCAAACGTGGAGAAGGATGGATCAGTACTAGAATCCTCCACGTCAATCAGTGTCTCAAGCAAGTGTGGACAATCAAGATCAGGAGACTCTCTAAGCTGACTGATATCCGATGAATAGAATAGAAGAAAATCAGGCAAATCATCGAATATCTCCAGAATGGGCTCATCCTCGCGAGGGTCGTCGAGGTGAGAAGACACAGAATCAGAATGATCTAAAGACTCGGTTTCGTGTTCCGCCAGATCGGAAACACTCTCAGTAGGTGAAACCGAGTACTCATCGCGTGCGGCATCCTCCCGCAGATAACCCTCGGGGAGAGATGCAAGATCCGAAGTGACTAGAGGAGGATCAGGATCTAGATGGGCATCTGCGCTGCTATCAAGTATCCACTCAGTGCACCAGGCTGCATCATCATATGAAGTGTAAGTCTCGACAATCTGGAAGCAGGAGAAGATACTAGTCAACACCGCGGAAGCTGGCAAAGTGTCTGCAGCTGATCCTCGCTCTGCGGCTATGCTGGCTGCCAACTGGTCCTCAGGAAATGTATCTATCTCAATAAAGTGGAGGACAAAAGGCTCGAAGACGGGACTCTCTATGTCTGTGCTCTCAAAGTGCTGTCCCTCCTCGAGCTGTGGCTGCTGGGCTGAGTCCTGGTGACTGTCTGCATCCGAGAAGTGTCTCTGCAGGAAGAAAACTGACTCCTCCGGGACAGGAAACTGAAGTGTCTGAATCAATGGCTGCAAAAGCTGGGGCTCCTCCGGCTCCTGGAGTATCAGAAGATCTGATATCCAAGACTCGTCGACTGGGAACTCTGGAACTGACTCGAACTCCGACTGGAAGGCCAACAGGAACTCAAGTAGACTCCGGGTCCGAACCTCTGCTATCGCGGTCATCTCCTCTGTCAATGGTGCGGCATCATCCAAATCCTCGGGCTGGTGTGTAGAAGCTGAATCACCATGTAAAGTGACACACCGCACTGGTACAGCATCGTCCACATGTGTTGTCCCGACCAAGGCATCTCGTGTAGAAGAACTCTGTGAAAGTAGCCTCGAGATGGTATCCAGAAAGTGAATGTCGGAACTGCGGTGTGAACCGCCACATGTGGTAATCACCAGTGCTATCTGCTCCGCGGTCATCCCCCGCATGGAGATCCCGATCAAATCTGTAAGTGGAAGTCCGTGCTCAGGGAATCTCCTCAAGAGGTCAAGCAACCTCGGCCATGCCTCGTGCAATGGCTCCTGGAGGTCAACTGAAAAGTCCATGATCAAAGACCGCATAAACTCTGCTCTACATGGAGGGAAGTATCTCTGTAGAAACTCTCGGCGTAGCTCTCCCCACGTCTCGAATGTCCTTCCCAATCGTCGGTGCCATCTCATGGCTCTGTCGTGAAGCGTGAATGGGAAGGTCCTGCTCATCAGCTCCTCTGCAGTGACGTCTGAATATCTTTGTGCTCTACAAAACTCCTCGAAAGCGGACAGGTGAAGATATGGCTCCTCGTGCGTCTCTCCTGAAAACGTCGGCAGTCGCTGAACGTAATCCAAATCCAAGACGAACGGACCTAATGTAGAAGCTGACTGAGCTCCATGTGCTATCTGCTCCTCCATCCCTCTGGAATAGGATATGTCTGCTAATCTCCACTGCTCTCTCTGGTTCCCAATGGAGTGCGCTCTCAACTCAGTAACAACATCGTCCGGGTCTCGCATCTTCTCTGTCTGATATCCTCGGACGTCTAGCACAGCATGCCCAGGGTGATGAGATGAAAGGGAGGGAGGGAGCGGGAGGTTGGTCGGAGATCCGACCTCCCTAGAAGGTGGACTGGAGTGATGGTCAGAAGACGGAGAAGAAGCCGTAGGAGTCGGCTCGTGGTGAGGGGAATCCATCATCCAGGGATCAAGAAGAAGAAGAATAGAGAAATGAAGGGAGGTGAGGGAGGGGAATAGATGAGAAAGGATCGAAGGGATCTGGCAATCAAACAAGATGAACAAGCAAACCCCCAATTCACCTACGCACACAGAGCTGAAGACCGAAGGGATCAGTCAATTATCTTGTCAATTTTATTTTAGGTGATCATCCAGTCTATCAGAGCGATTACGTGAGGTCAATAGGTATCCAGATCTTTCTCAACCGACTGTCCCGTACTGAAAGCCGGTAATCAGTCAAAAAAAGATCGGAGGCTCTATCCTAATGTGCAGATCACTCTCTCGCTCATCCAAACCAGACAAGGAGGGGGTTACTCTCCCCAAGACAGATTTTCAATGAAGTGTCTTTTAGGTCAAGTATGATTAGCAGTCCCGATTTTATTGTTTTTGTTTTTAGATATTTTTCAAAATAAAAATAAACGCCTAACGAATTTTTCGGTTCTCCTGATTATTAAGTCCAAAACAGGGGGGAGAAGACGAAAAAGCCGATGCGCGATAAATCAATGATGCATGCTGAGTAAGAAATGCGTACCTGTCTCCAGCACTCTACATGCAATATGATCCGCGCATAAATGTAAAGACAGAAAGGAAACTACCTATATGATGCAACGGGAAAGCCGAGTCCTAGATGAGCAATTCTAGCGAAGAACCGTCTAACCGGTCACCGACCTCCAAGCCAAAGAGTCCGGTCTTGGTCCGTCCCTCCTCTGTCCGACAAATCGGGGGTAGGAGTAAGCGCTTTACAGGACGAGCTACGGCACGTAGGCTACGAAGGCAAATGAATCGGTTATTTTTATTAATTATTTTTAGTAGGTCCAATTAACGATCTATAGGAACAGATAAGCAGTTAGGTGTGTGGATCCTACTAATTACGGCACAGTCACCAGAAATTCCTAAGTCTAGGGGCTCGAGCAAAAACCGCGTAAACACCGGAAAAGGCAGAAATAAAAGAAAAAGAAAGCCGCGTAAAAACCGCGAAAAACCACGCAAGTCCTAAGGGTCCCTCGAGCACACCGGTGCTCGGCGAAACAGACCCGCTACGGAAAGTCCACAAATGTCCAAGTCCAAGTCCCTGTATTATTACAAAAATAATGAAATAAAATAAAAGACCTCGCCCACTCAACTCTCTCTCTCACTCTCTCCTGCGGCTCCGCGAAGAAAGGAGCCACCTCCGAATCCCGCGGTTGCGTCGGCTCCTCGAGAGTAGCCGCCTCGGTCCTCGGGCCCTCGCAAGAGAAAAAATAGAGTGGTCAGAACCAATAAAATCAAAAAATAATAATGAAAATAAAAGGAAATAAAAATAAGAGGGTATATGTGCAAAAATGTAAAATAAAATAAACACACAAAAGAAAACAAAAACAAAAATGAAAGAATAAGGGAAGAAAGCAAAATAAAGTGAAAATGAAATATAGACAAAAAGCCGCGAAAAGCCGTGAAAATAAAAACGAAAAGAAAACTACTAAGCCGTGCTCCCCGGCAACGGCGCCATTCTGATGAGCGATCCGAACGACTAAGGTAAAGGTACAAAAATGGTCGTTGCGACCTCGGTCGCTCAGATGCGCTAAATCAAGAAAAATGAACCACTCGATACAAATAAAATCAATCAAAACCAAGAAGCGGTCCTGCTATGTGTTTAACCTGGTATAGCACCCAGGGTCGAACTCAAGGAGCACGGATTGGCCGAAGGCCTACGAAGTAGTAAAAACAAATAAAATAAAGAAACAAAATCTTTTTAGTGGTTTTTAATTGTTTTTATATTTTTTTAGGATTTTTAAAATGTAAAGAAAATAATAAAAACACAAATGAGCACACTTCAACAATTTATTTAATGTATCAAAAATCAACCAAAAATTTAAAACAAAAATATTTTTATGTGTTTTATATTTTTTTATGTTTTTGGTGAATTTTTGATAATTTTCTGATGTTTATTTTATTTTCTAAAAATCAAACAGTAGCAAAAATAAAGGGTACTGTCCAGCCGAGCCAAAAAGCCTTAGATAAAATATCGAAGGACCTCAAAATGGCCTGGAGGTAATTTTCCTGTAAAGTAGGTAAAACAAGGAAAATTTAGGTACCAAGTTTGTTGTTTTTGGATTTTTAATTTATTTATTAGAATTTTTATGGGTTTTTGAGTGTTTTTAAGTTTTTAGGGTTTTTAAGCAATGAAAAATAGCCAAAATTGGCTAGAAAATCAAGAAAACTAAACTAAACAGTAGCTAATTTTTATAGAATTTTTAGGGGAGTTTTTATATTTTTTGTGAATTTTCAAGTTAAACAGTAACAAAAATAAAGGTTTTTGAATTTTTAAAAATAGCAAATGAAATCAAAAATGTCCTCAAAAATCCTTGAAAATCCTACACCATGGCAGGATCCATGTGTCAAATTTTCATTGGATTTGGAGGTGATTTGATATTTTATTCAAAAATAACAAAAGGGTACTGTGCACAGGGACTGGAATGCAAATACCCAAAGTTCTGGGGGTCCCGGTGCAATTAACCCAGCAACACACGTGCCACGCGCGTGCCTGGGGCACTCAGGGACCTATATGTAAGGAAAATAAGTCCCGAGGACCTATTGGTAACACGTACCAAAAGTCCAGGGGGCTCAGTTGCAAATAACCCAAAATAAAACGCACATGCGAGAATAAAGCATTCACAGGGGTATATATGCAATTAACTAAAAAGTTTCATTCACTCATAAACAACCAGAACTACAAGGGCATAGACTGCAAATAACCCAAAACAACACGTGACGAAGCACGTGGCTCACAATAGGCAGGGGTATACATGCAATTACACTAAAGCGCAGGGTCCTCTATGCAAATAAACCTAAAACTAAACAACGTACTCAAATATTTACAGGACTAATACGAAATAAAACAAAGATAAGGGCCTAAGGGTAAATTACCCTTTATTAACCGGAGCGTCTGGATGGCTGCCACGTGTAGATCGGACGGTCCAAATGGGGGCGGCTCTCAACACTGGTGCTGCTCTGGTCGATCCAACGGTCTGGGCCAGGACACGTGTGGATCTAACGGTCCGGATCAGTCGCCTCAGATCTGACGTCCACGGGCGCTCCAGGAACCAACGGTCAGGATGACGCCTGGAGCTAGGGAGCTAATCAGACGACGCTGGAGGGTGCTGGAAGAACTGGTCCCCGGCGAACTTTGCCGGGCTCGAGCGGGCGCTGGCCTCCTCCTCGGAGCGCTCTGACGATCGGAGAAGAACGCTGGTGCGCTCCTGCGTCTGCTGCGGTGCTCCAATGATCGACCCGAGCTCGGAGGAGCTCAGGCACGGTCGGCGGAGCTGGGTCTCCCGGCCTGAGTGACCAAGCCCTCAGATGGGCTCGGTAAGACCTGCAAAAGGGGTCAGAAGACTCGCGGGTCGAGGGAAAACTGCCTCGACCCAGTTAGGCGGAGCGAAGGTGGACGATGCGTCGGGGTGACGGGCTCCGGCGAAGGTGGAAGACGGTGAAGCCCGGTTCCCAGCTCCTGTGCGAGCTGAGTTGGGTGAGTGGGTGGAGAACATGCGGCGGGGGAAGGCGAAGATGTGGGTCGGGTCCGATGGTCGAACGGTGGTCGGAACCGGGTGAATCGAAGAAAGATGACGGCGGCGCGATTTGGGGGAAAGCTGAAATCGAACGAAATAGCTAAGCTAAGGGGCTACCTGGGTGAAGGAATAGACTGTGGCGGAGCTGGGGAAGCTCCCGGTCGTCGCCTCAAGGGATGTCTCTGCCCGAGGCTCGAAGCTCGCTCAGGTGGCGGAGCTACGGCGGTGACCCTGCCGGATCAGTGGATTCGCCGGCTTTCCTCGCTGCAACAGGTCGGGGATGCGAGCTGTCACCTCGCTCTCTCTCTGGAGCTCACTGGAAGGCTACGCAAATGGCCAAAGATGGCGTGGGAAGGTGGCTGAGCTCCAGCTTTATATGGCTAGGGGTCCGAGAAGAGGGGGTCCGGGCAAGCTCAGGAGCGCGCGGATCCCGAGGGAGCGGCTCCAGCGAGGATGCCGGATGCAAGGAGGATGATTCGGACCCGGGGTTTGGCGGATTGGTGATCGGGTTGAGCGGGTAATAAATGGAGAAATCGGATTGGCCGCTCAGGCCCGTGGGAAGTGGTCTTGGGGGGGCCAGTTGACCGGGCGGTCAACATCCCCAGGAGCCAATGAGGTTCGGCCACGTGGCTGGATCTTGAAGTGACAAATAGAGGTAGCTAGGGGCCGAATCTGCAAAAACTCCAAACATGAAATATTTTTATTTTATTTTTTTCTATTTTTTGGTGATTTTTAATTAATTTTTGGAAATAAAAATAGACTATATACATAATATGCACTAGGTATAGGTATATACAATGTATATAGGGTTTTGATTTTTGATTTTTATATATTATTTTTATGCACTTTTATTCCTATTTTATATTTTATTTATTTATAGTATAAAATAAGGAATAAAAGTGTGTTTTTATTTTATTTTTATTATTTATGTACATAGTTAAAATAAATAGATATGTACATCTATATACATGGTATATGTACAATGTATTTTTGTATTTTTGATTTTTCTATTTTTATTTTGTTTTGATTTTGATTCTTTTTATTTTATTTATTTACAATATGTAACATAGAATATTTACAAAAAGTTTGGAAAATAACTTTATTTATTTACAAGGTTACATAAATATATAGGCATGGTTTATGTACATGATGAAGGGGTATTTTTAATCTTTTTGATTTTTAACTTTTTATTTTGTTTTTATCTTTTATAAATATATACAAATATTTACAAGTGTATTTTTGGTGAGGAAAATATTTTTATTTTATTTACATAAATATTTACACAAGAGCCCCTATCTCCCTCTACTTTGGTTTTTATGCGGTCAGGCCCATGCTGAGCCCTCCCTTGGGTTAGGTTGCTCAATATTTATTCTAAATATTTCCCTCTTTTTCTTTTTAATCTTTATTCTTTTATTTTTGCACAAAAACATGCTAATTATAGATTTTTACACAATGCATGCTTTTGGTAATTATTCCTATTTACATGTATCTACATGCATTTGCAAAGGTTTTTGTAGCTAAAATATAAGAATAAAGAGTGATGAATAGGTATTCATCAGTGGAGACGATGGTGGTGTAGTGGAGATCGGAGGTAGAGGCATATAGACATCTTCTCTATTATCTAAAGGAATGAGCTTGTCACATGTAGGAGAGAAATGCATAATGGATTCAAAGAACGAGACATCCGCAATAACATGGTACCTTCATCGAACAGGGTCGAAGCGACGATATCCCTTTTGGGTCTTGGAATACCCAACACACACACTTGACGGCTCTAGGAGAGAGTTTGTCAAGACCTGGAGACATCTGATGAACAAAAGCCATTGATCCGAAAAAACGAGGCATGAGTGAGAAAAGATCCATCTTGAGAAACGCAATCAAGAACGGTATCTTCTCTCCCAAAATCAAAGAGGGCATACGATTTACCAGGTAACAAGCAGTTAGAACTCCCCCTCGGTACGAATGAGGAGTGCAACTCTGAATCAAAAGATTCTTGGTAACATTCAAAAGATAGCAATGTTTTTATTCAGCCAGCCCATTCTGTTGAGAAGTATACACACAAGATGTCTGATGCACAATACCATAGGATCTAAGAAATTGGGAAAGTTGAGTACTGCAAAATTCTAGCGCATTATCTGAACGTATAAACTTGACATTTGCTGAAAAATATTCCTTATTTCATTAATAAAGGACGACATAACAGGACCAGCATCAGACTTGTTCTTAAGAAGAAAGATCCAAGACAATCTTGAAAACTCATCAACTGCAACAATATAAAACCCATGCTTAGAGTAGCATGTTTCCTTCGAGTGGCCTGACCAGTGGCAATAAGAGCACGGCTGACGAGGTCGACCACCCCATCCCTGCCACGGTTAGGTCCCCCTCTACCACGATACGGTGTAGGGCCTCCCCTACCACAAGATGCAGCCATAGCTGAAGATGTTTGAGACTGCAAGGTACCACTAGAGGATATAGAGAGCCTACTCAATCTACGATATGTCTCCTCCATTGGAGGTATGGTGGCATCAATAAGAATCTGAGCTCGAGCAGCATCGTACTCCGGATCAAGAGCGGCTAAAAAGACCCCAATCATTACATAGTCTCTGTACGCCTTGAGCTGCTCTAGCGTAGCAGTCAAGGGAATGTAACCATGGAGCTTCTCAAATATGCCCCTTAAAGAAGTGTAGAGGATAGGGTAAGGAAGAGGCGACTAGTCTGCTTTGATGTGAAGATATTGTGCTGGAGCTGCAGTATCTTCAACTCGTTCTTCACCGGAGATTATGTAGCGGTGAGAATGTCCCACATAGCCTTTATAGTAGGCTGACTCAATATATCGTTAGCTATCTCTCTTGACACAATCCCAGATAGCCACATGCGTATGTATGCATCATCCACCTCCCATGAAGCGTTTACCCCAGTCTTGTCACTTGGATCCTCCGTCGTGGGGATGTACTTCTTGTCATTGCACTGCATTAAACTCATGAACAGCATGGCCCACAGTTCATAGTTTGTTCCATCCATCTTGACGATGGGCACTGGACCTTTGAAGGCACCCAGGGATGAAACATCTGCTTTGTTGTCAGGCATGATGACAACTATCTCCAAGACTGGGTCTGCAATAAGTATGACCTAAGTCTACGCCGACATATAGGAAGATGGTTCTGGGCATAGACTCATACCACAACCTCTACCATTTGTTGGAGAAACCTTTGGGTAACTAGGGTGTTTTAGATAATCATGTCGCACCCTAGAGACCCAAGAACATGCCTAACCAGAGACGGCACTGATGAAAGGAGCGGTCAGGCGACGGGCACGAGCGGTCAGTAGTGGCGGAAGCGGTTGGCAACGGGCAGGAGCAGGGGCAGGCAGCAGTCGCTGCCGGTAGGCTGCTAATGGGCGATGACCCGCGACCCCCAAGCAACGGGCAATGACAGCGGCGCCCGGGAGATAGGCGATGCGGGTGCACGCTAGGTCTTTTGGTGGGGCGGGGCTCTAGGGCACAGGCTCTGGTCTAGTACCATCGCTCTGATACCATGTGGAAAGTTGTGAAAATGAAAAGCGATTCAACGTAGCCCTAGAGCTCTCTTATATACGAGAAAAGCTCTAAGGGCAAGTTACATAAACTTGATTGAAGAAATAGAAAAATATAAAATAAAGACACGGGAATATAAGTATCTCAACAAGCTCCAAAAGCAATCAATCACCAGTTTATGGACCTCCCAATTCCCATTAATAAGCCACCACTTACCTAATTATAAAGAATAAAATTACCAATCCTAGCAATAAAGTGAAATAAGGGCATCTTCGTGTCCCCATCCCTCAACCAAACCTGTCTTGAACGTTGCCCCCATAGACCTCACATTTTTGTCATCAATGGATAAATCCAGATGCATTCTGTGATCTGCCAACTCATCCAAGGTAAATGCGGAAACATCCTCAAAATGATCAATTCTACCAATCTTCTTTGGAGCATCTAACTGTAGTTGAGCCCTTTCATATGGACATTTACCCGGACAGAGTTCAACTCATGTCTAAGCACCACCAACCTCATTGTTGTTGAACCCTCAACCTGACGATTGTACCAAAAACCAAACCCCAAGCCTCTGAAGCCTTCCGCCAAAAACCAAGAGTGCTCGAAATGGAAATGCAATGACAGGTGGCATAACTCCCCAAAGTCCGATGTGATAGATATTTCACCTATGCAAGCTAAAACCAAGGTTCAGAAAGTCGGTATGCGATATTCGTTCGGTCAGGCGGTCTGAAGCGAGTAAGCGGATATGCAAAAGTATATGCGGATTATGTGGTTTGTATTGTTTTAATAAAAAATTAAAATAAAAAATAATAATTTCAATTATTAGATATTTATGTTCAAAAAAATAACAACAGATGAAATATAATGCATGTACTTTTTAGTACGACATGATTTCAAATAAAGCATTTCAAAAATATAAGAACAAAAAACTATTATGAGATATAACAATAATAAATCAATTTTTGTTAGAAACATGTTTTATATTGCTATAAGAATTAACAAAATGAAATTAGATGTGAAGCATTATATTTCAATCGAATTAATAATTGAATTCCCTTTTATCAAGTGTTAATGAGATGACAAGTAGCTAGGAAATTTAACACAAGTTGTTGCAGAATATATGAACAAATGAGAAAAGTATTGAATTAATAAAGCACATGACTCATAGATATATTTTTCATGAAAGAAGATATATCAGATTCTAAAACTAAAGTATATTGAAATCAAATAAAATAAAATTTTATTTTTTCGAAAGCAGTATAAAAATATTTTTTTATTAATAGTAGCAATTAATTAATCAATGGTTATTAAATAAATAACATCAACCAATAAAATAAACTAAAGTATAAGGAGAACACATAGCATCAGTGTTTGAACTCGTTAAATAAAAATAAAATTTTATTTTTTTCGGAAGCAACATAAACATATTTTCTATAAACGGTAGCAACTAAATAAATAACATTTATTTTTACAACAAGTATTAGTAGTAGTTGAATCCTGAATGGAAACAACAACTGAAGATAAAGCGTGAAGGGAGGGGGTCTATCCAAAAGGCGACTGAATATGCGACCGCATATGCGGTTTAGTCGACCGCATATGCGCCAAAACCGCATATAGACCGAATATTGTATATGCGGTTCGATCCGATCACCGACTACGCATATGCGGCCGCATATGCGGCCGCCTGGCCCCTTTTCTGAACACTGGCTAAAACAACTGTGACATAAAGTAAACGGTCAATGCACGATCAGGATGGCAAATTTCTCCAAGTATACAGCAATTTAAAGTAAATTATTTAAAAGTTAAGTCATGAATAGAACCAGTGATACAAAGAAATATAATGACCAAATAAAGCTTCTGTGATTTGAATAGAAGCAAAAGCAACCTTTTCTTTATAGCTTGACATGGCAGAAAAAAATAATACTATCATGAAATGCTCAAATATTGTGAGCGAAAACTCTTAGAAGAGATTACTGAAGGTCCTACTACGAAATAATATAGTACTATTAAATTTTCAGTAATGGCATCTGCGAGTCTTCTCACAAGTGACAACATTATAACAGTGCCGCTTGCGATAAAACGGAAGTGCCATGGAAAATACATTGCACATGTAAGAGTGCTGCAACACACAATACATTGAAAAGAAAAGCAATGGTTCGAGGAGTACTAAATTTCCCCTGAACTTGGGAAATACTGTTTTAACCAATGGAAATGTCAAACATGTGATTACTAATGAGAAATGAGGATCAACTTCACCAATATTAGAGAAAAATACACAAAAACTCAATGCATCTATTAAGCAAGAGTCAAGAAATATAGAGTTTGATTTGAAATGATCACAAGATTGAAACTGGGAGCACATATATCTCTCTTTTCTTTTGTTTTATCCAATTAGAAAATTGTTAAGTAATTATCCATCAGCAATGAGATCAACATGGCAACATAAGCAGTGACTACAACATAATTGGAGGACCATAGACTCCGACATTTTACAGTTCAGCAGGTCAAATCCAAACTGGAAAATACTTCATCATTCTGTTCTGAGCTCTTTAAATGATGGAAGTGACCCGCCTTCTAAATAATTAGCTAATGAATCTTCCCTCTTTCCCATTGGACCTCAAAATCAGATAGTTTAACTCGTAATCACAACT
The DNA here is from genome assembly GCA_037367405.1 of Ottelia alismoides. Classification (NCBI taxonomy): domain Eukaryota; kingdom Viridiplantae; phylum Streptophyta; class Magnoliopsida; order Alismatales; family Hydrocharitaceae; genus Ottelia; species Ottelia alismoides. The sequence goes on along the minus strand of JAZKJV010003556.1, from coordinate 39,037 downwards.
TCATGAAGATGTCATTGCATTCCAAAGGCTAATAACATCAATACGAGTTCATGAGGTACAATTAATGTGGTAAGTAGCAGGATAAGCCATCTCAGCTATCCTGCAATGCCGGGTTATCTTTCCCATATAATTTGTACCAATGTCTCAACCAATAGTCAGGGCACGACAGATATAAAAAAATTTACATCAAAATATGTTATTTTAAGGAAACATCTGCTGCATTGTCAACAATTTAAAATTTATCCCTTCATCCAACCCATCATCCCAGCATATATGCTCCACTAACTAAAAATATAAACAAAGATCTACATTAAATTACACAATGTAATATCCCTATTGTTGCAATAAAAGTTACAATATACAGTTGATCATAACAAAACTTGGTGTGTGGTCAGCAACCAACCATTCTCGAGGTTATCATCAGATGCAGATGCGCTACAACGGGTTTTGGTTCCCACAAACAGAACCTGAGAGACCAACAACCGGAGCACATCAGTGTCCGATTTGGCTAATTATGCATCATTCCAGTAAACTGCAGGTTCTAATTCATAGCAAAAACATTTTATCACAATCGAAACGTATGGTCAGCTCAAATGATCAAGTACTGTGAATGATAAGGAGAAAAATGCGATCGCGACGATAAAACAGCAACGAAGTCTCAGCCAAAAAATGAAAAGGGTTTAGAGAATAGGGGGAACGGGAGAGAGGGGAGGAGGGAAACCCTAAACCGGATGAGGCAAAATTTTTGGGGTGATTTTACGGGTAAAAGTAAAAAAAGAAGCAAATGAATATAACCATTGGATTAATTATAAGAGTTCCATTGCCGGGATTTGAAACCAGGTCGCCAGGGTGAAAGCCAGGTATCCTAACCGGACAAGACGACAATAGATTTTGCGTTAAAGTATCTGGAGATTAAATATTTTAAGAAACCATTAACAAAACAAGCAATCAATCAATCCAATCAACTTCTGATATGACGTGGATACTTTGGTTAGCTTATATGGATAGTAGTCAGAAGGAGAAGAATTTACCTATTTATTACTTCGTGATTCGTTATATTTGACTGATTCAAAATGTAGACAAATATTGGAATAACCGATACACACAAAACATATTTGGAAGGAAAAACAGTAGTAGTTGCTTATGAAGAAGAATAAATGAAATATATATAAGATGCTTGGAAGGATAAGATGTGGGGACATATTGAAATAATATGATTGTGTTCTTCAAAATATTAATATCATCCCTTTCTTTCCCTGATAGTAATCAATGTATATTTCCACCATTTGAATACTTATTACGTCTATTGCTTGTTTCAATTCATGTTATGAGAAATGACAATCAAGGTTTTTTTTATTTGCTAAGCTTTTAAAGGTTGAATTATTAGATATTTTGTATAACAATTGACATTACTAATCTATTCAAGTACAAAATCTAACATAACATAATTAGAATTACCATTTTGCTTCGAAGGTTCCCCCAAGCCTATATAGGAGGGGGCAAATCAGCCAGGGCTACCCGCTTTAGTTGGTATTATTTGTCCTTATAGACATTTTAGTTCCTAGTTTCTTTAATGATTTTTCCTGACCAATTTTGTGATTTTTGTGAATTGTACATTATATGATAATCTATTCGTTATTGTGCTTGCTTGTTTATATCAATCATGTTATTGTTTGTATGTAATAAAATATAAACAAACCAGGGCATTAGGAAATTGTACTTATACTAAGCAATGTTTGAATATATTAAGAGAGAACAAAAGGTTGTACCAGACATATCACCATTGATGAACAGAGGCTGGAGATGTGCATCTATGTTTTGGATTCTTCTCGTAAAATATTTGTAGCTCGACGATATAGAACAGACGAGAAGAGATGGTTAGAAACCATACGGCGAACAAAGTATAACAAGAAACCCATTCATTTGTTATGGGAACAAACCACCCTGGTAACACTCTATGGCTCTGCACTTTTTATGGGAAAACCTCCCCCATACCATTGTATGTTGGACATGACATTAATATTCTACAATATCATGCATCATAACTTAAAGGCAAATCATTTGTTAGGAACTAAAAAGTACCCTGAAAGTGGTGTCTGGTAAGTTCACATATGATGTCTGTAAAAGCATTGGAATGATGATTACTAGCACATGCAAAACACACAGAAAGAGAGAGAAGAAGAAGAACCAAACCTCAAGGGATGCCATATCATTCATTTTCATGGTGCCGGATCATATTAGTAATAACCACTGCACAATCCTCTGGGGACTGGAGAACAATTTTGTTGCAAGCAAACAGAAGCACCATATGATTAAGACAAAATTATAGAGTTAAAACAAACAGCATGACATGTTAAAGTAATGAATCAGAGAATATGGAAGAAAGATGGAACTGATATTATAAAAGTGGTCCTCTAACTGTTGCATGATATGCACCACTAAAAAAGACTACAAGATTAAATCTTCCTCACCCATCTCACAAGATCAACTTTCACCCCACTTTTTTGTTGATTACCCCTCCGACCCCAGCAAATTTACAATTCCTACCCAAGGGGCTTGGCGTGTCTCAACCTTCGAGCACATTGCATATCCAGTAATAGAAATCCAATCTTCAACAGAGCTAATACATAGAAGGTTGAGAGATTCAAGTTGTTTTTGAATTGAAGTGTTTAAAAATAAGACATGTTAACAAATAGGGATTTTATCACTTGTGCCCCTCCGAGATATCGCAATATCAGTTATGCCCCTATCTTTTGGTAATATCAGTTGTGCCCCTCAAAACTTGCTCCGTCATCACTTGTGTCCTTCCGTCAGATTGACCGTCAAAAAATTGAAATAATCATAGTTTACTTCAAACCATGGTGTGGTTAAGAGGGGTATTATGGTCAACCCCTCTTCTTGGCAAACCTCCTCTGCTCGTCCAGCATGGGCCATGGCAACGCTTCCACGCCGGTTTCCTCCCCACCGCAATCGACCCCCGCAACGGCTGCTGCTCCACCACCAAGACCTTCCACAACGTCATCTCCTCGTCCTCTGCCTCTCCCTTCTCTCCCTCAACGTCATCTCCTCCGCCTCCAACTCGTCGATGCTGGCCCTGCTCACCCGCGCTCTCCCCCCTCAACTCGTCGATGAGCACGTTCTGCCTGCCGCGGCGGCCGCCCTCCTTCTGGTCGAGACCAGGGGGAGGCGGAGCAGGGGGCGGCGCCGTGCGGGGAAGGGGTGCAGCCCAGGGGGAGGCAGAGCAGGGGCGGCGCCGGCAAAGGGAGGAGGTGCGGGGGCTGGGAGGGAAGGGGGAGCAGGGGGCGACGACGTGCGGGGGAGGGGGTGCAGCCCAGGGGGAGGCGGAGCAGGGGGCAGCGCCGGCAAGGGGAGGAGGTGCGGGGCTGGGAGGGAGGGGGAGCAGGGGGGCGACACGTGCGGGGAGGGGTTGCGGCCCAGAGGGAGGGCTAGCAGGGGACGGTGCCGGCAAGGGGAGGAGGTGCGGGGGAGGAGGGGGGAGCAGGGGGCGGCGTCGGGGAGGGGATGGGAGCTCGGGGCGGAGCTGGGCGGCGCGGGGAGGGGCGGGGCGGAGAGGGAGGAGGTGGAGGTTGGAGGAGGAGGAGGAAGAGGAGGGGTCCGTATCGCAGCAAGGGGTTGCTGAGAGATGGCGGCGCGAGGCCGCGCCTGGAGATGGAGGCGGAGAGCTTGAGGCGGAGCTGGCGGCGCGGGGCAGGGGCGGGGGCGGCGGTAGAGAGGGAGGAGGAGGAGGTGGAGGAGGAGGAAGAAGAGGATGGGGAGGAGGAGGGAAGAAGAAAAGATGAGGAGGGTGTAAAATGACCTCCTAACTTTTTTTTTAAGTAATTCCGCCTATGTCCTCAAAGTTAACGGCCGTTTGCACTGTGGATGGACGGTCACTAACCCGAGGGGCACAAGTGATAGATTATCAAGTTTTGAGGGGCACAACTGATATTACCAAAAAGATAGGGGTATAACTGATATTGCGATATCTCGGAGGGGCACAAGTGATAAAATCCCTAACAAATATAACAAGACTCCTCCGTATGCTAACTTGCAAAGCTAACAGTATCAGGTCGAGTAGCTGTCAAGTACATCAGTTTCCTAACAATACACACATGTATAGTTATGTATCCTCAATCAGTGGACTATATTTCATCCTTAACCTGACAGAAGAATCAACATGAATACATGCCTTAAAACCCACCATGCGTATATCCTCCAAAAGAACTCAACTGCATATTTCTTTCAGAAAGAACAATGCCTTGGAACTTCTAGCAACTTCAACACCAAGAAGGAAGCGAAGTCGAACAAGGCCTTTCATAAACACAGATTTTCTCCAAGAAGTCCTTAGTCTCCAAAATGGCCGAGAGCCATCCCCAGACAGGATTTTATCTTGCATAAATACTCCCCCCTCAACCTCAAAGCTAGCAAATTGTGTCATGTAAACTTTGTCTGCAAGATCACCACAAAGGAATGCATGTTTTATGTCAAGCTAATAAAATGTCCAGTTCTTTAGATCAACAAATAGAATAACCTGAACAGAACTCAGACAAATCGAAGGAGAGAAGTTCCGGAAGAAGCCCACCCGTAGGTTTGTATTCAGATGCTTGACTAAAACATCAGGATGTTTTTTAATGGTGTAAACCCCATCTGACATGCTACATTAGCAGCATAAACAAGTTGACTATCACTTTTCCCACATTTTTGAAGTTAGTGCTAAACGTTGGTTAAGGTTAATAAGTTGGGAAACTCCACCTTGGCTGACCTCATCGAGAGCATTTCTTACGACCTTTTGGCAATAAGTTGAAATTAGTACATACATGAAAATTTACATGAATTTCTTGAAAAAAAATAAAGAATGATTAGAAATGTTGATCTTTTCTTTCCCCGAGTTAGAAAACATCATCCTTTTTTATATTTTATGTTTTCTAAGAAAAATCAAAGTTTCATGTGATATGTTTTTTCTTCGAAATGCTATGGTGGTGGTCATGTGTTGGTGACGGATCCAATCAAGCACCACAAGACTAGAACCATAATCGAAGAAGAAAGCACGCACAATCACACAAGACAAGGATTTATAGTGGTTACGGCAATGTGCCTACTCCACTTGCTCACACCAGACTCTCTCTACTATTGTTTGAATGATGTTGGAATACAATATGTGGTGCCACAGGGCTCCTTTTATACTACAACAAAAGAAGGCCAAGCATTCAGCAATCCCCACCATCATCTCTCAGCCAATCAGGATGCAGGATGTGGATTAAGCATCTCAACAATCCAACACAACACCTCTCAGCCAATCAGAATGCAGGAGGTAGATCAGACACCTCAGCAATCCAGCACAAGAGCTCTCAGCGAATCAGGATGTAGGAGGGAGATCAGCCACATCAGCAATGCTTTTCACTTGTATTCAACCAATTTGTCTTCACAGGATAAATCTCAACAATCTCCCACTTGAAGACTAATTTTGTGGTACACACCACATCTTCAATAGTCCTGGTGTGAGCTTTCCCTTGTCTTATATGCTTGAAGACCAATAGAAGCTGAACATGTCTTCAGCTTCTCCACTGTTACAGACTTTGTGAACATATCAACAGGATTTTCTAATGTGTGGATCTTCTTCAACTTAAATTGACCATCTTCTAGCTGCGTCCGAATGAAGTGGTATTTCACATCAATGTGCTTAGTCCTCGAGTGAAAGATGGAATTCTTTGCAAGATGAATTGCACTTTGACTGTCGCTGGATAATTGACAATCTTCACATTCTTCATTCAGTTCTTTCATCAGACCTTTCAACCATATCATTTCCTTGCAAGCTTCTGTTGCCGCCACATATTCTACTTCTGTGGTCGAGATGGTCACTATCTTCTGGAGTCTAGAGATCCAGCTAATGGCTCCACTCCCCAGGGTAAAGACATACCCTGTTGTGCTTTTCCTGCCATCGATATCTCCTGCAAAATCTGAGTCCACAAAACCTCGAATGGAAATGTTAGTGTTCCATAATACAATGCCACGTTAGAGGTACCTCTCAAATAACGTAAAATATACTTCACAGCTTCCCAATGTTTCTTGCCAGGATTCACCATGAATCTGCTCACAACTCCCACTGCATGGGAGATATCTGGTCTTGTGCAAACCATTGCGTACATCAAACTACCAGCAACAAACTGGTAGGTGATGCAGCGTGGCACCAACGGATAGGGAAAATATTTATCTAATTTTATTGGTCAATTTTATTTACGTTTATTTACGTTGTCGTGTCTTTAATTAAATAAACGAGATCGCCTGAGATCTCCAATAATTAGGTATAGATTTGATTTTCAAATTAAGTCGGTTAATTAGTTAGAGTCTAATTAGGATAATTAGTTGTCAATTTAAAATTAGTTTTCTATTTTTGTAATCCCATCCCTCCTATATAAAGGGATGGTGGTCCATTTGTTGTTAGACAGTTCAAGTTAATGAAAAATTGAGAATTATTCTCGATCTCCCTCCTCTCTCTCTCTCTTCCCCTTGTGGTCCACGCGTTCTTCCTCCTTCAACCTCGTGCAACAGGCGTGTTTCTTCTTCTCAACCCCTCTCTTTTCTTCTACCAAAGAATTTCCATCGTTCAAATTTATTTGTCGCGTCGCGCCGAATTCTAATCCGCATCAATTGTATCAGAGCATGGCCTACAGATCATCCTCACGATCTGAGGATCTGCCCAGACGGCCGCACCGTCATCGTTCATCCGAACAAAAAAGAGGGTCATCTTTGACCTCGATGCCTACAACAAGGAGACAAAGCGCATGCTACGTGAGTTCCAAACCACATTCCACGCCCAGCATCGCGAGCTTATGGCTACCCTCGAGGCCCTACGCGCTGCCCAATCATTGCCTCCAATCCCCGACGCCGTTGACACAAGTTTGACGAAGAAAGCCCCGCTGTTGAGGAAGATTCGACCGCGGTCCAGGCCATTTCGGAAGAAAAAAAGGTGATCCGAGCGTTGTCCAGGTAATTTCAGACTCACAAAATTCTCCGAACCCGACCCACACCCCATCCGCCCTTGCGCGGACCCCACCCACCACCCTCGCCGCACCTACGGCCCCGGTCATACCCAAAGCACCGCCGGCGCCTCCCGCTGCCTCACCACCACCTCCGCCCCCTCCCACGCCCTCGGGCCCCCTTCCCGCAACCCCGGCGGCCCCAACCCAGCCCCAGCCTCGTCGACGCCTCCCCCCACCCCCGCAAATCATGCGGCCCAGAACCCAACACCCCGGGCCCTCCCTCCCCTCCCTGCGCAAACCAGCCCACAACCCCCTGCGCGCCACCGCCCTCTCCCTCCCCCGCTACCCTCCCACACCCCTGCCCCCAAACCTCCTCCCGCGCACCAAGTCGCACCCCCGCCCACCGTTCCCTACCACGATACCTGCCTTGCCTTAACCCAACCCAGCCCCGCACCATCGGGCACCCTCCTCACAGCCCCGGCGGCTCCATCCCTACCCCCAACCCCGCTTGCTCCCGCTTCCCCCACCCCCGCGATTCCTGCAAAGACCCCTACCCCCGCACCGCCCCTCGCTCGCCGTCGCCCACACCCTCTCTCGGTGACACGACCCTCTGGCTGTACGCCCCACCCCTGCTTCTGGAAGTCTCGCCTGGGCATCCCCCGCTGCAGTTACAGCCATGCGGTTCCCCCCCCCCTTCCGCGCGAGAAGGATGCGCCCGTGCGGACCCCCGCCGTCGACGCCTCCTTCAATCTCGGCCCCGTCGCCTCTTGCTGTGGAAGAAAGGAACCCTAGCACGGGAACTCCATACAGGAGAAACCAAATCCCCGAGATTTGGGGTTGAGAGGTTAAGTGGGAAAAATTACACGAACCCCCCCCCCCCCCCCAGGCGAAGGTTTTTATTCAAAGGGAAGGTTCAAAGGCCACTCTTACAAAATAATTTTTAATGAAGGGGTACGAAAATTGCCATTAAACCCTCGGCTGCAGAAATATTTAAAAAAGAAGGCAGAAAATAAGAAATCTGGGGACCCTCCTTATCCAAATAGGACTAGGATCTTGGGCTTCCCCTATATAAAGACCCCATGGCTTCCTTCATTGGTCACATCTCCTCCTCTCCTTTCATTGTGCTATTGCTTTGCCATGGATCCTCCAAGAGCCATGTTGTTCATGCATCATCAATTCTTCAATCATCACAATGAGGAGACAACATTCAAGAAGACGCCGTCGTTCGCGCCACACATGTTCTTCCACCACGAAGGTCGCGTCACCCACGCCCGCGTGTGGACCCGCCATTCTCTCCATACCAGTTCTTCCAGAGGATGACTGAGCACGCAGATTCGACCTCCAAGCCTGCAGATCCAGCAATTCGTCGGGAGACGAATTTTTAAAGCGGAGGAGAGTTGATGCAGCGTGGCACAAACGGATAGGGCCAAATATTTATCTAATTTTATTGGTCAATTTTATTTATATTTATTTACGTTGTCGTGTCTTTAATTAAGTAAACGAGATCGCCTGTGATCTCCAATAATTAGGTATAGATTTGATTTTCAAATTAGTCGGTTAATTAATTAGACTCTAATTAGGATAATTAGTTGTCAATTTAAAATTAGTTTTCTATTTTTGTAATCCCATCCCTCCTATATAAAGGGATGGTGGTCCATTGTTGTTAGACAGTTCAAGTTAATGAAAAATTGAGAATTATTCTCGATCTCCCTCCTCTCTATCTCTCTTCCCCTCGCGGTCTACGCGTTCTTCCTCCTTCAACCTCGCGCAACAGGCGTGTTTCTTCTTCTCAACCCTCTCTTTTCTTCTACCAAATAATTTCCACCATTCAAATTTATTTCCCGCACCGCGCCGAATTCTGATCTGCATCAATTGATATCAGAGCATGGCCTACAGATCGTCCTCACGATCTGACGATCCGCCCAGACGGCCGCACCGTCATCGTTCATCCGAACAAAAAAGACGGGCCATCTTTGACCTCGACGCCTACAACAAGGAGACAAAGCGCATGCTACGTGAGTTCTAAACCACATTCCACGCCCAGCATCGCGAGCTTATGGCTACCCTCGAGGCCCTACGCGCTGCCCAATCATTGCCTCCAACCCCCGACGCCGTTGACACAAGTTTTGACGAAGAAAGCCCCGTTGTTGAGGAAGATTCGACCGCGGTCTAGGCCGTTTCAGAAGAAAAAAAAGGCGATCCGAGCGTTGTCCAGGTAATTTCAGACTCACAAAATTCTCCGAACCCGACCCACACCCCATCCACCCTTGCGCGGACCCCACCCACCACCCTCGCCGCACCTATGGCCCCGGTCATACCCCCAGCACCGTCGGCGCCTCCCGCTGCCCCACCACCACCTCCGCCCCCTCCCACGCCCTCGGGCCCCCTTCCCGCAACCTCAGCGGCCCCAACCCAGTCCCCAGCCTCGCCGACGCCTCCCCCCACCCCCGTAAATCCTGCGGCCTAGAACCCAACACCCTGGGCCCTCCCTCCCCTCCCTGCGCAAACCAGCCCACAACCCCCCTGCGCGCCACCGCCCTCCCCTCCCCCGCTACCCTCCCACACCCCTGCCCCCAAACCTCCTCCCGCACGCCAAGCCGCACCCCCGCCCACCGTTCCCTACCACGACACCCGCCTCGCCTTCACCCAACCCAATCCCGCACCATTGAGCACCCTCCTCACAGCCCCGACGGCTCCAGCCCTACCCCCATCCCCGCCTGCTCCCGCTTCCCCCACCCCTGCAATTCCTGCAAAGACCCCTGCCCCCGCACCGCCCCTCGCTCGCCGCCGCCCACACCCTCTCTCGGTCACGTGACCCTCTGGCTGCACGCCCCACCCCTGCTTCTGGAAGTCCCGCCTGGGCATCCCCCGCTGCAGTTACAACCATGCGGTTCCCCCCCCCCCTTCCGCGCGAGAAGGATGCGCCCGTGCAGACCCCCGCCGTCGACGCCTCCTTCAATCTCGGCCCCGCCGCCTCTTGCTATGGAAGAAAGGAACCCTAACACGGGAACTCCATACAGGAGAAACCAAATCCCCGAGATTTGGGGTTGAGAGGTTAACTGGGAAAAATTACATGAACCCCCCCCCCCCCCGGGCGAAGGTTTTTATTCAAAGGGAAGGTTCAAAGGCTCCTCTTACAAAATAATTTTTAATGAAGGGGTACGAAAATTGCCACTAAACCCTCGGCTGCGGAAATATTTAAAAAAGAAGGCTGAAAATAAGAAATCTGGGGACCCTCCTTATCCAAATAGGACTAGGACCTTGGGCTTCCCCTATATAAAGACCCATGGCTTCCCTCATTGGCCACATCTCCTCCTCTCCTTTCATTGTGCTATTGCTTTGCCATGGATCCTCCAAGAGCCATGTTGTTCATGCCTCATCAATTCTTCAATCATCACAATGAGGAAACATTCAAGAAGACGTCGTCGTTCGCGCCACACATGTTTTTCCATCACGAAGGCCGCGTCACCCACGCCAGCGTGTGGACCCTGCCATTCGCTCCACACCAGTTCTTCCAGAGGATGACTGAGCACGCAGGTTCGACTGCCAAGCCTGTAGATCCAGCAATTCGTCGGGAGACGAATTTTTAAAGTGGAGGAGAGTTGATGCAGCGTGGCACCAACGAATAGGGCCAAATATTTATCTAATTTTATTGGTCAATTTTATTTACGTTTATTTACGTCGTCGTGTCTTTAATTAAATAAACGAGATCGCATGTGATCTCCAATAATTAGGTATAGATTTGATTTTCAAATTAGTCGGTTAATTAATTAGAGTCTAATTAGAATAATTAGTTGTCAATTTAAAATTAGTTTTCTATTTTTGTAATCCCATCCCTCATATATAAAGGGATGGCGGTCCATTGTTGTTAGACAGTTCAAGTTAATGAAAAATTGAGAATTATTCTCGATCTCCCTCCTCTCTCTCTCTCTTCCCCTCGCGGTCTACGCGTTCTTCCTCCTTCAACCTCGCGCAACAGGCGTGTTTCTTCTTCTCAACCCCTCTTTTCTTCTACCAAATAATTTCCACCGTTCAAATTTATTCCCCGCGCCGCGCCGAATTCTAATCTGCATCAATTGGTATCGGAGCATGCCCTACAGATCGTCCTCACGATCTGACGATCCGCCCTGATGGTCGCACCGTCATCGTTCATTCGAACAAAAAAAAGGGCCATCTTTGACCTCGACGCCTACAACAAGGAGACAAAGCGCATGCTACTGAGTTCTAAACCACATTCCACGCCCAGCATCGCGAGCTTATGACTACCCTCGAGGCCCTACGCGCTGCCCAATCATTGCCTCCAACCCCCGACGCCATTGACACAAGTTTTGACGAAGAAAGCCTCGCTGTTGAGGAAGATTCGACCGTAGTCCAGGCCGTTTCGGAAGAAAAAAAGGCGATCCGAGCGTTGTCCAGGTATTTTCAAACTCACAAAATTCTCCGAACCCGACCCACACCCCATCCGCCCTTGTGCGGACCCCACCCACCACCCTTGCCGCACCTACGGCCCCGGTCATACCCCCAGCACCGCCGGCGCCTTCCGCTGCCCCACCACCACCTCTGCCCCCTCCCACGCCCTCGGGCCCCCTTCCCGCAACCTCGGCGGCCCCAACCCAACCCCATCCTCGCTGACGCCTCCCCCCACCCCCGCAAATCCTGCGGCCCAGAACCCAACACCCCGGGCCCTCCCTCCCCTCCCTGCGCAAACCAGCCCACAACCCCCCTGCGCGCCATCACCCTCCCCTCCCCCGCTACCCTCCCACACCCCTGCCCCCAAACCTCCTCCCGCGCGCCAAGCCGAACCCCCGCCCACCGTTCCCTACCACGACACCCGCCTCGCCTTCACCGAACCCAGCCCCGCACCATCGGGCACCCTCCTCACAGCCTCGGCGGCTCCAGCCCTACCCCCAACCCCGCCTGCTCCCGCTTCCCCCACCCCCGCGATTCCTGCAAAGACCCCTGCCCCCGCACCGCCCCTCACTCGCCGCCACCCACACCCTCTCTCGGTCACGCGACCCTCTGGCTGCACGCCCCACCCCTGCTTCTGGAAGTCCCGCCTGGGCATCCCCCGCTGCAGTTACAGCCATGCGGTCCCCCCCCCTTCCGCGCGAGAAGGATGCGCCCGTGCGGACCCCCGCCGTCGACGCCTCCTTCAATCTCGGCCCCGCCGCCTCTTGTTGTGGAAGAAAGGAACCCTAGCACGGGAACTCCATACAAGAAAAACCAAATCCCCGAGATTTGAGGTTGAGAGGTTAAGTGGGAAAAATTACACACCCCCCCCAGGCGAAGGTTTTTATTCAAAGGGAAGGTTCAAAGGCTCCTCTTACAAAATAATTTTTAATGAAGGGGTACGAAAATTGCCATTAACCCCTCGGCTGCGGAAATATTTAAAAAAGAAGGCTGAAAATAAGAAATCTGGGGACCCTCCTTATTCAAATAGGACTAGGACATTGGGCTTCCCCTATATAAAGATCCCATGGCTTCCTTCATTGGCCACATCTCCTCCTCTCCTTTCATTGTGCTATTGCTTTGCCATGGATCCTCCAAGAGCCATGTTGTTCATGCCTCATCAATTCTTCAATCATCACAATGAGGAGACAACATTCAAGAAGACGTCGTCGTTCGCGCCACACATGTTCTTCCACCACGAAGGCCGCGTCACCAACGCCCGCATGTGGACCCCGCCATTCGCTCCACACCAGTTCTTCCAGAGGATGACTGAGCACGCAGATTCGACCTCCAAGCCTGCAGATCCAGCAATTCGTCGGGAGACGAATTTTTAAAGTGGAGGAGAGTTGATGCAGCGTGGCACCAATGGATAGGGCCAAATATTTATCTAATTTTATTGGTTAATTTTATTTATGTTTATTTACGTTGTCGTGTCTTTAATTAAATAAACGAGATCGCCTGTGATATCCAATAATTAGGTATAGATTTGATTTTCAAATTAGTCGGTTAATTAATTAGAGTCTAATTAGGATAATTAGTTATCAATTTAAAATTAGTTTTCTATTTTTGTAATCCCATCCCTCCCATATAAAGGGATGGTGGTCCATTGTTGTTATACAGTTCAAGTTAATGAAAAATTGAGAATTATTCTCGATCTCCCTCCTCTCTCTCTTCCCCTCGCGGTCTACGCGTTCTTCCTCCTTCAACCTCGCGCAACAGGCGTGTTTCTTCTTCTCAACCCCTCTCTTTTCTTCTACCAAATAATTTCCACCGTTCAAATTTATTTCCCGCGCCGCGCCGAATTCTAATCTGCATCAATTGGTATCAGAGTATGGCCTACAGATGTCCTCACGATTTGACGATCCGCCCAGACGGCTGCACCGTCATCGTTCATCCGAACAAAAAAGACGGGTCATCTTTGACCTCGACCCCTACAACAAGAAGACAAAGCGCATGCTACGTGAGTTCTAAACCACATTCCACGCCCAGCATCGCGAGCTTATGGCTACCCTAGAGGCCCTACGTGTTGCCCAATCATTGCCTCCAACCCCCGACGCCGTTGACACGAGTTTTGACGAAGAAAGCCCCGCTGTTGAGGAAGATTTGACCGCTATCCAGGCCGTTTCGGAAGAAAAAAAAGGCGTTCCGAGCGCTGTCCAGGTAATTTCAGACTCACAAAATTCTCCGAACCCGACCCACACCCCATCCGCCCTTGCGCGGACCCCACCCACCACCCTCGCCGCACCTACGGCCCCGATCATACCCCCAGCACCGCCGGCGCCTCCCGCTGCCCCACCACCACCTCCGCCCCCTCCCACGCCCTCGGGCCCCCTTCCCGCAACCTCGGCGGCCCCAACTCAGCCCCCAGCCTTGCCGACGCCTCCCCCACCCCCGCAAATCCTGCGACCCAGAACCCAACACCCCGGGCCCTCCCTCCCCTCCCTGCGCAAACCAGCCCACAACCCCCCTGCGCGCCACCGCCCTCCCCTCCCCCGCTACCCTCCCACACCCCTGCCCCCAAACCTCCTCCCGCGCGCCAAGCCGCACCCCCGCCCACCGTTCCCTACCACGACACCAGCCTCGCCTTCACCCAACCCAGCCCTGCACCATCGGGCACCCTCCTCACAGCCTCGGTGGCTCCAGCCCTACCCCCAACCCCGCCTGCTCCCGCTTCCCCTACCCCCGCGATTCCTGCAAAGACCCCTGCCCCCGCACCGCCCCTCGCTCGTCGCCGCCCACACCCTCTCTCGATCACGCGACCCTCTAGCTGCACGCCCCACCCCTGCTTCTGGAAGTCCCGCCTGGGCATCCCCGGCTGCAGTTACAGCCATGCGGTTCCCCCCCCCCCCCCTTCCGCACGAGAAGGATGCGCCTGTGCGGACCCCCACCGTCGACGCCTCCTTCAATCTCGGCCCCACCGCCTCTTGATGAGCGATCCGAACGACTAAGGTAAAGGTACAAAAATGGTCGTTGCGACCTAGCTCGCTCAGATGCGCTAAATCAAGAAAAATGAACCAGTCGATACAAATAAAATCAATCAAGCACGGATAAGCGGTCCTGCTATGTGTTTAACCTGGTATAGCACCCAGGGTCGAACTTAAGGAGCACGGATTGGCCGAAGGCCTACGAAGTAGTAAAAACAAATAAAACAAAAGACAAAATATTTTTTAGTGGTTTTTAATTATTTTTATATTTTTTTGGATTTTTAATATATAAAGAAAATAATAAAAACACAAATGAGCACACTTCAACAATTTATTTAATGTATCAAAAATCAACCAAAAATTAAAACAAAAATATTTTTATGTGTTTTATATTTTTTATGTTTTTGGTGAATTTTTGATAATTTTCTGATATTTATTTTATTTTCTAAAAATCAAACAGTAGTAAAAACAAGGGGTACTGTCCAGCCGAGCCAAAAAGCCTTAGATAAAATATCTAAGGACTCAAAATGGCCTGGAGGTAATTTTCCTGTAAAGTAGGTAAAACAAGGAAAATTTAGGTACCAAGTTTGTTGTTTTTGGATTTTTAATTTATTTATTAGAATTTTTATGGGTTTTTGAGTGTTTTTAAGTTTTTAGGGTTTTTAAGCAATGAAAAATAGCCAAAATTGGCTAGAAAATCAAGAAAACTAAACTAAACAGCAACTAAAATTTTTATAGAATTTTTAGGGAGTTTTTATATTTTTTTGTGAATTTTTAAGTTAAACAGTAACAAAAATAAAGGTTTTTGAATTTTTAAAAATAGCAAACAAAATCAAAAATGTCCTAAAAATTCCTTGAAAATCCTACACCATGGCAGGAGCCATGTGTCAAATTCTCATTGGATTTGGAGGTGATTTGATGTTTTATTCAAAAATCAAAAGAAGCAGCAGTACACAGGGACCTTTCTGCAATTAAAACAAAGTTCTGGGTCCCTAGAGGAACAAGCTTGGAAAGCTTAGGGCTAGAAATGCAAATTACCCCCCAGGCCACGCACGATACACGTGACTCAGGCCTGGGGGGACCTAATTGCAATTCCTATTTCTATGAATGTAAAACTTAACAAGCCAAAAACACATGGCCAAAAATGCAATTACACCAAAAATATCACGTGTCGATGCTCGTGTCCACCACTGGCAGGGGTATAAATGCAAATAACATAAAAGGGAAGGTCCACAGTGCAATTTTCACAAAAATAAAAGAACTATATTAAGTATTTACAAGACTAGAAAGTAAATGCGTAAAGTAAAGGGGCCTAAGGACAATTTACCCCTTATTTATTATCCGAGGATCTGGATGCGCGACGCGTGGCAGATCGAACGGCTGTGACGGCGCGCCGCAAACCAAAGGAGCCCTCGGCACGATCCGATGGCTGAAATGCACCCACGTGGCAGATCCAACGGTTGTGGTGCATTGTGGGGCTGCGAAGGACTCCTGGCTCGGATCGGATGGAGGTGGTGAAGCCACGTGCTTGATCAGAGGGCTGAGAGGCGTCGTGGCTTAACCTCGCTGCTCAACGGTGAAGATCGACCCCAGGGAGATCCGATGGTCAGTGCCGCTCCATGGATGAACGGGCGAGATCTAAACTGGAGCGTCGAGGCCGATCTGACAGTGGACGAAGGATCTGGAAGAACTGGCGGCCGGCGAGCTTCGCCGGCCCTCTGCGTGTACGGTAGTCCTCGTCCGGTGCTCAGGAGATGCGAGAAAGCTTCGCCATGAAGCTCCGCACCCGATGCACTGCTCCGATGGAGGCGAGGAGCTCCCGAGAGCTCCGGCGACGTGATCGAACTGGAGCTGCTGTGCCCAGAAGTGTCGACCTCCAGATGAGGTCGATTAGCCTTGGTACCTGCACAGGAAAGAAGCTGGGTCGAGGGCAAACTGCCTCGACCCGTCAGAGCGGGCGGAAGGTGAACGGTGAGGCGCTGTGGAGGCTCTTCGGCGAACGGCGGAGGGTGAGAGCCGAAACCCTGCTCCGTGGCGAGCCAGGGGGAGTGAAGGGGTCGGAGAAGGTGGAGAAGGGTCTGGCGGAGGTGATGGCGCTGTCGGATGGTCAAGTGCGTGGACGGAGACGGCAGGCAGAAGCGGTGGAGCTAAGCTACTGGAAATCGAAAAATCCTATTCTACGCTATTCTACGGGCTAAAGGAACTACCTGATGGATGCATTCGACTAGGCTGGAGCTGATGAAGCTCCCGGTCATTGCCTGCAAGGGGCCGTCGAGTTCCCCGAGGCTGAGCGCGCTCGCGGCGGCGCACGGCGGCGTTTACCACCGGATCAGTGACTCCCGGCTGCCCGGGCCTCGCTGCAACTCCAAAGGCCTCGGCTGTCACTCAGGGACGCTGGAGGAGCTCACAGGCGCCGAGGGGAAGATCAAAGATGAAATAATTAGGTCGCCGGAGATGACTTTATATATGGAGGAGGATCCGAGAAGACAGGGGTCGGGCGAGATGCGCGGAGCTTGGATCCTCTAAACCTACCCCGGGCGAGGGTCCTGGATGATCAGAAAGTAATCGGAGCCCGGGGTTTGGGGTGTTGGCGGTCGGATCGAGCGAGAGGAAAATCGAGAAATCGGGTCGGCCACTCTGGATCCGGCTCTGGTGGTCCTGGGGGGAGAGTTGACCGGGGGTCAACAATCCCCCGTGGACCAATCAGAGCCCGCCAAGCTTGTAAATTTTGATTTATTTATTTGAGTTAGAAAATAATCGAATTAGCAAAAACTTAAAACATAAAATATTTTTATTTTATTTTTCTCTATTTTTTTGTGATTTTTAATTAATTTTTGGAAATAAAATTAAGGTATTTACAAAGTATGTACTATATATAGGTATATACAATATATAGGGTTTTGATTTTTGATTTTTAATTATTAATTTTATACAATTTTATTCCCATTTTATATTTTATTTATTTATAGAATAAAATAAGGAATAAAGAGGTATTTTTATTTTATTTTTATTATTTATATACATAGGTAAAATAAATAGCTATATACATCTATATACATGGTATATGTACAAGGTATTTTTGTATTTTTGATTTTTCTATTTTTATTTTGTTTTGATTTTAATTATTTTTATTTTATTTATTTATAATATATAGCATAGAGTATTTACAAAGAGTTTAAAAATTAATTTTATTTATTTTCAAGGTTAAATAAATACATAGATGTGGTATATGTACATGATGAAAGGGATATTTTTGATTCTTTTTAATTTTTAACTTTTTATTTTGTTTTTATATTTTATAGATATGTACAAGTATTTACAAACATATTTTTGGGTGAGGAAAATATAGTTTTATTTATTTATATAAATATTTACACATGAGCCCCTATCTCCCTCTACTTGGCTTTTATGCGGTCAGGCCCATGCTGAGCCCTCCCTTGGGTTAGGTTGCTCAATATTTATTCTAAATATTTCCCTCTTTTTTATTTTTAATCTTTATTCTTTTATTTTTACACAAAAATATGCTAATTATAGGTTTTTATACAATGCATGCTTTTGGTAATTATTCCTATTTACACATATTTACATGCATTTGCAAAGGTTTTTGTAGCTAAAATATAAGAATAAAGAGTGATGAATGGGTATTCATCACCTCTTGATGTGGAAGAAAGGAACCCTAGCACGAGAACTCCATACAGGAGAAACCAAATCCCCGAGATTTGAGGTTGAGAGGTTAAGTGGGAAAAATTACACGAACCCCCCCCCCAGGCGAAGGTTTTTATTCAAAGGAAAGGTTCAAAGGCTCATCTTACAAAATAATTTTTAATGAAGGGGTACGAAAATTGCCATTAAACCCTCGGTTGCGGAAATATTTAAAAAAGAAGGATGAAAATAAGAAATCTGGGGACCCTCCTTATCCAAATAGGACTAGGACCTCGGGCTTCTCCTATATAAAGACCCCATGGCTTCCTTCATTGGCCACATCTCCTCCTCTCCTTTCATTGTGCTATCGCTTTGCCATGGATCCTCCAAGAGCCATGTTGTTCATGCCTCATCAATTCTTCAATCATCACAATGAGGAGACAACATTCAAGAAGACGTCGTCGTTCGTGCCACACATGTTCTTCCACCACGAAGGCCGCGTCACCCACGCCCACGTCTGGACCCCGCCATTCGCTCCACACCAGTTCTTCTAAAGGATGATTGAGCACGCAGATTCAACCTCCAAGCCTGCAAATCCAGCAATTCGTCGGGAGACGAATTTTTAATGTGGAGGAGAGTTGATGCAGCGTGGCACCAACGGATAGGGCCAAATATTTATCTAATTTTATTGGTCAATTTTATCTACGTTTATTTACGTTGTCGTGTCTTTAATTAAATAAACGAGATCGCTTGTGATCTCCAATAATTAGGTATAGATTTGATTTTCAAATTAGTCGGTTAATTAGTTAGAGTCTAATTAGGATAATTAGTTGTCAATTTAAATTTAGTTTTCTATTTTTGTAATCTCATCCCTCCTATATAAAGGGATGGTGGTCCATTGTTGTTAGACAGTTCAAGTTAATGAAAAATTGAGAATTATTCTCGACCTCCCTCCTCTCTCTCTCTCTTCCCCTCGCGGTCTACGCGTTCTTCCTCCTTCAACCTCGCGCATTAGTCGTGTTTCTTCTTCTCAACCCCTCTCTTTTCTTCTAGCAAATAATTTCCACCGTTCAAATTTATTTCCTGCGTCGCGCCGAATTCTAATCCGCATCAGTAGGGTACATTTGACATGTACTCATGCTCCTCCTTCGTAACAGGTTCTTTCTCCTTTGAAAGTTTGAAGTGGCTCCCTAAAGGTATTAGAGTAGATTTTGCATTTTCATATTAAATCTCTCTAGTACCTTCTCGATGTAATCTGATTGACACAATCTCAACTTCTTGTTCTTCATGTCTCTGCTAATCTGCATTCCAAGGAATTTCTTTGCAGGGCCTAGGTCCTTCATTTCAAACTCCTTAGATAACATTGCCTTCAGATTTGCTATTTCTTCCTTGCATGAGCCTGCAACAAGCATGTCATCGACGTACAACAATAAAATGATGTAAGACATACCAAGCTTCTTGAAGTAGCAACAATGGTCAGCATGACATTTGAGGAACCCTGTATTTCTCATGAAATCATCAAACCTTTTGTACCATTGTCTTGGTGCCTGCTTCAAGCCATAAAGGCTTTTTCTGAGCTTGCATATCATGTCTTCCTCTCCAGTAGCTACATAGCCCTCTGGTTGTTGCATGTAGATGTCCTCCTCAAGATCTCCATGGAGAAATGCTGTCTTAACATCCAACTGCTCCAAATGTAGGTTCTCAGCTGCAACAATGCTCAATATTGCTCTTATGATTGAGACCTTTACAACAGGTGCAAAAATCTATGTGAAATCAACTCCTGCTTTCTGTTGAAAGCCCTTCGCCACTAGTCGAGCCTTGTATCTAATGGAACCATCAACTTCCTCCTTCACCCTGTACACCCACTTGTTGTGCAGAGCCTTCATTCCCTTCGATAGTGGGACTAAATCCCACGTTTTGCTTCTTGAGAGAGAGTTTATCTCCTCATCCATGGCTAACTCCCACTGATTCCTTACCTCACCTTGTATAGCTTCATCAAAGCATTCAGACTCACCATTATCAGTCAGCAATAAATAATTCAAGGAAGGTGAATACCTTGCAGTGGGTTTGCTGACTCTGGAAGATTTCCGTAGCATCGGAGTTTGTGGATTATTCTGTGGGATGGGTTGAACATTCTCATCACTTAGCTGTGATGTGCTTTGTTCAGGAGTTTCATCAAACTCCACAAAGTCTGATTCTTCATTTGTCTTTCCTTTTATCAATTTATCTTTGTATATGGAAGATTCATTGAAAGTAACATCAATGCTTCTAACTCTCTTCTTGTTCTCCAAATCCCACAATCTATATCCATAGTTATATGTACCATAGCCAACAAAGGTACACTTCCTTGCTTTGGGATCAAGCTTCCCTCTGTCTTCCTGCTCAATGTGAACATAAGCTATATGCATCCAAAGATACGTAAATGAGAAAGTGTTACCTCCTTTTCTGTCCACGTTTCTTCTGGAAGATCCCCATCTAAAGCAGCAGACGGACCTCGATTGATTAAGTATGCAGCTGTATTCACTGCATCAGCCCAATGTCGCTTGGGTAGACCTGCATATAACCTCATACTTCTCGCACGCTCTAGAAGAGTCATGTTCATACGTTTAGCAACACCATTCTGTCTGGGCTTTCTTGGGACCGTCTTCAATCTCTTGATACCGTTCTTGGCACAATATGATTCAAACTCCTCACTGCAGTATTCTCCCCCATTGTCTGACTTGAGACATTTCAACTTTAAACATGTCTCAGTCTCAACTAACGCCTTCCACATTTTGAAGGTCTCAAAAACATTGGATTTATGTTTGATAAAATAAATCCACAACTTTCTAGTTGCATCATCAATGAAAGTAATAAAATAATAAGATCCGCCAAGGGAAGGTACCTGAGATGGACCCCATACATCTGTATGAACCAGCTCCAGTCTTTCAGTTTTTCGTACTCTTGCAGTCTTTGTGAAACTGACTTTCTTCTATTTTCACAAGATACAATCTTCACAGAAGTCCAGATCAACATTCTGCAATCCCGTCAACTTTTCCTTCTTCTGCATGATCTTCATTCCCTTTTCGCTCATGTGACCAAGTCGTTTATGCCAAGTGTTAGCATCACACCCAGATGATGCAACATTTATCCTGTCATATGAGCATGATGCAATATACAGGGTTCCTTCTTTCTTACGTCGAGCAAGGATCAATGATCCCTTTGACATCTTCCACGAATCAGAATCGAATGATGTCACCACATCGCTTTCCGATAGCTGTCCAACAGATATGAGATTCCTTGTTAGACTGGATACATGTCTAACATTCTTCAATCTCAAGAAGCCACCATTGGGCTGGGATATGTCAATATCTCTCTTTCTAATTATGCTGCAGCATTCATCATCTCCCAGATATACCTTTCCAAAATCACCTTTCACATAATTTTGGAGGATATCTCTTTGTGGAGTGGTATGAAATGAAGCACCCGAGTCCACAATCCAGGACTCACTTCGAGCATCTGCAACACATATCAAGGCATCGCTATCCTCATCATCAGTAAGATTTACAGTGTTCTTACCTTTGTCATTTTCTCCTTTCTGCTTTCTTGGAGCCTTGCATTCTGACTTGTAATGCCCCCTTTGATTGCAATTCTAGCAGACCGCGGATTTTGGATCTCTGGATTTGGATCTTCCTCTTACTGACTTTCTCCTGTAATGCTTTTGATTCCTGTAGCTCTTCCTACTTCTTCTTTCTATATTCAAGGCAGAACCTGACGAGTGTTCTTCTCCAGACGTCTTCCGCCGTACCTCTTCTCCAAGAAGAAGATCAGCAACATCCTCCAACTTCAACTTTGCAGAACCAAAGGAGTTGCTAACAGCTACAACTAAAGCATTCCAACTATCAGGTAAACTAGAAAGAAGTAAAAGAGCTTTTACCTCATCATCAAACACGATCTTCACAGACTACAACTAGTTGATGATACTATTCAGATCATTCAAGTGTGAAGCCACTACGGAGTTCTCACTCATCTTTAAATTGAAAAGCTTCTTCATCAAATACACCTTATTTGATGCAGATGGCTTCTCGTACATCTTTTCAAGAGCTTTGAAAAGATTCGCCATCGTCGTCTCCTTTGCGATATTTGAAGCCACTGATGGATCAAGGCTGAGCCTTACCGTTCCTAGAGTCTTTCGGTATAGGATCTTCCACTCATCATCTTTCATGGCTTCGGGCTTCTTTCCTTCGATCGGAAGATAGAGATCCTTCTGATATAGAACATCTTCAATCTGCATCTTCCAGAACGCAAAGTTCGATCCATTGAACTTCTCGATCTTAACCTTCGATTCTTCCGCCATCTGTGTAGAGGTTGATCTCCGAACCTAGCTCTGATACCAGTTGTTGGTGATGGATCCGATCAAGCACCACAAGACTAGAAATACAATCGAAGAAGAAAGCATGCACAATCGCACAAGACAAGGATTTAAAGTGGTTTGGCAATGTGCCTACTCCACTTGCTCACACCAGACTCTCTCTACTATTGTTTGAATGATGTTGGAATACAATATATAGTGCCACAGGGCTCTTTTTATACTACAACAAAAGAAGGCCAAGCATTCAGCAATCCCCACCATCATCTCTCAACCAATCAGGATGCAGGATGTGGATTAAGCATCTCAGCAATCCAACACAACACCTCTCAGCCAATCAGAATGCAGGAGGAGGATCACACACCTCAGCAATCCAGCACAAGAGTTCTCAGCCAATCAGGACGCAGGAGGGAGATCAGCCACATCAGCAATGCTTTCCACTTGTATTCAACCAATTTGTCTTTACAGGATAAATCTCAACAACATGTAGATCACAGATAATATTCATAAACAAAGTCAGAGAAGAAAGTCAGTAGAGTACGGCAGAATGGAAAAAGAAGCAAATGCCATTAAGGTTTTTTGGCATATCCATAGTATACTAGCTCATATGTATTCAAACTCAACAGGTTTTGTAGCAAGCCATCATAAAAATAACAGAGAAACAACCAAACATCGAAGTTTATTGACAGGAATAAAAGAATATAAACTCATTTTTGGTAACCAAACATCAAAGTCGTCACATGATAAAAACTGTGTAACTTTTGTCAATAAATAAACACACGATTTTTAGTCAGGTTTTCTTATACAATATTCCTACTATGTGCAATGATTCCAATGGCTACAATCAGTCAAGAATATGTGTGTGTGTTAACACGTGCTTCTGATTCACTAAATTGCATATCGGATCTAATAGAAAAACATGTCAATTGACTAAAAAAACAATATTAGAATGTTGTATCTAAAACCTGCAACATGGTAGAGTCTCTACATTCATTTTTTGTGTCCAATTGCACATTTCCTTCCTCAAAAGTAGTGGCATAAACCTGTAAAACAAATAGATTATTTGTAAAACTTCAAAAAAAGGTAGTATCATATTCGAAAGGCAGTCAACATTAAAAAATCATTACTTCATTGACCTAGTTGTTCCTCACTAACCACAGTTATCCTAATTTGATCATACAGTTGTGACGAACACCCATGTTTGAAACATCAAGTTACCCCCTTGAATACAATACACTAAGACTATGGGTGCTTCCTAAAATATCAATCAACCTAGTAATCTGTCCAGGGCTTTGCCATTACCAACAACTGTGAGGCCTAGATTAACATATGATTGAAAATGTGGAGGGGCGGAAGGGCGGAGGGGAGCAAAAGGTCAGTGGGAACGGCGATGGAGGGGGCGGTGAGCACCATCGCAGCAGGGAGCAAGACACGGTGGTTGAACTTCGGGTGAAAAAAAAACTTTTTTCTAAAATAGGCCGAGTCCGAACTGAGTAGAGCATGACCTGAAGTCAGACTCGAAAACTCGACCCGCTATACGGCCCGAAAGCCCGATCCTAAACCTGTATAGACGAATTAAATGAAGGAACATGTATTAGTTGAAATGGTTGAACGCATTAAATTTCCATGTCATCTGTCACGTAATAAATATTTACCCTTTTTATATTTGAAATTTTTTGAGTTTTTCAATGTCAACTATTTTATTAAAGGTTGAAAAACGTGAGGTCAAAAAATATTATATATAAGATTATTATCTTATTTTCAGAGAGTTTTATGATGGTGCCTTTCCATGTTTCTGTCAATGCACATGTATATTGTAATATATAAAGAGGAAAGGAATTCTACTCCATGGAGTAGGTAACTTACCTACTCCACTTTTTTTCAAATTTTTTTAATTTTTTTTGAAAAATGCTTCCATGGATTTTCATAATTATATCCTTCTAATATGTCATTCAAATTTTGTCAGAAACAGAGACTCCTACAGCCTCCATCCAGACAGTCATTTTTTAACGGTCACAGATTTGTTGTATTTTTCATGTTCTGGATGGAGGCCATAGAAGTCTATGTTTCTGACGAAATTTGAATGACATATTAGAGGGATATAGTGATGAAAATCCATGGAAGCAATTTTCAAAAAAAATAAAAATTTTGGAAAAGAAGAAAATGAAGTAGGTAAGTTACATATTCCATGGAGTACGATCCATTTTCTCATATATAAATATATACAATTACTTTAACTGACCCTAATCCCTAACGAGTCACTGCTCGCCTCCCCCAACCCAACCCCCCTCTCAAACCCTATCTCCACTTTCCATCTCCAACGATACCACCACTCCATACACCAGCTGCCAGACCCGCCACGGTGCCACCCCAAACTGCTTCCCAAAACCTTGCCTGTCAGGACTAGCCAACACCGCTCTCGGTCACCCGCTGTGGAACACTGGATTCGTGGCAATGTAGGTTGCAGATTTGTTGTCACAATATAGAGCAATAGGAGTAGTGACATTAATACCAAGTTCTTGAAGAAAAGCCAATAACCATGTGATCTCACAGGTGGCTTGAGCCATTGCCCTATACTCTGCCTCTACACTGGATCTGGACACAACGGTTTGTTTCTTGCTCCTCCATGTAACAGTGTTTCCTCCAACCATCATAGCATAGCATGTAGTAGAGCATCGATCTTCTAGAGAACTTGCATAATCAGCATCAGCATATGCAATAACATCCATGTGCCCATTTGCCCCATAAAAGCGACCACGCCCTGGAGATTCCTTCAAGTATCGTAGAATTTGTAGAACATCCTGCCAGTGGCTGTAACATGGCCGTTCCATGTGTTGGCTAGCTCTGCTTACTGCATAGGAGATATCTGGTCTGGTGACGGTAAGGTAGAGGAGTTTACCAACAAGGCTTCTGTATTGAGTGACATCGTCAAAGGTAGAATCAGACAAGGCGACGTGCTTCTTTGGATCGCAGGGATACCAGAGGCCTTGCACCCGAGAACTCCTGCTTCAGTAAGAATGTCCAGACAGTATTTCCTCTGTGAGAGGTGAAGTCCTTCTGTAGTGCGAAGTACTTCTATGCTCAAGAAGTAGCGTAGAGGACCAAGATCCTTAGTAACAAATACCTTTTGAAGGAAGGCATTGGTTTCTGATATCCCATTGTAATCATCACCTGTGACAAGCATATCATCAATATAGACGACAAGTATAACAGTACCAGTTGCTCATTTTCTGACAAATACTGAGTAATCAGATGTTGTTCTCTGAAATCCAAGAGTGTTTTTTTTGTAGTAAGCATGTCAAACCATGCCATTGGGCTTTGCTTGAGACCATATATTGCTTTGTGAAGTCAACATACATACTCCCCCTCGACTTCATAACCGGGAGGCTGCATCATGTACACCTCCTCATCAAGATCGCCATAGAGAAAAGCATTTTTCACATCTAACTGAAAGATATGCCCAGATTTAATTGCTGCTAAAGAAAGAATAGTCCTGATAGACCCCATTCGTGCAACGGGTGAGAACGTCTCAAAATAGTCTACGCCATAGGTTTGTGTAAAACCTTTGGCCACAAGGCGAGCTTTTAATCTGTCAATTGAGCCGTCAGGCGATTGTTTGGTCGTAAAGACCCATTTGCATGCCACAGGTCAAGTCCCTTTCGGACATTGAACAAGGTCCCATGTCTCTCTGGAAATAAGCGCATCCATTTCTTCATTCATTGCATGTTTCCAACCAGAGTCCTGTGAAGCACTGTTGTGATCTCGTGGAATGGAAATAGACATGAGAGCATCTGTGTACCTTCTGTCATAGGCAGATAAACTAGCAGTAGAGGTGTAGTGAGACATCGGATAACAAGTACACTGTCTCTTACTCTTCCGTAGAGCAATGGGAAGCTCTAGAGGATCATCCAGGACATCCTTGGGGGGGACAATTGGAGAGGGCATATCATCCTGCAAAAAGGAGATGGGTAAAGGGACTTCTGGTGGTGTAAATGTGTTTCTTTGTTTGTAGACAATGGGCGGAGGTGGGAGATCAAGAGGAATATCAGTGATAGTATGAGAAAAGAAGCTTGTTTGCTCAAAAAATGTGATATCTGCAGAAATGTAATAGCAATGACCATTAGGATCATAGCACCTGCAACCTTTTTGAGTGCGAGAGTAACCTAGAAAAATGCATTTAATTGCACGCGGTGAGAGTTTATCTGCATTTTGAAATCTATGAACAAAGGATACACAACCAAAGATCCGTAGAGGAAGAGGGAATGGGGACTCTGTGGGTAGAGTAGAGAGAATGGAGTGGACCCATTTAGAGAAGGCGAAGGGACCCTGTTGATAAGATGGACGACAGTTAATATAGCATTACCCCAGTAGGTTTTGGGAACTTTCATCTGAGAGAGAAGAGACCGGGCAATGTTTAGAAGATGTCGTAATTTTCTTTCCGCTATCCCATTTTATTGGGATATATAGGGACATGAAGTTTGATGTATAGTCCCTTGAGAGGCAAAAAAGGTGCAAGATCATTCTCGGTGAATTCCAAGGCATTATCAGAACAAAAAATTTTAGTGGAGAAAATATTTCTAACATAATGAAAGAAATTCTTGATGATAATATTAATCTCCGAACGTTCTTTTAATAGATAGACCCAGGACAACCTGCTCATCAATAGAAACAACAAAATACTTATGGCCACTGAGTGTTCGGACCGGACAAGGTCCCCAAATATCACAATGGACTAAAGAGAAAGGGACAGAATGACGAGGCTCAGTACGAGCAAGAAAGGATGCTAGATGATGTTTCCCAAACTGACACGCCTCACACTCAAAGGGTTTGAGCGATGAAAGTTCAGGGAACATCATGGAGAGTGCTTTGGCAGATGGATGACCAAGACGAAGATGCCATAGCAGAGGATCAGTGGAAATGGACGCAGCACCTGCAAAACCAGAATCAGAAGGGATGTCAAGATAATAAAGTCCATTCTTCTTATGTCCCCCACCAAAAATCTGCCTCGTCGGGATGTTCTGAAAATAACAGCAAAATTTATCAAATATCACCTGACAGTTAAGCTCAGTGCACAGCTTATGAACAGATAATAAGCTAAAAGGAAAGGCAGGAGCGCAGTGAACTCCTGTGAGTCGGAGTTTGGAGGAAAACTCCATAGTGCCCACACTAGTAATAGGCGAATGAGCTCCATTGGCAACACGTACAATTTTCACAACCGAAGATGGACGGGAAGAGGTGAGAAGACTACCTTCCCCTGTTAGATGAGTCTAGGCTTCGGAATCAATGATCCATGTAGGAATGGATGTAGTAGCTGTACTGGCGAGTGTACCAGAGGTTGTGTCAAGACTGGAAGTTGAAGCAGAAGCAATGGCATTATTAGGAGAGTTCTGTAGTAGTTGATGGAGACTAGCATATTCAGAGGCAGTAAAAGAAGGTTGACTGTCACTAGCAGGTTGTTCTTGGTTAGAGACCGTGGCTTCATAATAAGTATCAGAGGGGGTCGTCTCATACGCACTGTTGGCATTAGAAGGCATGCCAAATTTGGCTCAACAACATTCCGATGGATGATTCAGGCGACCACAATGAATACAAGCGAGAAAGCGTGCAATAGGATGATAACGCCCTTGGCCACGTGATGAGTCTCATCCCCATTCAAAGGTACGGCCACGTCCCCGGCCAGATTCACGTCCACGTACCCCGTAGTGGATGGATCACCCTCTCGTAAAATGAGCCGATGTCTTAGCAGATGGAGGAGGTGGTGGAGACTCAAGTTCCTGAAGACGACTAAATATGGTCTCAAGAGTAGGCAATGCTGCAGCGGTCAGAAACTGATCCTTCACAGGTTTATACCGAGGATATAAACCTGATAAGAATCGATATACTTGCCACTCTGCTCGCTCCCCTACCTGTTTATCACAACAGGCCAGTTGAAAAATAAGAAGCTCCTCAAAGAGACCTGTTAGCAGCCTGTAATACTCGATCAAGGATGCATCTCCTTGATTTGTAGACCAAATCTTAGTATATATGTCTGAAAGCCTGGATTTGGTTGTTTTCTGCGAATAGGTATTCTCAAGACTCTCCCACATCGCTTTGGTAGTCTCCTTGTACAGGGATGCAATAGATGGATCAACGATGTTTGTCATCCAAGTGATGACCTGGCAATTATCAACGTACCAGATATCATAGTCTTTGTCCGTTTCTACGGGCGGGACTTTGGTAAGAACATAGTTCTTACGCTGGCCACCAGTGAACACTTTAAAGGATCGAGACCATAGACCATAGTTCTCGGAACCTTTGAGTTTTATAGTAGTGCCATGAACCATCATTGAAGAAGTTGGGTAAAAGGGTTTTGAGTCCACAGATGTGGGAGTAGATGCCATGGTGGCCGCACAGAGCAAGTAGAAAAGAACTAGATAATATTGGTAATCTCAGAGAACATGAAGACTTAGTAGAACATCACCAGATAGAGGTGCAGGAGGCGCGTAGAGGTGCAGTGGCGGCCTGGGATGGCGGTGTAAGGGCGTAGGTGGCCTGATGTGGCGTCGCAAGGAGTAGCCGCAACCTGGGGTACCAGCAGCCTGGGAGTGTGTGCAGGCGGCGGCCTATGGGGGCCACGAGGGCGTCGGATGGCGGAGAGCGACAACCTGGGAGGGCTCGATGGCTCCGAAGGGCAGAGGGTTGCGGAGCGTTACCCTGAAAGGGCTCGGGCGGGCTCAGATGGCGAAGGTCTGCGGCCTGGGAAGGGGGCGGCAGCCTGGGAGGTCGGGAGGGCACATCCTGAGGGCGTGAGGGCGTAGGGGCTCGTATGGTGGAGGGCCCTGCCTGGGGGCAACCTGGGAGGGCGTGATGGAGGGCGCGTTGGGAGGAGGCGCAGGGCGTGATGGAGAGCGCGATGGGAGGAGGCGCAAGGCGTGATGGAGAGCGCGATGGGAGGCGGTGGGTTTAATGGTCGAGCATGGAGAGGGAGGAGGCGGTTGTGGTGGGGTAGGGTTAGGTCAGAACACCGATCTAGGACCACTGCTCTGATACCATGTGGAAGGGAATGCAATAGCTTTATTTATTCTAATAGGTCTAGGGATCCTTATATAGGACAAAATCCTAGAAACCCTAGAGAGTACAAGATGGAGAAATACAGAATTACCCTTACAAGGGTTACAATGAGTAATGGCTTATAGCCGCTAAATATATTCATAACAACATGGATTGTGCATGAACAGATTTCTGATTACTGTTCAGAACCTTTATTTTTATTTTTTGATGTTAAATGCCCTAATAGAGGAAGAAGCAACCCCTATGGAAGAAGTAACCTCTATGGAAGAAGAAGATGTTAGCACTGAGAAATGTTTTATACGTAGATGAGAAAGATCCCAGTACACGGAAAAAACAAACTCGATCATGGGTATGGTCTCATCTCACTAAACATGACTTCAAAATGGAAAAGAAATGTGCATGTGCAATTATTGTGGGAAGTCATTAACATGTGAAGTTAAAAAAAAGGAACAAAACATCTTCAGCAGCATCTAAAAGATGTTTGTACTCATTTCAGGAGACACCCAAAATCTCGTAGTATTCTAAATTTTAAAACTTCTGAACGTGAAAGTATAATCACCACTTGGAAGTTCAATCAAAAGCTGAGTGGAGAAGATTTTAATGGTGTTGTTGTGGATTGTGAGATGCCTTTTAGGATTGTGGAACATCCAATTTTTAAATAAATGGTTTGGAAATCTGCAACCAAAGTATAAAGTCCATTAATGCTTCACAACACATAGAGATTGCATGAAGATGTTTGCTAGTAAGAAATCGAAGTTGAAGGATTTTTTTTTAAAAAAATCAAGTTTGAGAATTTGCCTCACAACTTATATGTGGACTTCATAGCCAAATCTTGGTTACATCTCCATCACAGCTCATTACATTGATAATCAGTGGAAATTGCACGAGATTATCATAAGTTTTAGTATGCTCACTTCTCGTCATATAGGAGATAACATTTCTCAAGCAATCATTAACTGTTTAAATGATTGGAACATTTAAAATTTGACTAGTATAAATGTTGGCAATGCCTCTACAGATGATGTGGTTGTGAGAAATCTTGTAGAGCATTATTCTTTTAATGGTGCACTTCTACAAAATGGCAATTTTTATATGTTAGATGTTGGGCTCATATCTTGAATCTTGTTGTTCAAGATGGCTTGTTCGTGCAAGGTTGTTCATAATCTTATGAAATGTGTCAAGTACTTTATTTATTTTAGTTTTAAAAAAGAATTTAAAAATACAAAGAAATATAAAAAACCCTTTAAATTAAGTGTTTTTAAGTCTTCAAAAATACTTGCAAAAATTATTCTTTATACAAATGACCTTTTTTGGATTTTTGGCCAACATGAAATTTGTAGATCTTGATGAGATCTACAACTTTCATGTTTTGATCTTTTTCTAGTTCAGTTTCTAATTATTTCTTTTTAATTTATCTTTATTTTTCTGATTTTCTAATTATCTCATTGGGTCACATAACGCTCCCCAGAAGCCGCCACGCAGCCTGCCTCATTGGCCGCCACCCAGATCTGTTTTGGACCATATGATCTTGCCTTCCTTGCCTTCATCATGTCCATCCATCCCTGCCTCAATCTCCACTGTTGAATGAGATCATAAGATCTCATCCGAGCCTCTCCTTTCCGCCTCTTCCTCTGCCACGCGATCACCTCTCATCCTACGACCCCACTCCTTCCACGTCACTCATTTCATCCCCCGCTGTAGGATCAGACTCCAAGACCCATCTGGACCCTTCACCGACGCCACACTATCACCCCCTAGATTAGATTTAACAATCCAATCTAGGCGGTCCCCTTGTGACCCCATCCTGACCATTGGATCATAAGATCCAACGGCCAAGACTTCGTCGTCCACCTCCTGCTCATCCTCTTCCCACATAACGCTCAACAAACCACCTCACACCCTTCCATTTTTAGCCTCATGAACTCTTCACCTCTTCGATCCTTAACACTTGCTCCACGTAGCCCTCTCATCCCTCATCCTCCCGCAACCACCAATGCCTCCTTTCACCACTCCACGTTTTCACACCGGCTGTTGCAAGCGCCGCCATTAAACCACGAAACGGTCGGAGCTCGGCCTATATAACTGCTACCTCCGCCGCACTTTCACTCCATCCACCACTTCATGGAGCTCTGCCTAGCCCCTCTTCCTCTCCTCGTGATAGGAGGAGGAGGAATCAAGGGTCCAAGATGGCCGACACCTCCAGGTATGATCCTTGGTCGATTGGCCAAGCTACAATAGCTCTCCGCCGCCGTTGAGCTCCATGCTCAGGCCGAGCATGTAGAGCGAATACCCGAGACTCCCCAGGAGCCTCAACCCAAGCCGCATCGTCCATCTTCTTCCTCTCCGATCCTCCAGATTACTCTAATTTTTCTTTTCTTAGTTTTTCTCCACATTATCCCTCATCACTCATCGACCTACACCGAACACTAACCACCCTATTCGCTTCGCCAGTTGCCCACCACCTTTGCCAACACCATTGATCGCCCTTCCCTCTTCTCCATGACCTGATCACATCCATCCCACCTCACCTTTGCTTCTCCGGAGATGAAGACCTCGGGCCCCCCGCTCCAACCACCCACACGGGACTCCACCTCACTGACCTTACTCGCACCCACACTACGCACGCTTCAGCTACCTCTCTAACCCATAAAGGTATTCAATGGTAGGAATGCTCACCCCATCTCCGATCGCAAGTTTCTCCTCTGGCAATGCAATGTTGGATGCCATCTTCAGCTACCATGGGAACTTCTCTGACCGCCAGCCATCCTCATCAGGTGGCCACAGAGGTCCACGGACCTTCTACGAAGACAGGGGATCTCGGAGGAGCTCTGGCAACCCCACCGGAGACCCGTTTGCGCCGCCCCTTCGACGACGGAGAAGAAGGACCATAACGTACAGGTATCATCGTATGACGCCCTTGCGATGACCATCCAATGGCCCAGATGGAGCCACGTTGCATCGCCCGACCCTGCAGAATCAGATAGACCAAACCCCCCTCCCCCCCGAAGCACATGATGCAGTCACATGGACTGAGCCTTGCATGCCATCTGAGCCTAGCCCTCCCCACGTGTCTCGCACGTGAGAGGGCTGGGAAATTTGCAACAACCTCCCTCAAGCTCTCCATACTTACAGATAGGTCTAGGAGCGTGCTTCATGTGCGTACCTGGACAAATTGCAGAGGAGCCCCAGCCAGTTTCTAATATTTATAGGAAAGCCCCCTTGCACTTGGAAAATTATATTTGGGCCCCAGTTGGTTTTTACTAATTACAAATAGGTCCCTCCATGGACCTATTTGTGATTATTTATCTTTTATTTTCATGCTTTTATTGCATTTATGCCCTTGCATTCCATTTAGCATATCTGAGCGTACTGACTCTGTTTTCCATGATTTCAGTCTCATTTTGAAGCTTGTTTTATTCCCTTTCTAATGGAATAGATAATTTCATGTTTTGATACTTTATTAAATATGCTATATTTTTATGTGCTCAGTGTCTCTTGCTTCTTATTTTTAATGACATTACTTATCATTACTGCACAATTTGTCTCTGAATCCAATGCTTATTTGATTGATCATTGATACAATTAATTTAGGACATTATTGTACATTTTTTTGTTGCATATTTATTTGCATCACATTAATTGTGTGAATGCATTTCATCTCTTTTTAATCTGCGTTAAAACCACACATAAGAATAATGTGTCGTTTCATTGCTTAATCTGCGTGAATTATCGTGCGTTTAAAAATGTGTCGTTTCGTTGTAGGAAGGCAATCAGAATCAGTTAAGAAATAACCACAAGAAGTTTAATCAAAATTTATCAATCGTGTGGTTTTTATTTATTTTACTTGGGCAAGTCCCAAGGTCGAACACAAGGAGGCAACAGAAAACCTAGATTTTTTTCTATCAAATTTTCGTTCATGATTTTCGAGGCGGTCTTTTTTGTAATTTTTAATGCAAGTTTGGGATGTGAAATGCAAATTAGGCCAATTTTAAGGACTAGAAAATGATTAGCAATCAAACGATGTCCGAAAAATATGAAACTTGGCCAAGATGACAATTATGATGAAATGAGTGCACTGCAATTTTTTTGGAATTTTTAGATGCAAGATAAATTTGTTATGAATTTCTGAATGCAAACAAAGTGAATTTCAATAATTAATTAATAATAAATATTAGCCTAATTATTTTCAAGAGATAAAATTATCCAAGATCTATCACTAGATGATGGATCTCAAAAAAATCCTAAACCTCAAAAATACAAGATTTAATACCTATTAAAAATTAAATATTTAAATATGCAAATTGATTTTTAGAGGGCAGACGATGCATGCAAATGCATTTTTTGGGCATAATGTTAAAAACAACTAACTCTACATTCCTTGATTGGTTAATTAGTTATGAATTTCAGAGCACAAAATGGGCAAAATATGTAATTTTTCACAAAACAATTAATTATTAATTAACCACTCATCACAAAAATGTCAAACATATGCCAAAATGTAGAGAATTAGTTGTAGAACAAAATAACTAATTTTTATAAATAAAATAATGCAATGTAGAAGTTCTATACAATGATGGAACACAGGGGTATTTCTACAAATGACAATACTTAAAAATAAAACAAAATGCAAAGAGGACTATATTGTAATTACCGAAAGTGCTGGGGGTATTATTTCAAAATTACCAGAGGGTCACGTACCAGGCACGTGACCTTTGAGTGGCAGGGGCGGATTGCAATTTGGCGGCCCTTCGGGGTGAGTTCTGCAAATTTCCACTAGGTCACGTGCGAGGCACGCAACCCGTGGACTTAGTTGTATATTAGGCAGACCTTAGGGGCTTCTCGACAATTGTCCCTCCGTACACGTGTGTGTCACGTGCGTAGGGACCATCTTTGAATTAAGTTGAGCTTCAGGGGCGTCGATGAAAGAGTTCCCTCCCATCACGTGCCTTACACGTGGGGAGGGCCTCGGGCCTCACCTGGTGGTTGGCGTGGATTGGTAGGTGGCCTTCGGCGGGGCTCCTGCCGTCAGTCAAGGGGAGGAGCCCATCTCCTGTGGTGTCAGGGAGGAGCACCACCTGCTGGAGTGTTGTCGATGACGTTGCATCTTCTGGAGATGAAGTATAGCCGGAGGGGGAGTAGAGCTCTGTCGATGAAGAGGTCGAGAAGGTGCTCTGAGCAGGGAGCATCCTGGAAGCAACCGACGGAGGGGCATCGATGGCGGTGCACCTGGTGGAGAGGCTGAAGGTGATGATGGAGTTGGGGACGCTCGGATAGTGGAGTTGAAGATGTTGATGGCGATGGAGTGGCGGACGGTGGAGTCGAAGACGTTGGCTCAACGACGAATAGCTGGAGCGAGGCACTAGCGGCGGAAGAGCGTCGTGTTGTAGCAAGGCCAACAGCCTTGGATCTCGCTGTAGGTGAAGAGCCTCCTGGCTATCACCACCGGAGGTATCTTAGGAAGTAGGGGCTTATCAATAGATGAAGCTTTGAGGAAGCACGACGAAGCTTTTATAGGATGAGGGTTAGCCGAAGAAGGAAGACGATCGTGATGGAGATCTGATTGGGTTCATGAAGATGGAAGGCGATCGGGGCAGATTCGGGAAGACCGGTGATTGAAGGATCGGAGACGGATCGACGAGATTCGGGAAGATATTTGACAATGGCCGAGATTGAAGGAGATTGGATCTCAAGAGATCTGGGACGAGGAGGGAGATGGGTTTGCGGAAATCATGGAGGTAGGATGGCGACGCAAGCCCAGATGAAAGGGAGGACCGGCAATGGCCGAGAATCAAGGAGGGGTGGCAGAAAATCGTAGGTGGCGATGCTCCTAATTAGGAAAGGCGACGGTTGAAGATGATGGGCCTCGGTCGTCCAATCGGTCGAGATCGGGCGGCTGAGGTAATGCCACGTGGCGCCCTTTTTTATTTTATATTATTATTTTTTAATTATTAATTATTTTTTTAAATAAAAATAAAAAAAATAAGTGTTAAAAATGGGTGACACGTGGCGGCTCCAGGAGCTGCCACGTATCAGCCCCTACAAAAATCGAAAATAAATACCTAAATAAATACACAAAAATAGTAAATGACCTCGGATCAAAAAAGTTTTTTCGCGAAAGTTACTCGTCTCAATGGAGATCTACAACTTTCATGAAGAGACACAAATCAAAATCGATCATTTGCACAAAGTGATATTTTTGGGGTATCCTATGTACATAGAATACCTTGATTTTTAGGTTTTCTAATTTTTTATCATTTTTAACCATATAAAAATCCGAAAAATATGATTAAATCAAAGATAAATATTTACATATTAATCTATTTTTTGGGTTTTTATTAAGTATGAAAAAGAAGAAATAAAATAAAAGACGAAAAAGACAATTTTTGTACAGACAGTTAGTGAAGACTCAGGCTCAGTTAGTTTTTTATTTCAAGCTCAGTTTGGATTTAGATTTTTATGAATTTCAATAAAACTTTTATCGAAGAAGACAAATGAAAAAGAAATAAAATAAAATGAGTCAATTATGTACATAAAATAAGATCAAAAACTGCTAAAATACAAAATGTACAAAAGAGGCCCAAAACCCAACTTTCACACATGAGCTCCGATTCACTTGAACTTGGTCTTGTTTTGAAGGTAATTGAATGTAAATTAGTTCAAAAGTGAGTAAGATCAAAATAGACATGGGATGGGGAAGATATTGAGGTTTTAGTCTGGGAATCCTAGAACTAGGGTTTGGGTTTTTGGTCCACTTGTTTGGGTTAGTGTTTTTTTTGTAATTTTCATTTATTCTTGTCAGTGATATGTACATAGTGGA
Source organism: Ottelia alismoides (assembly GCA_037367405.1). Classification (NCBI taxonomy): domain Eukaryota; kingdom Viridiplantae; phylum Streptophyta; class Magnoliopsida; order Alismatales; family Hydrocharitaceae; genus Ottelia; species Ottelia alismoides. The sequence continues at coordinate 2,827 of JAZKJV010003556.1, read as the reverse complement.
GTAGTTTCAAATCATTTGGAGTTAGCATGAATTAGTTAAAAACCAGGGAAGTTAGGCTATTTACAGGTAAATTTTGGTTGGGATTTTTGGCTTCTTATTTTGTGCGAAAATAAGTGATAAAATGTAATTCTTATCAAAACATGCATGAATACTAATTATGCAAAATAAATGAAGAAATTCCAATGATTTTTATGGATTTGAGATTAATTCATGACTTTTAGAGAGATGAATCTGAGATTCATCAATAGATAATTTCATGTTTTGATACTTTATTAAATATGCTATATTTTTATGTGCTCAGTGTCTCGTGCTTCTTATTTTGAATGCCACAATTTGTCTCTGGATTCAATGCTTATTTGATTGATCATTGATACAATTAATTTAGGACATATTTGTACATTTTTGCATTGCATATTTATTTGCATCACATTAATTGTGTGCATGCATTTCATCTCTTTTTAATCTGCATTAAACCGCAAAAAATACCTGCATCATTTTATTCTTGCACCAATTTTCCCTGTAATCTATATATATATATATATATATATGTATATATGTATGTATATTTCCATATCATTCTGTGCATCATAATTTTGTTTGTGCATATGAAGACATACGAAGACCTAGAACTTGATGAATTTAATCACTAGAGAATTAATAGATAATTTTCGATAAATAGATAAAGAGGATCGTGTCCTTCGACCTTGGTATCTTGCCAAGTCAAAATTGTTCCACACCATTTAAAGTTTATGGTTTTTGATCGGTCGAATATCGTCTCATCTGCTACAACTTTAGATTATTAAAGAGGCGATTTTCGCGTTCATCACCCCCATTATGTGTTATATTTTTTTATTTTTTCACAACTGTCATGATGTTAGTTTTACAATCTAAGAAATGCCCCTCACGCCACCATGTGGCTCTTGATGTCGGTTTTGCAGGTACATGGGTAGGGTAGGATAAGTTAGGACAATATACTGAACTGATACATATTGAAATCAAATTTTGTCAGGTGTTGTGTTGTTACATTCGAGCGGTATCGCTCATTCTCATAGTCAACATCTTATAAAATTCTCAATATAATTAAAGAACCTAATATATGTGACAAAAAAGGAAATAAATTCACAATAGTTAATCATGGGTGAATATGTTTGAGGATATGCTGAGAGTATAGGAACAATGTATGGGTGTATTTGAGCATGTATGCAAGAGTGTGAGGAATATGTGGATGCATAAGATCATGTAAGAGTGCATGGAGCAATGTATGGTATGTAAGAGTGTATGGAATGGAAAGAGCATGTGTGCAAGTCTGTGAGGAATGTGGGTATGCATGTCGGTATGTAAGAGCATATGGTGCAATATGGACATGAATGGATGTGTTTGGCATGTATTCAAGTGTGTGAGGAATTTGGGTATGCATGTAGGTGTGTAAGATTGTATGAAGCAATGTATGGGTGTGTTTGTGCATGTGTGCAAGTGTGTGAGAAATATGAGTGTGCGTATGTGCATATTTTTAATTTATATAACTTTAATTATCTATATATGTATTTTGATTTATTAAAATCTAACCCCACTTATACAAAATTCTTCGTGCCACCCTTGATTGAATGATTTTGTTGCAAGGAGGAGATTGAGACTAATATTTAAAATTGTGGTTCTAAGTTCAAATTGATCTTGTGATTTATTGTGTTTGTGGTGTATGTAAATGTGGAACACTTTGTGACGCTTGATTGTAAATGTGGATATACTTGTGAGCCTAATAAATGATACTTTTTCCCATGATGATGAATAACTCAGGGATTTTGTCGTTATTGCTTGTTCGATGAGAAACCACATGCTTGCGTGGCTCACCACTTACGACAGTGAGATAACATTCATGTTTTACATATCGTAGGTTTTTATTCTCTGTGAATTGATGCTTAAACATGTGAACACACCTATCATAATGTTGATTGCCCACATTTCTAAAGATCAACAAACATTGTGGCACGTGACATGGATGAGCATCTACTACAATGGCGTGGCTTAACCGATGGATGCGACAACAATCGATCGATGTGGAAGTTGCTATTTGAGTGAAGTTTTTACACCATGATTTTTTTTCATTTTTTTCCTTCAAATTGTGCTTCGTTTATTTTATTATTAACTTCCCCTGTGATTTTTCTTGATTTCAGACATATGGGTATGTATGAGTATATGAAATGTGTGAGGAATATGGGTATGCATGTAAGTGTTGGGGAACAATAGGAGCATGAATGTAAGAGTGTATGGGTGTATCTGGGCATGTATTCGAGTATGTGAGAATTGTGGGTATGTATGTAGGTGTGTGTGAGTCTATTGTCCAATGTATGGGTGTGTGATGAATCTATGTTTCATCATCTTTATTCTTTCATTTTGGCCTTAAAAACCCTAGTAAATGCGTGTAAATAGGCTTAATCTAGGCATTTTAGCATTCATGCATAATTATGTAAATATTGTATAAAATGCGGTTCTTAAAGCCAAAATTATAGAATAAAGAAAAGAAAAGAAAAGAAAAAGAATAAAATATTGTAAATATTTTATGACCCGAAACCCCGAGACGTAGGCATCTCGATGACTAGGTCGACAAGGAATAAAGTAGGGGAGATAAGGGCCAAACTACAATAAAAATACCTTTGATTCATTCTTTATTCATTTTAGGACCTTTTTTTGTTTTCACTTTTTATACCTCAAATAAAGAAATTTTGTACATGAAAGTTGTAGATAATTAAATAAAGAAAAATACAAAATTGATTTCACTCAAAAATATTGTACAGATAAAAAATTATGATCTGAATAAGATTCCAGAATA